>PPOB02000004.1:465065-559883 GCA_003708405.2 Candidozyma heveicola
TTTTTTTTTTTTTTTTTTTTTTATATTTTTTTATTTATTATTGGATACCGTGGCCCAATAAACCGAATCCCGGGGTCAGGCACTTAGCTCGGCCAGAGGCTCCAGAAACCGAAAATCCGTCTTCAAATAAACCCACTCAGTCCTTCGAGGCTTCTGGAAAATCACCTCAACCGGAAGAGCCAAAAATGGATTATCTCTCATTGAAAAGCCGACGGTGGAGGCTTGAGGCTTTTTGTTCAACGATTTGGTAAATCTTTTGAAGCGAGCCTTCTCTATAGCCGTCAACACCGGTGCCGGCTGGGGTTCGACTGAGAAGTCATCAAATGAAGACAAAGAAGAAAGGCAGGAGCTGAGCAATTCCTCCTCAAAGAACTCGTAGGCCGTTGTGAATCCATCTTCAAATAAATCACCAGGACTCTCAACAGCAGTATCGTAGAAAGACTCGTCGTCGGACAAATCATCAAAAGTTCTCGAGCGGGGCCGGTAGAACTCCTCGTCAGACTCGTACTCACTGTCATGGAAGAAATCTTCTGGGTCGCTGACATCCACAGCCTCTGCTGGAAACACCTCCTCCTCCGAAAGCGGGAAGAATTTGCTCCAGTGCAACTCTCTGTACGGCCCCTGAAGAGGGAAAAAATCGGGAACAGGAAGCTGTTCCTTGAAAAAGCCGTAAATGATGTTGCAGCACTCCTCCTCGTCCAAGTCGGGAGAGCATGGATTAGAACCTGCCTGGATTTGCAAGGCTCTAAGAACAGCATGCTCAACCATAGGGGGAGTGATTCTCTCGCTGGGAATGT
The DNA here is from genome assembly GCA_003708405.2 of Candidozyma heveicola. Lineage (NCBI taxonomy): Eukaryota > Fungi > Ascomycota > Pichiomycetes > Serinales > Metschnikowiaceae > Candidozyma > Candidozyma heveicola. The sequence goes on from PPOB02000004.1 coordinate 465,863, forward strand.
CGTAGACCAGGAGCTCCTCGGAAGGCTCCTCAGAAACTTCTTCGTACTCGTATGACTCGTCGTAGTCGTAGTCGTCGTCGTCATCATCGTCGTCGTACTCCTCCTCTTCTGACTCTTCCTCTGAGCTGAGGCTGAGAGGTCTTTCTGAAGGTGGAAGATCGGGAACTGGAGGTTGGATTTCCACAGGGCGACCCTGAAAATTGCCAAAGTCCTGAAAATGCCCCATATTGTTCTGGAACGGAGCCTGGTATTGGCCGTGGTTTTGTGGAAGAGCACCCAAGAAGTCGTGGCTCGGGCGGTTGAACAAGTCCTGGTTGAAGGGATCCTGGGCCACTCCCTGGAAGTTCTGGCCAGGATAATTGGGACCCTGGAAGTTCTGGCCAGGGAAATTGGGACCTTGGAAAGGACCCCAGAAAGGACCCTGGCCCTGGTTGAATCCCTGAAAGCTGGGACCCTGGTGGTATTGCTCGAAGGCATTACCTGGGAAATATGGGCCTTGGCCATGGAAACTATTAGCCGGAAACATGGGACCCGGATTGAATCCTTGGAATCCGTAGCCTGGATAATTGCCAAAATGCCCTTGGAATCCATGGCCTGGAAAGTTTCCAAAATTTCCTTGATATCCATAGGCTGGATAATTACCAAAGTTGTAATTTCCTTGAAATCCATGGCCTGGAAAGTTGCCAAAATTATTTCCCGGGAAACCCTGGCCTGGAAAGTTGCCAAAGTTATTTCCCTGAAGTCCCTGGCCCGGGTAATTTTGAACAGGGAAATTATTTCCCTGGAAGTTCTGTCCCTGGAAACCAATGACTGGTGGGCTAGGAGCCACTCGGACAGCAGCGTATGGAGCCTCATTCAAGAAGGCTTCAAGCATCTGGGTATCCCATTTGTGTCCACAGTTGCAGCACTTGAGGTCCACAACGTAGACTGGTTGGAGTACCACTGGTGAAGGAGGCAGTTGTGCTTCTTCCTCCATTTCGGGTGGGAAAGGTTGGTAGGCAGGGGGATGGCCCTGGTAGCTCTCCTCGTGCTCCTGTAAAATAGGAGGGAAAAGCTGGTCAGGGCGTTGTGGTTGAGGATGCAAAAGCCGTGGAGGACTTGGGTTTGTCTGCTCAACCTGAGTTAAATGGGTTCTTTGAAGAGCCGGGTGAGAAAACAAAGGAGCCAAAGTGAGCTCAATATCACTATGGGGCATGGCTTGCTTCTCCATCTGGCTCTGATGAGCCATTTCCTCCGAACTCTCTAACTCCTCAGTCGTTTCTTGAGCACCTTCCTCGTCCTCCTCCTTTCCTCTCTGAAAAATTTCGTGAAACATAGAATGTCTCAGATGATCGCTTATATTTCTGCTAGTAGTGCGCTGGAGCTCTTGCTCAGGTGCTTTGGCGATGACGTCGTTAACTGTGTGGTGATCAGTAGACATGGTGATAAGAAGCAGTGGTGGGTAGAGGAAGAAAAAAAGTGGGAATTGACCCTCTATTTATGTTCCGAAGGCTAAATAATACTCTCCAGGTGGTCATCACTCTCTTTGGTGTCCTTCCTCGTTGGGTGTTTTTTATGGTTGCAAAAGGAAAGTATTGTGAGGAGGACGAGGAAGCTCCAGCGTGGGAAATAATATTACTCCTGGAAGGGGTTGCAATGAAAATCTCCATTTTAAGAGTCTGTTTTAGTGGTCATTCAATTCTCCTGGCTTGGGCGGACATTTAGATACCCATATTGTTGGGGTTTGCGTGTATTTGTGATAAGTCAGAGGTTTTAAAGTTTGACGGTCTTGATTGACCAATATGACAGGTACGTACAGCTAATACCATAAACTTAATGAGGCAAGATATGAGATATTTTTTGAAGCCTCTCCAATCATGCCTAGTTGGGTTACTCTGTAGATACCGAAGTGGGTTTGAAGATACTGGAGTAGGTTTGAACTCTGAAGGCGCAGAACTCCAGCTTCAGAGTAATTCGAATGTCATTTAGTTTCAAAGAATACGTCACGCAAAAAGGCTTTGGGTTAGTCTTGCTTCCTCTCTGGACTACTTCTAAAACCGAGCGTTTGGTGACCCACCAATATGATTTCATGGCACAGGCCTTGACTCGATATACTGATAGTTTTATTACGTAGGCAAAATCACCTATTTTTTCCTCTTAATATAACTTCCCTTCTCTACTGCCTCCATTTCATCGTCCTATTGATCTTCTGGTCCAGGCTACGAGGCAAGACCCTTCATTGATCTTTCCATCAGGTGTAATTCATCGACAATCGGTCGATTGCTGCAAAGTAGGAGTGCAAAATTAAGCTGTCAAAGCATTCTCATAGGCTCTTTTCCGAACAATGCCTATCATTGGACTTTCTGGCAGTCCAGCCTTGAAGGAGGTTGCGTTTACTTTCGCCATGCTTTCAGCCATTTCAATTGAGTTCTGGCTCCTGGAGTGAAGAAAATAAATAAACAAAACTAAATTAAAGGAAACAGTCATTTTCTAAGGTATCATTTCCACGCCTGTGAATCTCGACGGCTGCGAAATCAGTCGTATCAAGCCAATCATACCCACAAACCACGGTTCAACCTGTAGAAAAAATCTGCTCCTCGAGCAAATTCTGACTTCCCAGTTTTGGTGGTTTGCTTTTGAAAAAATAAAATAAGCTGATCCTCGAGACTTACCAACCCATTGCTCTACTCATTTATTCATTCACTCACTCACTCTCATTAGACCACTGCTTTACCTCTCCAACACCCCACCAGCGGTGCCAGAGCCATATTTAAAAAGAATCACCACCAACGAAACCATATCCTAAAAACTGTCCAACTCCCAGTTTTCCCAAAGCCGAACCACTTCTCTTACTGGCATTCTCCATACCGCGCATTGCAAAATCCTGAGATCAAAACTCAACCAACTCCACACACAGCCCAGGTCGCCCGATGGCATCGCACTATATCGCCCAGGGCATGCAGAATTTGGCTCTCGACGGAAAAAGGAAAAAAAAACCTCAGAGAGCCCACCATGACTTGAGCCAGCAGCAGCCTTGGAATCAGCCTGGGTCTCCAGCGCCCAACCCACAACAACCTGGGCTTCCGGGCGTTGCAGCTCAAGGCGGTGTTTTTCAGCAACCTCAAGCTTTTCAGCCAGTTGACCAGTTTGCTTTGAATCAGCAACCGGTGGACCTGAATGTCAACCCTCACGGATATCCTGGATACCACGGTCAAATGCCGCCCCAGCCGTTCCAGGAAGAAGCCCACGATACGAAATTCAACGTCCTGGGAGTTCCCCACGCTCCGCTGCCCGATTCGGACCTCTCTTTGGGCAAAGATCGCCATGAACACGACACAGAGTACACCTCTTTGCTCTACGATGAAAACGGCGAATGCATCGGTACGAAGCCGTTTCTTTCGTTTGAAAACATCGTCCCGCCGCTTGCGGGAACCCAGTTCTTCAGTGTTGATCAGGGCACAGCTACGCCTAAACACATGAGACCAACCTTCTACTACGTTCCCGAACAAGAGCAGTTGAGAAAAGCCACTAGACTACCCATGGCAGTGACAATTCGCCCATTTGCACCTTTGCTACCCCACGAAAGCCCAATTCCTACGGTGGATATGTCTCGCTTGGGTGAGCAGCTGCTTATGGAACCGCTGGAATGGGGTCCTCCTAGATGTCGCCGTTGCAGAACCTACATCAACCCACAAATGGTGCACACGTTTCTGGGCCGTTTCACGTGTAACGTGTGCCAGTTTCCCAACAACCACGTGCCTCAGGAGTATATTCTGCCGGTTGACCAGTACGAAAACAGAATCGACAGGGCTCAAAGGCCTGAGCTACACAGGGGTGTCTACGATATCATCGTCCCTGACTTCTACAATGTGGGCGGATCCGAGAAAACCCCTGAAGTATTGCATCATGTCTTTTTGGTCGATGTGTGTCAGCAGAGTATAAGCAAGCAGCTTAATGTATTGGTAGCAGATGCTATTCGTGCGACGCTCTTTGACTTCGAGAACGAAAACGGCACAGAAAAGAGGCCCCAGAAGTTCGCAATCATCATGTTCGACAAGGCGGTTCACTTCTTTAATATGGCGCCAGAAGCAGACTCCGCTCAAGTTTGCGTTTCGCCAGACTTGGACGATCCGTTTGTCCCTTTCCATGAAGGTCTCTTTGCAGACCCAGAAACAAGCGGCTTGGCTATTGAGGACGCCTTGAACACTTTGGAGCAGATTGGCGACGGAAAAACTCTCCACGACTCCGAGCCTTGCTTTTCTGTCGCTTGTAGAGCTGCCGTCATGTGTCTTGAAACCGTGGGTGGAGGTAAAATCACCGCCATCATGTCAACCCTCCCCTCGTGGGGTCCTGGCGGCTCTCGTTTGAAACAGAACAAGAGTGTTGGAAGGAACCCGTCTGCAGAAATGGAGAAGATGTTATACTCTGTTGACAACGAGTACTACAAGCTTTTGGCCAAGGATATGATCGCTCAGAACGTTGGTTTGGATATCTTTGCGGTATCTGCCACTCCTGTTGATGTTTCCAACATTGGCTGGTTGGCCTCTGTCACTGGCGGTAAGATCCACAAATGGACTGACTTCATTTACGAAAGAGACAGCCGTGCTCTTACAGGTCAGATTTTCGACTCTGTGAAGTCTTGCTCTGGCTATCAGGGTCAGTTGAAGCTTCGTTGCTCGAACGGACTTCAGGTTTCCCAGTACTATGGCTTCCCTACTACAGAAGGTGGTATTATCGGTCTCATTGGAAACCAAGACCCAGTGATTCCCGTGCTTACTGAAGACCAGACATTCACCGTCTTGCTTGAGTACGATGGAAAGTTGAACACAAAATACGACTGTCATCTCCAAGCCGCTTTGCTCTACACGGACATCTATGGTGTGAGAAAAGTCCGTGTGATCAACCTCGTCTGTGCTGTGAGTGAACGCCTTGAAGAGATTTTCAACTTCTGTGACCAAGACGCCATTACTGCCGCGCTTGTCAGAGATACCCTCTCCTTTGTTGGTAAGGAGCTGATTGCCGAATTGAGATCATCCATCAACGCTAAGCTTGTGGACGTCTATGCCCAATATAGACAGATGGAAGAGCGTGGTCATAACCAGACTCGTTCACTTACAAACCAACTTATTTTCCCCGATTCCTTGAGACATCTCCCATTGTTCGTCATGGCCTTCATCAAGTCAAAGGCTCTTCGTGACTCCACTGCTGTACCTATTGACGACCGTCTTGCTGATGTCTACAACATGTTGCATATGCCTTTGGAAAGACTCGTCTACCATTTATGTCCCGCATTGGTGGAGTTACACTCTTTGGCTGATGATGAGTGCATGCCAATGGAAGACAGCGAGGAATCGTTTATAAAATTGCCGGAATACTTGCCCTTAACAGCACATTCATTGCAGCCCAGCGTTTACATACTTTGCAATGGCACCACAGTCTACGTCAGAGTCCATCCCGAGTCTAATAACCAGCTTTTGGCCGACTTGTTTGGTGAACATGTCCAAAGTGTCGAGGACATTGACATCAAGATGGACTCTTTGCCAGAGCTCGAGACGCATATTTCGCTCCAGGCCCGCAATCTTGTCAAGTATTTCCAGCAGAAAATCATCGGAGCATCAAGAATTGGCCATTCTGCCGTCCAGCTTGTCATCGAGGGAGTGGAACCATTTAGCAAAGACTTCCACGAGGCGTTCATCGAGGACCAGCTTCCTTCCAAGGTTGCCAACACTTCGCCCAGTTACGCTACGTTCTTGACCTCCTTGCACAAGTCTGTCACATCCAAAGTTGACACCGAAAAGACATCCTACAAAACTCCAGTGAACCCAGTTCATGATGCTGCCACATTCACACAGAGAATGCTTCATTTTTAGTGATTTTATTACACCGCCATCTTTATGAGCTCGGTGAAAAGTTCAAACACCTCGGGGATGTTTGTGGACTGAAGGACGTTTTTGAAGCCGAGGAGCAACTGTTTGTCCTTTTTCAAATCTGTGTTACCGCTGTTCTCCGCGACGTCCATCACGTTTCCGATAAAAGTACCCAACCTTAGCATTAAACCGCTTGCATCCAGCTGCTTTAGAAATATATCTGCGGCTATGATCTTTAATTGATCGATAATCAGCTTTTGATTCAATATCACTGTAGCAACGAGATCGAATTCCATAGTGCTGTTCGCCAACAATCCTGCAATTACCTCTTGAAGGCTCTCGTCTCTGGCGTGGAGCATCTTTATCAAAATTTCTAGGTTTTTCATGCTCTCGGGGCTCTCAGTGTTGAAAAACTTGGCTAGCATGGCGGGTTCCTGAATCAAGTTGTTGACGAGCTCCCAGGCTGCACGTTGTATATCGGGGTTCGAGCTTTCTATCATGATGTTCTTCAAATGCTGGTCGAAGGTCCGCTTGATGATGAAATTGTTCAACTCCTTATTTGGCTGAGAACACAAGTTTGTGAGGGCCAAAAGTGCCTTGAATCGGTCAAGTGGTGATAAGAAACCTGCCATGACTGTAGTCGGTGTCTTAGTCGCCTGAGGCCCGAAAGATGATTCCACACCGAAGAGCTCTGTCAAGAAAGGTACAGCAGTTTTTACGTCAAACTCATTGAAGGCGAGTCTGGGATCAACAGACAGACACATGTTAGCCAAGGCACGAAGAGCAGAAACTCGAAGCTCAAGCTCGTTTTCGTCAGTCGTCACACCATGCGTCCTCGCATCTTCCTTGTCAATGGAGGAGTATGAAGTGAGGTACTTGAGGACAAGATTCAAGCCGCCTTGCAGCACGAGGCTTCTGTGTAGCGCATTCTCGGGATCCTGAGACAAATGGTAGATTATCGTGACGCATTCCTTTATGATATTGGTCTTCAGGAGGTCTAGCGTCTTAAATAAACCAACAAGTTTCTGTCGCTTGACCAAAGCCTGGTTATAGAGCTTCACATCTTTTTCATCGACCTTGCCCAAGTCCTGGTTGTTTGGGTTAGAAGCAGAAGCGGCGTACTTCATTCTCCTCCTCTCGTTGTCCTCGGTAATATCCTTCACTTTTGTCAAGTTGGAAAACACAAGGAGCACTCCGTACGTATTAGTGCCGTTCTTGTCGCTTTTTAGAAGCTCCACAAGCTTTTCTGTCGTCTCCTCATCCTGAAATATCAGACCCCGGCAACTTCCACTCAAAGAGAGATATGTCAATATTTCCAATACAGCAGGCTTGGCCTCAGGCACATCTTTCTTGAGAAGATCAATGGACTTGTGTAGCACCGTGCTCTGTGATATTTTCGATTCTATCTGCTTGAAGTTCCACAACTTGACGATGCATAGAAGCGATAAGGACACCACCAAAGGAGCCAGGTCCATCTCAGAGCCGCTGATCAAAAAAGGGAGGTAGTTTTGGGAGTTGAAAAGTCTCGAAGTCTCGTTTATACACGTCAGCGCTACCACATGGAGCATTTTGGCGACCTTGTCTTGGTCAACCTCCCCTGTTCCGGAAGTCAACCTGCTGACCTGGTGCAAAATGGCGTTTTTGCACCCTTCACTCGTATATACGGTCTTAAGCTGCTCTGGAAAAAGGGGATAGAATGTTTGAAGGGTTTCAAAAAGCAGGCTGTATTGCGTGGGAGTTATGCTGGAGGGGTCCTGGTCCACAATTCTAAAAAGGAATTTCTCTATAGCCAGACAAGTCGACGCTGGATCTCTTTTGGACTGGCTCACAATGGCAAAGACCACAATTGCGTGTAATCTGTCATCTGAAAGAGCTAGGAGGTTCAATATGGCCGGCACAGTGTCAGGATCACTGACCTCATCTTTGGATGTGATGTTCGCGTATATGGAGAGATAGAAGCTTGCAACCACCGGCTCCAGCAATGATCTGATCTTCAATTTGCATGCTTCTAGGAGCTTCAAGGATGACTTCTTGTCAGGGAGTGCAGACAGGACCACAGAGGCACCTTCAGTGCCAAATCGTTCAAGACATGGAAGACGGTCAGAAGCTGAGGAAGCTATGAATTCGACGAGGCTCGCTTTTTCCTTGGACAGGAGGCTTTTTATGGATTTGATATTCTCTTCACTTAGGGATTTTCCGGTTTCGACGAGCGCACGAAGCTCTTCTAGCGTGGACATGGTGGTTGTCTCAGTTGAAGGACTCAGTAGTAGATGGTGATAGTGCGGTATGGGAACGACTAGGTCAAATCGGAGTTGGAGTGTGGCCGTTTGTGCCAGGTACTCGTATAGGCAAAAACGGGAACAGCTGATGCAATTTTGACTTTTTAAATCAAATTTGTGAGGATGGTACTTTTATACACTGACTGGTATTAGTGTCACATCTCTCTGATGAGGTGCTTGGGGAATCGGTTCGAGGAAATGGTGAAAAAGTCCACTTCTGCTTTACATTGCTCGTTAGTATTTGATAAAAATAGCAAAATATCTCTAGGCTATTGGTGATGGGCGGTTGATTACTGGCTGCGAAAACCATATCCATGCCCCTTGATGTGGAGGAGATGATCACTGGGGCCCAGTTTTCTTTTGCTTACTTGGAAAAATTTGGCTAGTGATCTTCGTCTTCGGCAATAAGCCCATTTAATGAATGGAGAAGCGGAATGCTACTGGTGTTTCTTTGGAGAAATCATCAACGGTTTCCTTTAGGAAATGCTAGAAATACTCTAGACTAACGATCAAATTAATGGCCCATTTTATGAGCTAGTTCCTTTATGATTCTTCCTCATTGGTGTAACCCACCGCAATGTCCGTCTCAATGTCACCAATGCTCTGAAGCCTTCGCTTTTTTCGCATATCCATTCAAACGTTGAAGGCCCTTGAGATTACATTTACATGCCCAGTTATTTTTGGTATTTCAAAGGAACATGAAGCTCCACTCTCTCAGCGAAAAGAATGTTCATATATGGAGCTTCATTCCTAGGACAACGAGACTTCATTGAATGGTGCCCTTCAGACTCCCGGCTATTTCCATCAATTCTTCCATGCCCAAGAGGCCATTTACATGATCACCTCAAAATAACCGCTACGGCGAGTACCCCAATACGAAAATGTCTGCTACTTTAAAGAAACTAAATCGAACTTCTTCTCTTAAATCCATATTCTCGACTTGTGCTTATTTACGATGCGGCTGCCTAACTTTATGAGCCCTGGATCACCGTGCGTTTGCAATGCTTCACTTTAGAACCAGCTGCCTGCTCACAAACAATGGTTCAAATAATGTAACCGAAGCTCCTGTAGTTATATCAAGCAGTTCAAGAGTAACTTGGATTCCACATCGTTCAGCTCAGGCTCAACTCACACTTTTCACTGAACTAGCATTACAACGCACTTGTTCTGTGGCACATAACCAATCATCACAAGCATCCGTTGTACCCCTCCATTGTCCCACTTTTTGACAGGTTCGAGCTTGAAGTAACTGAAAAAGAACTCCCAGAGAGCTAAGCACTCATGTATCACGAAGTGAAGGGTGCCACTTGACGGCGTCATAAATTAAGGTAATGTCCCCTTGTCATTTCTAAGACACATTTACATCCAGTCTGATGAAGTTTTACATCCAGTCTGATGAAGTTTTTCTGCTGGCGAAATAACGACACGGAAAAAACTTCTCTTATTTAAGTAAGTGCAGAGAAATAATCCAGTCAAACACATCACATTCGTAGAGCCACAAAATGGCCACCTGGCTCTTCGGACTTTTTGCAACGGCACAAACTCGAGGGTCCCACCACGGAAAATGCTACATAAACTTTCATCTGACCGAACCGAAAGGTTTACGTTTTGTACTACCCCAATCAGCAGTAACCCAACGGTATTTTCGCCATATTTAAAAATTCAAAGCGATCTTATATTTGAAAAATCTCTTGAAATCGCTTCCAACCTATAAAAGCCAAATCCGAGGTCTTTGCTTCCATTCCCGTTTTCAGCAAACTTACGGTTATACCTTCTCGTCTATCTCTATGAAGAAGGCTTATAGCTGCAGGGCACGCAGATCCCTGATTGTTTGAGAGGATACAAAACTAACGGTCCGGCAGAAAGTGGCCTCCACCCACGCTTTAGTAAAACAAGGAAAACTAGAGAAGAACAAACGCCGACATTCATTTCAAAAAACAACAAATTCATTTTTTCAAAAACAAAATATCCTGACTTTGTGTTACCAAGAATCTCGTAAATGTGGTACCTGGTTGACTATGCCGAGGATGCATTCGTTGGGCGCTGCACGACCGTCTTAAAACTATAAGTACAGATGAAATCCGCCAGCTTTTTTTCTCAAAATACCCTCTTTTTTCTTCTGTAGATCCCCAGGTGCTTGCTTTGCCACTAGCTGTGGCGGCAGCCCCTCGCCCGATTCTTGTGCCTACTCCCGGGGTCAGGTATGCGGTGCGCTGCACCCAAGAAAATCGCCAGACCTTGGCTCTTGTAACAACTTTTCCAGAGCCCCACACATACGTGCCCCGCCGAGAAGTATAAATACAGCATGAGTGGCATGCTCGAGCCGTCAGGGCTCGATTTTTACTTAGGTGGAATCCGCCTGTTTGATGTAGGCGACTTTTCCATTGGCTCGCCCATCACCATGGGCAACTACCTGTTATATTTCCTTGCAAACAACGAGAGCCTCGATACCAACTGCTCGGTGTATTCCTTGACTCTGGGGCTGCTTCGATACAAAGAGTATTTCACCGGCCGCTGGCTGGAAAACATCTCCCTGACGTTCCTACCTGCTTACTATGTGACGAACTGTTCCATGACCGACCTCCAGCGAAACCTTTCCCAGCTTCTGTTCAACGACAGCGATGTGGAGCGGTGGCTAAACGACTACAATGACAATCCCTATAATGTGTCTGACAATGGTGACTCCTTTGTGGCGCTTTTATTCATGATCCTGGGCCTGTGCGTGCTGTGCTGGATGCTCATCTTGCTATTCCTTCTTTCCCCCAACCACAAGCGTAAACCAATCATGACCCAGATAGCCACGGGCGTTTACTCGATTGTGCTTACCATCCTCTTGGCCCATGTCACCGAGGCTGCTCGCAAACAGTACTACGAAGACTCCCTTGATATGATCCACATTCTCCTGCTCGTCAACGACAGAAGAAAGTATCCCATTGCCATGATAATATCACAGTTTCTTACATGCTTGGCGTTTTTCCAGCTCGTCGTCAAAATGACCAAACAGCGATACAAGTTCTACAACGGCCTAATAGGTGCCTGTTTGATTGTGATGTATATCATCGTCGATTCAGTCGACTTGGCCATGGCCAAAAACTACTTCGACCGTATGGCCCATAAGCAAAACCAATTCAGGGCCATATTTACCGTGGTGCTCAAGATCTTGTTCATTTTATGGATAAGCGTCACTCTCGGTTACCATACTTTCCGCGGCACGGCCTCCAGCCCGAGACAAGTATCCTATTCTCGACGGCTCCTTCCCTTGGCCATATTCACGTGGTTTATGGTCGGTCTTCACGTTATCATCACCATTTTGATTGCAAGTTTATGGGAAAACAAATGGCTTGTCACTTCCTGGATCACCTTCTTGCCCTATTTGCTCGAGATGTATATTCTCACCACGGCCTGGGAGTGGTTCTATTCCATTCGGGATTTAGAGCTGCGCTTAGAGCTTATCGGTATGCTTGGCAGGAAGATATCCCTTGATGATGTCATGACGTTCAGCAACTCATATTTCTCCAAACCCACCACTTTCCTCAGTGCAGTAACTTGGCTTTGGAACATGATTACCTGTGCTGCCCCTCCCGTCGCTGGCGACTCAAAGGAGGAGTCCACTAGTATGCTTAATGAATCATCAGGTACTGCTATCAACCGCTCTTCAACAGCGAGTCAAGGTAACCCAAATGACAGGGAGTTGGATCTCGGAGAGGCAAATATCGGTGAAGCCCGTGATACCTTGTACTTTGACAATCTTGGAGATGAGCACATTTCAAATCACCATGATGATACCGACGATGATCATGGAGGCTACAACGTTCAGTACATTGACGATGACGAAGCTTGGGAACAAGCTGGAGGATTTGGACCAACCCACAATGCGGGCGCAAACGATATCTTAGGAGAGCCCCAGGAAGGGCCTTCTAGTGCCCGTCAAAATGTCGAGAACGACGTTCTCGGGACACAGTATAACGACACTCACGACTCTAATGATTCGGATGATGATGGCTCGCTTCCACCATTCCATCCCATACCTGGGTTCAGTCGCGATGACTATTGGGATGACAAGTGAGACTCAGGGACATTTTATAGAATACATCAATCCAAAAATAGCTTTGTAGACAAAACTGACAGCATTCTGACTCTAGAAAGCTCAAAAAGTGAAAAAAATATGCGATTTCTGTGGATCGAACACAGGACCTCCAGATCTTCAGTCTGACGCTCTCCCAACTGAGCTAAAACCGCTTAAAACCCACGCCGGGACTCGAACCCGGAATCTTTTGATTAGAAGTCAAATGCGCTAACCATTACGCCACGCAGGCGGATTTGATGGTGTAAGGTTGCTGACCATATAATCGCACTTACAAAAGCTCACGTGCACTGTCACGTGCGTGTGGATATTTTTTACATGTAGGTGATTCAATGCTATGGTATAAAAACTGAGGCAGAATTTCGGTACTTCCGGGCAATCCGGGCGGTAAAACCATACTTTTGATGTTTGAGTGAAGCTTCACTTATCAGAAAAATTCATCTCTACGAGTTTATTAGGAACGTGCGGTTTGTAATCATTTATCCTCTTTGATAACAATGAGATGCCATGTCCGGGAAGATCGATGAGAGGGTGATATAGTTTCTTTGCTTTCATGAAGAATGGTCATTGAAATAATGAACACTCTTGCTTGTAGAAGCTATAGAACTGACGACTTTTGCCCCAGAAGCCTTCGAAATGACCAAAATGACTATATTTTGTTTATATACATCGTTCCTCTTGATTTTTTCGAGGTAAATCTCTCGGTGTTTCTTTTTTGCATTTATTGTCGATACAGCTCATCAGTTTACAAACCAACTCGGATCATACAATAAAGGACGATATCCATTTTTCGCACCCATATTCAAGAACTCGGGAGTAACAAGAAAAATATTGGCGCTGAAAATCAGCAGTTACTGGAAAGACCAATGAAAGAATTTTCGAATCGTCCGAATCTAGAAAGCTCTCGCCGAGCTATTATTACCCCCGGTTTTACTAGAACCACCAAGAAGTTTCTAGAATCTCGAACTGTTCGAGAACCTCCTATGGCAAGCACGCGCACGTGACCAAAGTCACTCAATGGCGTCTCCAGATAAACCCGTATAAACCTTCAACAATTGGGACAATTCCTGATTTGAAAATAATGCTTTCAAAATCTGCTCGTGCTTCCAGAGTTTTGAGAAGGGTGCCCTTGCTGCGGAGCCATTTGCCAGCTTCAGTAGCTAGCCCTAGAGCTTTGACTATGTTGGCAAGGCCTGGATCAATGAACCCAGCTCCCTTGATACCCCAGATGAAAGATTTGAGAGTGGGTATGCATGCCAGAAACTTCAGTTCGTCAGTTCCTAGAAGTATGCAAATGGAAATGAACAAAGACGACGATCCCAATGTTCCTGCCTTGGAGAAGTACGGTACCAACCTCACAGACTTGGCCAAAGAAGGTAAACTAGATCCGGTGATTGGCCGTGATGAGGAGATAAGAAGAACCGTTCAGGTTCTCTCGAGAAGAACGAAGAACAACCCGGTGCTTATCGGTAATGCGGGTACCGGTAAAACGGCTATCATGGAGGGACTTGCTCAGAGAATCCTTAAGGGCGAGGTTCCTGAGCTGATGAAGGAGAAACAAATCATAACTTTGGACTTGGCCGGTATTATTTCCGGCGCTAAGTATAGAGGCGACTTTGAGGGAAAGCTCAAGAAGATCTTGCAAGAGGTGGAAGAGAAGAAAGGTTCGGTGATTCTTTTTGTCGACGAACTTCACCTCCTCATGGGTCTTGGTAAAGCTGAGGGCTCAATTGATGCATCCAATATGCTTAAGCCAGCCTTGGCCAGAGGCAAGCTCTCGCTTTGTGGTGCTACCACTATTGAGGAGTACAGGAAGTATGTCGAGAAGGATGCAGCTTTGGCCAGAAGATTCTCTGCAGTTATGGTGAACGAGCCCACAGTTCAGGACTCGATTTCCATCCTTCGTGGACTTAAGGAGCGTTACGAGGTGCACCACGGTGTACGTATCACTGATGGAGCGCTTGTTACCGCTGCCTTGTACTCCAACAGGTACATCACCGACAGATTTCTTCCCGACAAGGCCATTGATTTGGTGGATGAGGCATGCTCCACGTTGCGTTTGCAGCATGAGTCTCGTCCTGATGCAATTACTCATTTGGACAGACAAATCATGACCATCCAGATCGAGTTGGAGTCGCTCAGGAAAGAGGAGGATCAGTTATCTGTGGATAGAACCACCAAGCTCGAGGAGGAGCTTAAGGTCAAAGAAGAAGAGCTTAAGGAGCTCACTCTGAAATGGGAAGCCGAGAAGAAGGCCATCGATGAGGTCAAACAAGCCAAAGCCGACTTGGAGCAGGCCAGATTTGACTTGGAAGAGAGCCAGAGAGAGGGAAACTATGGAAAAGCTTCAGAATTGCAATACTCCACCATTCCAAAATTACAGGAGCTGGTGAAGGAGCTTACGGAGTCGGAGGATGCGGCTAAGTCGCTGTCAATCTTGCACGACTCCGTCACCTCTGACGATATCGCTGCAGTTATTTCGAAGATGACCGGTATCCCACTCAGCAACTTGATGAAAGGTGAGAAGGACAAGTTGCTTGACATGGAGTTGATCCTCAAACAGCATGTGGTCGGCCAGGATGAGGCTATCCATTCCGTTTCCGATGCTGTGCGTTTGCAAAGAGCTGGTCTCACAAGTGATAAGAGGCCAATTGCATCCTTCATGTTCTTGGGTCCTACGGGTACTGGTAAAACCGAGTTGACCAAGCAGCTTGCTGAGTTCTTGTTCAACGACAAGAGCTCTGTGATCAGATTTGATATGTCTGAGTTCCAGGAGAAGCATACCGTCTCTCGTTTGATTGGTTCTCCACCAGGCTACGTCGGTTACGAGGATAGTGGTGAATTGACGGAGGCAGTCAGGAGGAAGCCTTATTCGGTGATCTTGTTCGACGAGTTCGAAAAGGCACACAAAGATGTTTCGAAATTGCTTTTGCAAGTTCTTGACGAGGGCTCGTTGACCGACTCTCACGGCAAACATATCGATTTCAGGAACACCATCATTGTCATGACATCTAACATTGGCCAGGAGATTCTTCTTGCTGACAAGGATGCCAAGGACGACGGCTCCATCAATGAATCCGTGAAACTGGAAATCACAGAGACCTTGCGTCACTACTACCCACCAGAGTTCTTGAACCGTCTCGACGAGGTTTTGGTGTTCAACAGACTTTCGAAATCGTCTTTGAGAAACATCCTCGAAATCAGATTGAGGGAGATCGGAGACAGATTGAGTGACAAGAGAATGTACCTCCATCTTACTGACGAAGTCAAGGAGTATTTGGCGGAGAAGGGCTACGATCCTATTTACGGAGCAAGACCCTTGAACAGAGTTCTCCAGAAGGATCTCTTGAACCCATTGGCTGTGCATATGATCAAGGGTCAAGTAAAGGAAGGAGAAGACGTTAAGGTGGAGATGAAGGACCAGAAGCTTCACATAGTACCTAACCACCCTGAGGAGAGAAAGGATGTCTAAATTGAAGATGTCTAAAACGAAGATGATGTCTAAATTGGTGAAAACAGATAATACATTTTGTAAATAGTTCAAATCTAGGTTCTGAAAAATTAATAAAACTAGGCACTAGACAACTCTACCCACGGTAGCACCGTCAGCGACATGCTTCTCGCTCTCATCGACTTTCTTGAGAGACTTTCCGCCCTGGATTTGCCCAAGAAGAGCACCAATGTTTGGTGCACCTCCAGGTGGCCCAGCTGGCTTGGATCCACCAAGATCAGGCGGTGGGGGAGGAGCCGAAAGGAACGATGGAGGAGGTGGAGGTGGAGCACCGCCACTAGGAGGAGGTGGAGCTTGCGATGGCAAAGGAGGTGGAGGGGGACCACCTGATGGTGGAGGAGGAGCCTGCAGTGGCAACGGAGGAGCCTCTTGTGGAATAGGAGGAGCCTCTTGTGGAATAGGAGGAGCCGAAGATGGAACTGGAGGGGCTTCCTGAGGAATTGGAGGCACATCATCAGCCCCACCTTCTGCGGCTCTACTAGGTGGTGATGGAGTTGCGAACTCGTCGGTCGAGTCACTGTCAAATTCAGACGACTCTTCCTCGTTTTGAGTAGGAGCTGGTGGAGCTTGAGCAGGAGGAGCTTGAGCAGGAGGAGCTTGAGCAGGAGGAGCTTGAGCAGGAGCCTCTGGAACAGCAGCAGGAGGAGCCTCTGGAACTGGGGGAGCAGAAGGAGCCTGCTGGGGTTCTTCTTGTTTAGGTGTCTCTTGAGCTGGCTCAGGTGCCTTTTGTTCTTGAGCAGGAGTATTACCAGTTGGGTTTCTGGCCATTGGCTGTGGCATTCCTCCGAAAAGCAAGCTGGCCAATTTGGCAGCACCCGCTCTGTTAGGCTCGTCATCTTCCGAGGAGTTGGCCTCTTCGTCACTCCAGTCGTCACTACCCAATCCCCTTTGGGAAGCTCTCTGAGCCTCCATGCGTTTGTGGTCAACAGGCGCTTGATTCTGTTGAGGCTTGAAGAAGGGGTTGGTGTTCAGAGCTGACTTTGGAGTTCCAGACTCACTAGCACCCTTGTTGGCATCTGTGCCAAATCTGGCGAACGGGTTGCTCTTATGAGGGCCGTTTGTAGCGGGAGCAGCCTCTTCCTTCTTTGGTTCTTCTGGCTTGACTTCCGCGGGTGGCTGCTCTGGGGCTTTTGGTGTCTCAGTAACTGGAGTCGCCTTGTTGCTGTTTGGCTTGTAAGTCTTTGCTGGAGCTGGAGCCTCCTCATCACTAGAACCCTCCATGTCAGCCATCTCCTTCTTCAACTTGGCAAGTCTAGCCTCCTTATCTTGCTTCTTCTTGAGCTTCTTGGCCTCCAACTCCTTCTTCTGCTTGAGCAAGGCGGCATACTCTTCATCATCATCATCGCTAGACTCCGCATCCTTCTGGGTTTCATCAGCCTTGGGAGGTTCAGGAACCTTTGGAGCTTCCTTTGGTTGCTCGGGCTCTGCAGGCTTCACAGGCGCAGGTTCAGGAGCTTTTGGCGCCTCTTGGGGCTTGGGTGATGCTGGCTTTGGAGATGAAGATTCAGCTGGAGGATGCTGTCCCTTGCGGGAAAGACCCAACTTGGCCAATCTCTCGTTCATTCTCTTCTGAGCCTGCTCCTTGATGTAAGCCTGTCTTTCTTCTGGTGTTCTATGAACAGCAGGCGAAGACACGGCACTGCTATCCCTCGAGGAAGGCTGGCTCAGCGCAGATTGACCTGAGGGAGCAGCCTTAGCTCCGGCAAAATAATCGTTGTTCAGACTCTGAGGTTTCTGCTGCTTACGCTCGAACTGTTTCAACTCCTCAATGAAAACTTTGACAGCTTGAGAAACACCAACACCGTTTTCCCACTTGTCACTGCCAGTCTGGTCCTTCACGGAAACCTGAAGGTGAGTGGCAGCCCCATCTTCCAACTCATTGATGCTTGTTTCAATGTCCTTGATCATAGAAGACTCACTCTCGCATTCTTTGGTTGCATTGTCAGAAACTTGCTTGAGTTTGTGGTCAGCGTCCTTGTTGGTACCATCTGAAACAGACTTGCCGGTCAAAGCAGCCATACGTTGCCTCAAAAGAGCCTTGGACTTATGCTTTTTTCTATCAGTGTCAGTGACTTCGCCATTTGGACCGGTTCCAACAATATCGGCGTCACCAGCCTCTGGAGTCCAATCTGGATACTCCTTCTTCAACTTGGCCTTGGCAACCTCAGTCTTCGCTTTGGCGAGGTCCTGGTTCACCTTGTAAATTCTTTGCATCAAACTAGGAACCTTGTCCTTAGTCAAGTGGTTCAATTTCTCCAAAAGCTGAGTCTTCTCCTCTTGAGAACCTCCAAGAGCGACCTTGCTCAACTTAGACTCTGTGTCTCTAATCTGCGTCTTTAAGCCCTCAATCAATCTGCTGTTATAACTGTCAGACTGCTTGTTGGCAATAGACGAATGTTGATCCTCAGAGTTCACCGCGTCCAACAAAATCTGCTTCTCTCTGATAAGCTTCTTCAAATCAGCGGTGGTCAAGTCACGAGATTTCGAAGACTGAACACTACTTGGTTCTTCCTCTGTGGGCCTTCTGCTGCGGTGGCGAGAATTGGAGACATAGCCCATCTCGTCATCATTATTTCTGAATCTCGAGGCAGAGGTGACGGGCTTTGCAGCCTGGGGCTTGCCCTTCGAACCACCCTTCAATGAGTTCTTCAATGAATCGACAGAGTCCTGCAAGTATTTGGCAGAAGGAGGAACCAACTCTGGGGGCAATCTCAAAGGAATCTCGAGACCATTCAAACGGCGGTAGACAAGATGCATGGCCACCGCAAACTCGTCCTTGTTGAGCTTACCACGGTTGCCTGCATCACACAAGTTCCAGATCGACTCCAAGTCTGGTCTACTTAAACCAGATTTGCGGAAGATTCCAATAGCAGTATCGCCTTGTATGAATCCCTTTCTCTCAGGGTCCCAAGCGCTAAAAATACCATCGTAGATCAGCTTCTCCTGCTTTGTGATGGCCCAAGTGACGTTGCTCTTCAACTGACCACCCATTGCATTTTGCAAATTGTTGGAGTTCATCTGAGCATTTGGCAAGAAGTGCTGCTCCATAGCATTCAAGCCGGGGATACCTCCAGTAGGCGTGTGAACGAAACCCCACTGACCTGGCTTACCGGTGGGCTGCGACTGCAACAAGCCGGTTTGTTGAGGCTGAAATCCACCGGTTTGCTGGGGCTGGAAGCCACCAGTCTGTTGAGGTTGGAAGCCGCCAGTTTGTTGAGGTTGAAATCCGCCAGTTTGTTGAGGTTGGAAGCCACCAGTACGCTGTTGCTGGAGTCCCTGGGAAGCATTGAAACCCGTGCCTTGAGGCTGAAGAGCAGGCTGCTGGGATTGAAAGTTAGAAGCGCCTGGCCCAGTGCGCTGAGAAGTCAACTGGGGCTGCTGAGGCTGCTGCTGTTGCTGGAATCCAGTTGTCTGCTGCTGAAGAGGACCAGTTCTCTGAGATTGCAAAGGCTGAGCAGGTACTAAGCCAGCGGTTTGCTGAGGCTGCAAAGCGACAAAGGAACCACCGCCAGTACGCTGGGCAGTCAACGAATTGAGACCACCCGTAGGTTGAGCAGTGAAGGAAGTTGGAGGAGGAGCAGCATTGCCCGAGAAGTTTTGGTTCACCGGCTGGTTATCCAACCAATCGCTCTGACTAGGCTTGGGAGCAGCGAAGGTCGAAAACGGCGTGTTGGCCATGATCTTGTTGGGATCTTCGGGCACAGCGAAGCTGATGGCATCAACAAAGCTCTGCACCTCGTTCAGCCAGCGCTCGGGCAAAACACCCGGCAATGGCTCGCCCTTCAAAGACATGTTACACAAGTGTAAGGCCAATGCAAACTCTGGGAACAAAAGCGCTCCCAGCTTGTTTGTATCAGCAAGAGTCCAGATTTCCGCCAAGGTCACTGGCTGCAAGCCCGAACGCAAAAGAATGTCTCTGGCCCCGTCTCCGTTGATGGAGTTTTCTCCATTAGGCACCGCGGTTCTAAAGAGGTGTTCGAACTTGGTCTGGTCCTCAGCACTGATGAAGGACAAGCGGATGTTGGGGATCTTCAACTCTGTGTTTTCACTGACAGAGCCCAATGCCGCCGAAAAGCCCGTTTTTTGCGCCGTCAAAGGCTGCCCATAGCCGGAGTTGAAGCCTGTCTGTTGAGGCTGGAACCCTGTGGCCTGCTGGTTCAATTGCGGAGCCTGCTGCTGAAACTGCGGTTGAAAGCCCGTCTGCTGCGGTTGAAAGCCCGTCTGCTGCGGCTGGAATCCCGTCTGCTGGCCTTGGAAGAGTCCAGGCTGTTGGGACTGGTTTTGCTGGTAGAAGCCAGTCTGCTGTTGTTGCACATACGGCTGCTGCGGTTGCTGCTGGCCCTGAAATCCATACTGGCCCTGGAAATTGCCACCTTGTTGGTAGCCGCCCTGATAGCCGCCCTGGTACGGATTGTACATCGATTCTGGAGAAGGTGGAGGAGATCGGATGAAATATGAAGCACGTATCGTTAGTGCAGATCCGTACACCAGTGACTGGGGAGGTTACAGGTTTTGGTGTGGGTTGGCTTTCGGAATGTGGGTTAGTTTTTCTTATTTGGAGCCTGAGGTTTGGGTTGATTTGTTAATTTCTCTTGATTTGAATGGCTGGTTTTTGGGTAATAGTGGCTGAGAGTGGTGATCCAATATGGCTGCGAAACCGGACACCGAACGGAAGATAGAGCAGTCGGAGAAGGAATAAAGAGTAAATAAAGGAGGTGGTGGAAAATTGAGTTTGGATACGTACTATTTACTGAATATGTTAGTAAGAATATTGTTAAAGTATTACGGGCTTTGGGCTTTGTTGCTGTTCATTAGAGGCTATGAGAAATGGCTGTGCTCTGAGAGTTCGTATTCCCAATTAGCCCGTCGACTGGGTTTCAGAAAGCTTCAGAAATACGTTGAATCAACTAATTGGTAAGATGTGGCAATCGTGGAGTTTTTGTGGGACAATTGCAGGGGTTGATATGGGTTGTATGGCAATGAGAAGCTGAAACCTCCACAGTGGTCGAGATGGGAGATCGACAATTCAGAGAGATTCAGCGATCGGGACGCTTTTTACTAATTAATGAAATTGAGGATGTCATCATTGGTGATAGAGGTGGTGGATCCGGTGTTTGCTGGCCAGCATGAGGAAGATACACGGACAGCAAGTTACTGTTGCTAGAAGACATCACCCTCGATTTCTACTGGATTATTGTTTGTATGCAATTTGAAGTGACGGATGACTTGTTCTTTTGTTAGAACAGAGTGCTCATGTGCAAAGATGTGTAGCTCTTCTTATGGCTGGTCGGTGGACTAGCTCATGCTGGCGACTTAGATGCACCAATTGCAATTTATTACGCTTAATTCTAGAGCAGTGTCACTTTCTAAGGCGTACAAGTTGCAACTCTGCGATAATCAGTCTCCAAGAGAATCATTGCAGCTATCTTCGATAATATACTTGACGGCTTCTTCACTACACTTGCTTGGCAAGAAAAACCCACAGTTCCCATTTCGTATCCACTAATTCAGGTTTAAAAAAAATCATTTATTCATAAAGTACATTGCCAAAGGTCACTTGCCCGGAAAGACATCTGATGGTGAAGAAGCTGAACCATTCTGACCGGCCATATCCCATCACCGTTCACTTACTCTCCAGGTTATTAAAACAGCTCTTTTTTCACTTTCTCTAAAAGCGGACAGAATGACAACCGACAACCAGAAACTAACGGCCCTCACCTGACCCACTGCCAGACATTCGAGAAACCATGCTATTGTGAAACGCCCAAAGCTCCCTGTCGGTGGTGTGACGAACTGGACTTCCAGAAGAATTAAAAGGGTCTGCAGAGCTTCCAGTAGGAGCATTCTCGTCAGTGCCGTCGTTCAGCTCGTTGAAAAGCTCAGCATCTGAGGAAATGCAATTTCTCAAAACTTCCAGAGAAGTTTGGGCTGCGCCCTCAGCATTATCCTCTTCTCTATTAGCTTGTCTATTAGCTTCTGCAAAAACTTCGGCAATTGAGGGCTGTGGGTTCCCAGGATTAGGCAACCAGAAGGGTGCACCATAGACGTGGCTACAGAAAGGAGGAACTTGCTGAGGCCTTTGCAAATCTGCCGTAGTATCCTGGATTAATGAAGTTTCCAAATATCTTGCAATATGATTTGTTTCCATTAGTGCCTCTTTTGGCGCTTCCTTCAAGATGGGCTTCCTGGACTGATAATCTCTGTCGAGCTTCCAAGGAAGACTTGTGTATTGATTTGCTTGCAGGTGTTCCAAGGTGGGTTGAGGTTTAAGGGGGCTAGGAGCTTTCAGATAGGAAAGTTTAGCGGAGAACCCTGGACCATGGGTTTTGATACCGGTTCTTTGATGTTCTGGAATGGAAGGTAGGGGAGAGGTTTTCTTTTGAGGACCAGCCTGGACTTCGAGGGGTGGATGAAGCTGGGATGGTGTGATTTCACAGATTTCAGGGGTCTTAAACGAAGTGGAGTTATTGCTCTCGGGGTCCATAACTGCATGATCTTGTAGAGCCACCTGAGTTCTGGTGGATACCGATGAAAATCCAAACCGTGAGTCGCTGTTGTACTGACAAAGAAGCTTGGTTTTTAACATTCCACAGAGACTGGATTTCCTGCCTTTTGTGGGTTTCGTCAAACGTCCTGTTGCATTTTGTTTGTTGACTGACCTTACTGAAGTGCTACTTGCAGCCAGTCTGTTTTCCTCTGGTTCATGAGTAATTCTCAGGTAACCATCGTTTGAACCACAATTAGGGGCCACAAAAAAAGAGGATTCAAAGTAATTACCCAAACTTTTGATTTCAAGTCGGCCACAAGCGTTTTGGGGTATACTCACTGAGTGATAGTTGACCTGGTTTTCTGGGGCCCTTGGCCGGAAAGAATCATTAATAGGGTGGGTATTTTCTGAAAGATACGTTTTTGATTTTGGCTGTGATTGGAGACTTTCCTCTTTATTAGGGCAGGCGGGCTCTTGCAGCTGCTTTCCCAGCTCTTCGGTGGACGTATGCATTGCTTTGACAGCAGACATGATGGAGTGGTAAATAGGCGATTTATATAATGGGTGGATTGGAGTCAATTTATTTTATAATTGAGGCGGTTTCACCGTTTGCCGCAGACGAGAAGCCGTGAGGGTCATATTCAATGGTTTGGAAACTTCAGCGCTCGAGTTACTAGAAATAGCACCAGAAATTATGTGGGGTAAATGTTATGGATAAAATGGTTCTAAATTAGTTTTACGGTGTGATTTCAAGGTAATGGGAAGAGATCAGGGCGTTGAGAACCCATTATTAAAAAGCAAGCTCTGCTTCGGGTTGAACAGAATACGCAGCTTGAACAATTAATAAAGTGTTCAAGAGAGCCAGATCGTTGATAGACAAAACAGGAGAAAATGAGTCTCTCGAATGAGTATGAATGCTTCCCGATGTATTTGCCTGGTTTGACACTTCCCATTTTCCTAAAGACAGTTACGAATCAAGGGACAAAATACTGTGGTGGAAACGAAAGTCGTCTTCTTAGTTTCCTTTTTTTTTTTTTTTCTGAAAATTCTAAATCATCAATTGGCCAGAACTTTGTAGTGTAAAGGAAAGTGACCTTCACAATTCCCTCTTAGAGATGCAACCGTCTTCAAGCCACACCCGAACACAACCCCATTCCGTTAAAAGGATCAATTTCACTAACGAAATAACTACTCAACAAGACTAATGACCAAAGTTTATCATTCTATAAAGAGTTAGTGATCTCGTCCCAGAAGCTGATCTCCAACAACGTAACGTCGTTAAAAATCTTAACCAACTCCTCCAACCTCTGCTCAGAAATACCCGTGCGTGCAATAGTATCGTCCAAGACCTTCTTACCGAGCTCGTTGGCCTCGGTGTACCAGTCAGACGTGTAATCATCGATCCATGAGCCGTAGGTACTGGACTCATCTTCTGAGGACAATACACCAAGCGAGCCATCGTGTTTGGAGCGAATTTTTTGACCATATTCACCAGCCTCAGCGTAGCCGTGAAGACAGGGCGCTAAAGCGACCTTGATACCCAAGAAGTCCTGGGTTTTGCCAGCCTTCAACAAGTAGTCACAGTACTCGATACAGGGTCTAGCAGGCAGAAGCTCTGAGTCCAAGTCGGGATTCTCAAAATCGACCTTGTATTTCTTCAACAACTTGGCTTTGTGTCTCTCAATCTCCTTCATGATATTTTCGATCACCACTGCCTGGGCGTGGATTTCTTCGTATGAAGGGGCAACCAGCGCCGCCAAACCGTGCATCTGAGCGTAGTTGACCAAGTAGTAGAAATCTTGCTTCAAGTAAAAGAGAAACTTGTCGAAAGGAAGCTTATTGGTGGCCACAAGTTCCACAAATGGGTGTTCAGTGTACCGCTTCCAATTAGGACGAATGAGCTCGTGGTTCTTGAAGTAGCCATAGGCGCCCCCATGCTTTTCGGTCAACTCTCTCAATAGAGAGCCAGAGCTCTTGATGACCGATTGAACGCTGGTATTGGCAACATTGGTATGGTCCAAGGGTCCATGGCCATGACCGAGCTTCAGTGCTAAAGTGAGCATTCCAGTGTGGATATAGTTTACCGAAAGAGGCACAGCCTGCTGAAGAGTGAGGCCCTTAGCAATATTGGAGGCAATTGAGCTGGCCAATGTGCATCCAGTACCGTGGGTATTGTTCAGCAGAATGTGAGGAGACCGGAAGATGGTGATTCTGTCAAGCTCCAGCTCGTAGAGCACATCAGCAATGACCAAGTCGTCGCCTTGCTTATCCTTGGCCAAAGATCCGTCCTTGGTCCAGGGAATGTGACCTCCTTTGATCAAGATATTCTGGCACTGGAGAATCTGACGCAACTCCACAATGAGCTTTTCGAGGTCTGCAAGCGACAGTGCTTCGGGTTTCTTGCCCTTCTTGGCCTCGTACAACTGTACGGTCTCCACGTAGTTCGGCGTACACAAAAAGGTCTTTGGAAAGATGCTATCGAAGCACAAATCGATCGTCTTATTATCGGTCAAAGTGGCTCCCGAAGTGCTGACCATGACCGGATCCATGACAATTTTCACGTCGTTTTCAACCAAATAATCGACATTTTCTGAAAGCACTGTGGCTGCAGCCTCAGTAAGCATCCCTGTTTTCACAACCTTCAATGGATGGTCTCCCTGGTATCCCTCGATGAAATCGTCGAAGTTCTTCTTGAGTATCTTACGTAAGTGCTCAATTGACGTCTGTTCGACAGCTTCCACACCCTGGGTATTTTGAGCAGTCAAAGCTGCTATGCAAGTAAGTCCATAGACTCCGTGGGCATTGATGGTTTTGATATCGGCTTCAATACCGGCACCTCCCGAGGAGTCCAGACCAGCAATGGTAAGCACTGCAGGAAGCGACTTGGGAGCCACCTTTGGGCTTAGAAGATCAACGTACGTAGTAGTAGGCATTATTCGTCAAGATAACCTAGGAGTAGCTAGAAGCAAGAATTCATTGGTTACCTCTTATGCACGCATAGGGTTATGGGCCCCTGTAAGCGCATATCTAAAACGGATGCGCGTACGCGGATTAGACACACTGTATTACCTATATGTTTTCCTTGTTCAAGTTGGTGTAGTAATCCACAAGACTGAGCTCGCTTTGGAGAGTCTCATCACGGTAGCGAGCACGGATATCGGGAACATTGCTTTTTTCAATGTCGTTACCAGCCACACCGCCTCTCATGTAGTTTTTACCCAACCAGTGCTTTTTGATACTGGCTTCGTAGCCAGACTGCCTGACAGAGTTCAGAGCCAATTCACACATATCAACGCCCAGAAGCTTGTAGATTTGTGCAGCCACAGAGTACTCCTCGATCAAGGGCTCCTTGGTGTAGGAAAACTGCAATGGGTCGTCCGTGGATAAGGACACATTCAAGCCTCGCTTGAAGAAGCTGTAGAATGGGTTCTTATCGTACGTCAAGAAAAGAGCATTGTTCGATAACGGCGAAACTGCCAAGCCAATCTGGTCCAAGTAGTACAAGTATTGGATGAAGGGAAGCTTCCGCAATCTTATACCATGGGAAATGGAGTGGGTGGTCAAAAATGCCGAGATTAAGTGCTCAGGATCACCGGCTTCACCACAGTGTGGCCTGAGGACAAAGGTATTGTAGCCCAAAGCGGAACGCAAGTTGTTTAATGACGTCATATCGGCATAAAGGTAGTACAAATAGTACGAGTATGGAGGGTTATGACTGCCTTCCCACTCGGAGGCTGGCGGGAATAACTTGGTGTTGATGGGTCTCTCTGGCTTGGATTCGTCATCCACAGAATCGAAGCCGACCACTCTTTGGAGGAAAATGTGCAAGTTGGGGTTCAGCTTGGGGTTGAGGGTCACCTTGAATAACGGCTCAAACAAGTTGGTCATGATCTGGTTGAAGTTGGTCACGTTGCCGTTCTTTTTGTACAAGTCGTAGAGACGAGGCACCTGAATCAACCATCTCACGTTATGCGAGAACAACTTGTTATTGACGATCCAGCGAGCCAACTTGTCCCACTCATCGTAAGAACGGCCGTACACGGAAATACGCAACTCGTTCAGCTGGTACTTGGAGTTCTCAAGATCCTCGAACACCTGCTTGGTGATTTCAGCCAAATACTTACCGTTGATGAAGTTGTCGGTCTTCAAGAAAATTTCACGCAAACGAGACTCGCCGATAGGGTTGTACTTCAAGTTGAACTTGTCAAAACGGTGGAAGGTGTCTGTGTGGGCGTGCATATCCAACGTATCAATGGACAAGTCGTAAGCGGTAAGCTTCAAGGAGTCGAACACCTGCTGCAACGTCAAAAGCTTGCCGTCTCTGAAAATGACCTGCTCGTCCGGCACCGTCTTCAATTTGTACTTGATGAAGCGCAACAAGTGCTTCTGGTTCATACAAGCACTGTGGTGAATATGGGTATCGACCTTTCTCACGTTGTAGAAGTCTCTGTGGGGGTTGCGTTTGGAGTGCTTGTTTTCCTCGTAGTCGTTAAGCAAATAGTACATGTTCCACTTTGTCTCCAAGTACTCGAGACGCTTGAAAGCGAAGGACTTAATGGGACCATCGGACGAGATTCTGGCGATCTTGTTCAAATCCACATAGTACTCACGCAAAGTGGGCGCCTCGGAGATCTTCTGGCCTGTTGTCTTGTCAATGACCTCGAACACATCCTCTTCATTGAGTTTGAGCTCGTACCTCTCATTGGCATCGTAATCAGACATAGGGAACTTGCTCATGTCAATCTCCTCCTTTTCCGTGTGCTGGCCCGGAAGCTGGTTGAACTTGTTCTTCAGCTTGTACGTTGGTTTGGGTGGAGGCGGGTAAATCTCCCATTTGTCGTGGTTCTTGGGGTTGTCCAATTCGCTTCTCTGGAGAGACAAGTCCATGTACTTGTGGCGCATGTCCAAGCACATACGCACCTTCTCGTACAAATCCACGAGCTCGCTGGAGGGATATTCCTCAGGCAAAGCGTTTACATATTCAGCAGGTTGTCCTCCGGGTAAATTGCGTCCCTGAGTTGCAACCAGAGGGTTGGGGTGGTGAGCCGGCAAGTCAATGATGGAGCGCCTCCTCAGGCGGTGGAGCAGCTTACCATTTGTGTTTTGCGGCGATTGCTTCTCCTTGTCCTTCTTCTCCTGGAGGGCCTCAAAAGCACGGAGCTTCAAGTCATGGTCCCTGATGAATCTGTCTTCCTGGGTCGAGAAGTGAGTCAGAGCAAGGCTCAGGGCCAACATTTCATCGTCAGAATCGTCATAGTGATGTTCATCGTCCACAGGCAGGAGATAGTGTTCGTCGTCGTCGGAGAAAGCTAGATTCATGGTGATGGATGGTCAGCAGTTGATGTGAGTATAGATGCGCGGAGAGGTTTTGGAGGTTCACTTTTGTGATCTTTTGGGCAATTGAGGGAAGGGGGCTTGTTTCTTGTTTTTGCTTTTGTTGATGGAATTGGGAGCTGGTTGGTTTTGGGGAATTGTGATGGGGCGTTTTCGGCGGAATGGGCTTATCTTGTCGGACTTTGATAGGGCCTTCGGAGTATCATCTGAGGATGCACCAGTGGATTGAGGTGAACAAGCGGTCAAGGATATGAGATAAAAGAATACGTAGGACTTTTGGGCTATGAATTCTTGGATTTCGGTGGTTTAGGTGCTACGGCTGCCTCCGATGGTTTGCAGCCACTGACCCGTTGATGTAGACCAACGGAGCGGTTATTAGAGCGATGAGGATGGTGAGTCTCAGCAAATGGGACTGTTTTTTCTGGTGATTTGCTTAGTGGTTTTTGAGAGACAGGGTGCTTTTTGTTTCAAATGCCAATACTGGGGCACCAAGCTCAGTTATGGAGAGGCGTGAATCCAGGTTTGGGGAAGCGGACAAAGAAGGAAAACGGCGAGGAGGTTTACGATCAGAGCTATTAAAGCTGGTAATTTTGGGCTTTAATTACAGCCTTTGCATTGCCAGAAAACATGATAAGCCGTTCACGCTCACAGACAAGATCACAGAGTAGTGCCCTGTCTGGAAGATTCTATCATCAATGTTGTTTCGTGCTTTTACTGCCCTCGGAATAACGAATTTACCCGGCAAAAAGCCCATTTCTAGCTAAGAGAGCCCAGGGTTAATGAGCCCCATATTATCCCACAGTAGGCTGCCCCAACACCCTAGAAAGAAGTGGTTTGTTGGAGGGAGGGGCATGTCGAGATTTTGGATTATTCAGTCCACAGTTCATACTGAACCATCTGATCAGTTTTATCGGACCATATATTACCCTCAGTAGACAGCTCCATCCTCATCCCGTTTGCTGCGTTTCGCAGCCATTCCGATTATAGTGACAGACAGATAACGGACGGACCCTCTGATTATGAGAAGCAGATTTTCTTTAAACAATTGATATTCAATCCAAATCAATAGCAGGCTTCCTTTTTTTCGATCTAAAAACTACGAGGAGCTTTGTCCCGATAAATACCTATATGCTCCCGGCTCTGAGTAAGCGGAATTGCTAGTCCCTGTTCTCATTTGCAACCACAGATTAAAACTCGCCAAATCCCAGTTTCCACGAACTTCCAAAAAGCCCAAAAAAGATAGAAAGTTTCCGCTTCGCCTCTCAGTTCGAACGATGCTCGGGTTCGGCTGCCCCTTATCTATCTAGCCATGCCAAGGACCGTGCGGCACAAATCCATCCAGTCAAGCGTGGCGTTTGAAAAGTCAAGGCGCAATGAATTGGTTGATGTAAGCCGGATTTGGATGGAATTATTGAGGGTTTTGTTCTGAAGTCAGGTGGGTTTGGAATCCTGGCTGGTTGTCGAAGGCTGATTTGAGACTCAGTGTGTCTCATTTGCAGCCATTCTCAGACTGAGCTGGTGAGCTGGTAAGCGGTTCCTGATTCAGGGAGTATAAGCCGGGGCCAATTGAAAGTATTCTGTAGATCTGTCTTTTAAAAACCTGCGATCTGTATTAAGAAAGTGTTCTACGGTTCTAGACATAAACGGTCATTGTTGTCCAGATGTCTCCAGCACATTGTCTCAACACTATACCTCCTAACCAGGAACTATTGTAAGTTGAATCTGGACAAAAAGCTGGTTTTTCTTTTTTTTTCTCTTTTCAAAACCTCCTGCGAGCCCCGATCTGGATCCACCGGCGGTATCTCTAACAGCCGAACTCATGGTAAACTGAGAGTACATCTGTAGCACCAGTACTCAGCATCTACGGAACCTAACAAATCGTGACTGATGGTAAATCTTTTCCTCAATACTTCCTCAACACTTCCTCAGTAACTTTTTTATCTACCATTATTTTTCATCTGAAAGATTGCAATCTACCTTGAAAAACCTTATCTTCAGAGCCCCAATCCAACTGAGTGCCTTTGAACCTCACACCCCGAACAACGAAGTACCCCACACGCTCCATTCCAATGACGAATTTCTTTATCAAATTTCTCTACCATTCAAAAATTCCATCCCCTCCCATTCTTGCGGAGCTTTCGTGCCGACGGTGTCACCTTCCGTTAGCGAACTCGGCGCCGCCTGCCGTTGGCGGCTCACACCCACCCACAGATGCGCATCGACAACCGAAGCTCGCGTTCTCCTGCCTCCGCAACCCCACGCTTCAGTATAAATACTCCGCCAAAGAACTCTTGATTTCCCATCATGACTACTCCAGGTATGTTTTTGAACACGCTCTTCCCCGGCTTTTCTAACCGCAGAATACAAGTTCCACCCTCGCAAGAAAACCACCATCATCACTGCGCCCTTTTCCGGCGGCCAGCCTAAAGGCGGCGTTGATCTTGGTCCAAAGTACATTTTGGAAGCTGGCTTCGAGAAACAGCTCCAGGAGTTGGGCTGGACCACACAGGTGGCCAATCCGCTCGAGGGCCACGATTTCGAGCTGTTGAAAACAAACGACAAGGACTCGTACGGCGTCAAGAACACCAAGCTTGTGCTGGACAGCAACAGACTCATCTACGAAACCTGCCTTGACACTCACAAGAAGTTGGCGCTTCCGGTGGTAATTGGCGGAGACCACTCCATTGGCACGGCCACTGTGGCTGCGGCTTTGGAAAACAACCCCGACACTTGTGTGTTGTGGATCGATGCTCACGCCGACATCAACTCGCCTAAGACCACCGATTCCGGAAACCTCCACGGCTGCCCGATGTCGTTCGTTTTGGGAATTGACCAGGAGTCGTTCCCTCCCGAGTTTGGCTGGGTTCCTGCCAAGTTGAAGCCCGGAAAGATTGCATACATCGGTTTGAGAGACGTGGATGCCGGTGAGAAGGCTATCTTGAAGAAATACGGCATTCCCGCTTTCTCTATGTACCACGTGGACAAGTACGGCATCGGCAAGGTGGTGGAAATGGCCTTGGACAAGGTCAACCCTGACCGTAAGTTCCCCATCCACTTGTCTTACGATGTGGATGCAATTGACCCTTCCTTCACACCCGCCACTGGAACACGTGTGGAGGGCGGCTTGACGTTGAGAGAGGGCTTGTTTGTGGCTGAGGATGTGGCCCAGACGGGTCTTTTGAGCTCTCTAGACGTCGTGGAGACCAACCCGCTTTTGGGTGAGCACGAAAACCACGTTCTCGACACCGTGAGCGCCGCCTGTGCCATCGGTCGTTGTGCTATGGGTGAGACGTTGCTTTGAGGGAGTTTGTGAAGAAAAGAGGTAGAGCTAAGGTTGGTAGATCCGACCGAACAGTATATATTCTGCAATGCTACAAACAGGTAAGGAGGCTGTAGAGCAATGGCTTGGGTCAGTGATTCGGGTAGAGGTCCTGGAACAGGACATTTAAAGAACGCATGGCTGCTGAGAGAATTGAGTTGCCTTCTTGTATGATACTAAAATAGATCAAACTGTAGATTGCATTATCACCTCTCTTCTTTGAAACGAAAAATGTACCGGAAAAGCGACAGACCCGAGAAGATTAAGCTTCTCTTCTGGCTAAGAGCACAATAGATTTCGAAATCGTCTGTGACCTATGGGGAACTATGAGGATAAGTAATTGATAGATCTGGTAATGTTAATGTATTGGGACCAGAGATCAACCAAAACGATGTATTAAACGTCTCCATGAAGCATTATAGGGTACTTTCAACCGCTTTCGAGAACATTGGACTCCAATTCCCCCCTCTAAGCAGATCATCAAACGGCTGGAATTGGCATTCCTTATCCCAAAATTGACCACCTCTCCAAGTCCAGCATCCTATCAGACTGAGCAAGTTTTTTAGATCAAGCACAATTCCACAGCTCCAAACGTAAATCCATCCAGAAGATTCAAAATCTTGATAGTGTTCTTCCGTATGCTGAGTTCCTATTGTTCTATGGTCTGTCTATCAATGGCTGCGAAATGGCACCTAAGACACTCCAAACGAAGAAGCAAAAGCTTAATTATCGTAATCTTCTCAAATCATACATTCCGGATATCAAAGGTTAAATCACCAAAATTCGACCTTCAAGCTCCTCCAGACAACCAATTCCGGTTATTTCTGTAGCCCTTTTTTCACATCATCCCAAAAACCTCAAAGTCCATATGAAAAATACACTACACTGGTAACCCCGTTTGAAGCAAATAGGCGCCAGGCCTCAGGACCGAGTGCCCGATTCAGTGAGCATATCCGTTGACAGGTTGATAATGGAGATGACCCCCAACAAGACATCAGAGCTCTACAAAACACAAATTTCAGTTTTTGTCTTTAAAAACCAAAAACATAAACAGAGGTAAAAAATAAGAATTCAACCAACCCCAAAAGAGTTGCTACCCCTCAATCTCGAACCAAC
Source organism: Candidozyma heveicola (assembly GCA_003708405.2). Lineage (NCBI taxonomy): Eukaryota > Fungi > Ascomycota > Pichiomycetes > Serinales > Metschnikowiaceae > Candidozyma > Candidozyma heveicola. The sequence continues at coordinate 497,839 of PPOB02000004.1, forward strand.
CGAGTCCACCGTTTTGGAGAACTTTTGCGGCTTGCAGCGGCTAAAACTCTCTCTTCGCAGACCGGTAGAAACAGACCCCGTGGCGCGCCTGCCAATTTGCAACCGAGAGAGGCCCACGGACCCACAACGTGGGGAGGAGAGCCAAAACAATAAAAAAAATTAGAAAAAATTCCGGGGCGGTGCCTTCTTTATATACCCGTGGTCCCAGCGCCTCCGTACCTCCACGTGACCACACGGCGCCCAATGTAGGACCGGCATCAAGCGCCATGCTGTTAGTGGCACCTAATCAATTTTCTACCACTTCCTCCCGAAAATAGTAAATATCTTCTACTAAGGCGGCCCATGAAGTTCGGAAAGACCCTTCTTTCCCACCAGATTCCAGAATGGTCCGTCCACTACATGAACTATAAGCACTTGAAGAAAGTCATCAAGACCATCGACAAGTTCATCAACTACAACAGCTACTCGCCTTTGGAGCTTCCCGAGTTGATATCAACTGTGCTCTCTCAGTTCTTCTATGAGTTGGACAGAGACATCGAGAAAGTGTCGGAGTTCTACGATACAAAGTACAATGAGTACTCCAGAAGAACGGCCAGAATCGTCCATGTTTTGGGCTACACCAACGGCAAAATCACCCATCAGGTGGACACTACCGACGAGTTGGATGAGATCGTGCTGATTTCTTTGGAGCTCCGTGCCATCTACCGAAACTTGAAGTGGTTCGGCGAACTTAACCACAAGGGTTTCATCAAGATCTTGAAGAAGCTCGACAAGAAGTTGGCCTATTTGACCAATTTGGCCAACGACCAGTTACGTGTGGACGCAGACCTGGAAGAGGACGTGCCAGTTGTCAATTTGCCCAATAACAACAAGGAAACCTACTTGACCACCAGAGTTGATGCTTTACCGTTTGCTAACGGTCTGGAGCTCCAGGCCGGCTTGGACACCATTAACGAGATCTTGAACCAGTTGGGTGACCAGCAGATCGAGTTGGAGAACAACTTGGAGGCCGAGAAGATGCTTTCGACAACCACCAAGAACTTGAACGTGTTGAAAATCGGTGGAAACAGGCGCTACTCGTTCGACAAGGAGTTCATGGAGAACTTCTACGAGCTTATCTATCAGAACGAGGCCGACAAGCTCATCACGGAGCTCGATAACTTGGATTCGTCGCAGAAATCTGTCAAGTTGTTTCTCTCGCTTTTGAACAAGGCCACTTTGGCCAACTCCGTGACTTGTACAGACCGCCTTTTTGACTATTTGGTGGACTACACGAAGAAGAATGCCAACGATGTCGGTGAAAGCAACGCTCTTTTTGACTCCATCGACATTTCGGGCCGTAATTTCTTCCACCAGCATGTGGTGTCTCTTGGAAAGAAACAACTCATTAAGGAGCAGAAGAAGAGTAACCCTGGTGAGTCCAGTGACATCAAGCGCTTGTACGGAAACGAATCGGGACCGGATGGCTCTCAACTTTCGCCGGTGTACATTGATGGTTTAAGAAACATTCTTAAGAAGGTCGACCAGTTGCCTGAATACCAGAGCTTGTTAGTGGCCAAGGATACCTATTTGCGAACTCCAGTACACTATGCTGCTCAGTATGGCACTAAGGACGTCACCAGCTTGCTTCTTGAGTATATGATAAAGTGGAATCTTTTGGACCAAAGTGTTCCTATTGATCTGGTGGAGGAATTTGGCGATCAAGAAGGGTTGACGCCTTTACACCTTGCCATTATTGGCAAACACCCCCGGACAACCGAAAACCTCCTTGCTGTGAACACGCAGCCTTTGTCATGTCCCAACTTGTTGCTTCTAGCCACGAGACTCGACTGTGAGGATGTTGTCAAGAACTTGCTTGAGTCCAGCTTCGTCGATGTCAATTACACAGATGCAGAAAACAATGACGAAACGGCGCTTTATGTTGCCGCCAAGCTCAACCATTTGTCAACCGTCAAGTTCTTGTTGAAGATGGGCGCTGATACTGAGTACGGTGAGAGCGTTTTTGGATGGACTCCCATTTTTATCGCTGCTGCTGAAGGCTACGAAGAAGTGGTGAAGCTCTTGATTGACTTCGCTGCAAGATTTGACCTTGTGGACGATTCTGGTTGGTTACCAATGGAGCACGCTTCCTTGCGTGGTCATCTTGCTGTGGCAGATTTGTTGAAGCCTGTGGACGATAACTTGCTTTTGTACAACATCGATGATCCTTCGAAAAACACTCCAAGAATCCACAACCCATCGTCAAAAAACGCCTCATTGACAAATTCGCCCTTTTTGCACTCAGCCAATGAAGATCTGCTTTTGTCAACATCTTCCATCGAGAAGCTCCCCGAGTCAAACAGAAACGCTGTCAGCGAGGTTTATCGCCAGTTCAAGCAGCTCGACAGTAACTCGAACATCTCAAGCAGTAACAACCTGAACAACTCCAATGGCAAGGAAAAGTCTCGTGCCAGAAACAACTCCAGGTCGAGATCGCCTGTCAATCGCCGGAAAATGAAGCCCATCAAATCTTTCGGTCACAGATACTTGGCCAAGGGTGAACTGTTGGTGCTTATTACTTTGGGAACCACAGACTTGCGTGACCAGCTGAAGCCCATTGACTTGAACAAAATCTCTATGTCACAAAGCTTCTTTACTGAGCTTGACACCGCCCTTTCGCTTGTGGTTACCTGCCGTCATAAAGAAACTAAGGACGTTATTGAAGCTCCTGTTATTGTCGACTTACCCCTAGATGACCATCATGGCAGTGCCACGGATCCCATTACATTCAAGCTTGATGCCGGGGTCAGTGCTGATGATATGGTTGTTGCATTTGACATTGTGCCCACCTACCAGTATCCTACCAGCAACCTTCAAAACACCCACAAGGGAGCAATGAAGGGTAAGATTTTGGGAAGAGGTGTTGCGATGTTAAATAGCGCTTACACCGAAGTGGGGACCAACTTGAGGTCTCTTCACAACTGCATCACCGTTCCTATTTTAGAATTAGACTCCCTCGACATGTTGGGAACTCTCAAGTGTGAGTACATGTGTGCCAAATCGTTCGACCACCATCAAATTTCCATTACCCGCTCGGATACTTATTGGAAGCAGTTGGTGTCCACTCGTGTCATTGGTCACAGAGGTTTGGGTAAGAACATGAACAAGAGAGATTCCTTGCAGTTGGGAGAAAACACTGTTGAATCGTTCATTGCTGCAGCTTCTTTGGGAGCTTCATATGTCGAATTTGATGTGCAACTCACCAAGGACCATGTTCCAGTGATTTATCATGATTTCTTGGTGGCGGAATCTGGTGTGGACATCCCCATGCATGCTTTGACGGAGGAGCAGTTCTTGGGGCTCAGTCAGCACGAGGCATCTACCAGAGAGAACAAGTCCATTTTGAGCTACGACAAGGTGAACAACAACTTGAATATCACTAGAAACTTTGCCCTTGACGATGAGCTTTTGGGCAAGTACAATAGACCTCGGTCCATGTCGTCGTACCCATCTGCGCCCAATTTTACCTCGGTGACGGAGGAAGAGGAATTGGACCGTGAGTTCAAGAGCCAGATTTCCAGCAGAATGAAGCTCACTAAGACATGGAAGGAGAAGGGCTTCAAGGGTAACGCCAGAGGCTTGTCGATTGCATCTAACTTTGTCACACTCAGAAAGCTTTTCCAGAAGTTACCCAAAAACGTCGGTTTCAACATTGAGCTCAAGTACCCCATGTTGGACGAAGCTCAGCTCGAGAGCATGGGCGAAGTGGCCTACGACATGAACTTCTACGTGGACACCATTTTGAAGACGGTGTACGAGGAAAACACCAGTGGCAGAGATATCTTGTTTTCATCGTTCCACCCCGACATTTGTCTCTTGCTTTCGTTGAAGCAGCCTACCATGCCCATTTTGTATCTTACAGAAGCAGGCACGGAACCCATGGCCGACATCAGAGCTTCGTCGTTGCAGAATGCCATTAGATTCGCCAAAAAGTGGAATCTCTTGGGTATTGTCAGCAATGCCAAGACGCTTGTAAAGACGCCCAGACTAGCACAGGTCGTTAAGAGCTCGGGTCTTGTTTGTGTGACCTACGGAGTGGAAAACAACGACCCCGAGTCTTGTAAGATCCAGATGAGAGCTGGAGTGGATGCTGTCATTGCCGATTCGGTGTTGGCCGTGAGAGAGGGGCTCCGTAAAGAGGAAACGGCCGTTTACGGTTAAAAGGAAATGGAAATTTGAATTTGGATTTTGCAGATTATATTACTCATCCGACCTCGCTCTGGTATGATGATGTGGATTTCGCAGCCACTGGAAAGTCTATTCAGCCACCATCATCACCCACCAACGAACTACAAATTAACATCACAATCAAGTACACAAACTTCTATCATTGAAGACGGTATTCTAGAAATGAAATTAGACACAACCCCTTAATCCTTCAACACATCTTCCTCCGGAACACCAGTGCACTCCTGTACTGAACACCCCATATCGATAACTCCAACTACTTTTGCTTCTTCTTGCCATTTAGCTATGCCAGAGCAAGAGCAATTTCCAAAACCGGGCCAAAAACCCGATACTCAGAAACCTTCCATTCCCGGATCGGCTCCGATTTCGGGCCTCCTGGCCATCCACATCAATCGAGCAAGAGAACAGGTGAGTCTCCATACTCAAGGACGTAGACCTCCAGCCAGTGCCGGTGCAGTGGCGAGAGGCCCAGAAAAGCAAAATACTTCCATTTCCCAGAATACTAAGGACCTCCATGCCCGGGTGCCCCGGAGAGATCCGCCTGCTGCCTCAAAACCAGATATCTGTGTTCCAGCCAAAAGCCACCAGGGACCGTGTGATAATCCACAATGTGGCCACTGTGGGACCGTTATTATCCCCCTGCCGAAGGCCTCTTTTCCATTTGAGCAAAATCCGCTGATTACAGTCAACGACTGGAGCATATACACCATGAAAGGCCCCATACTTCTGCTGGACGAATTGGATCATCTTAACGAAACGAGGTTTGAGTTTCCCTTGCCTGAAATGATTTTCGGAAATAACCACGTTCGGATAGTAAACGACAAGACCGGCGCTGCCATCGAATTCAACACTTTAGATGCGCTAGATTCGCTTAATGAAAAAGCCGATTTCAAAGTCAGCTACTACAAAGAGTGGCTCAGTACGCGACCCAAGGCAAAGGCCGATGTTAACGAAACAGCTACGAAGAAGTCAGCGCCAGAGCTCGAATCGGTGAAGCCGTACGATTGGACGTATTCGACCAACTACAAGGGGTCCTTGCACGAGGCGGAATTCGAGGCTACAGAGGCGGAAATTCCCGTTAAAAAGCTTCTTAGACCCGATCCGATCTTGTTTTTTGATGAATCCATTTTGTTCGAAGACGAATTGGGCGATAACGGTATTTCCATGCTCTCCACGAAAGTCAGAGTCATGCACCTGTGCTTGCTTCTTTTGTGCCGTTTTTTCTTACGTGTTGACGATGTGGCCTTCAGAATCAGAGATACTCGTATTTTTATTGATCTTGAAACGAACGAAGTTTTGCGGGAGTATAAGATCCAGGAATCGCTGTACGAGGAGTTATGCCTGAAGTTGCCCAGAACCTCTGATCCCAAAAGACACTTAAGAGATGCTGGCTGGGTCTCACAGAATATGCCTGTGGTCGACCGTCAGATCGAAACCTTGAAAAGGAAGGAATAGAAGATTAGAGGAGAGTAATTGGTGGGGTTGGCTTTTGCACAGGGAGGTGTTTGATCCGACGAACGGCTTTACACAAAAAGGCTCTACACAGCATCGCTTTACACTGAATGACTCTTGACGGGTTCCTTTCATGCCGTGTGACGTTTCATAGAAATGGGATCTGAAGCAGAGGAGCTGTGTTTGTGCTTACTGTGGAAATGATGTTTCTCCTATCTTTTACTAGTGGATGAATGGAAATCTCTTTTCTGCCACGTTTGACCGGAGGGGTTGAAGTGACGTTCGATGCCGCCCTCCGCTCATAGTGATAAATCGGCGTTCGTTAACGATATCCATTTCTTGGTGCATTACAGGCCTCTGGTTCAAGACACGTAATTCTCCAATTTCATCATGAAACTCGCTTAGAACCGACTTAGAAGCCATCCGACTGCACATGACCTGCTGTTTATAACCTCTTGATGTTTAGCACCTTGGTTTATGGTCCCTTTAATGGCTGCGAAAGACCTATAAGACCAGCACCAACACAACCAAAAAAAGGAGCGATAGAGCAATTTTCAATGGAGTAATTGAAGATTTTGCAAACCCGGTATTATATTATTATCAAGTCTCTACCTGATTCTTTATAAACTTCCACCTCCCATCTGGTCGTGCACGCACAACCAAAAAAGCGTTGCAGCATTTTTCACCAAGTCAGATTCTCCATAACCAAGCACACAATGTTCGCCAGGCTCGGTTCTACGATACGCAGGGCCGCCCGTAGTATTCATACGGTACCCAAATTGAAAGACCAGCAACAAATCGCCGAAAACGGTATCAGTGGGTTGTACTCCCCAGCCGGGTTCAAAACAGCATGGTCAGACTATCAGAAATATTTGACCACCAACCTTTCATTGCACACTGTGGGCAGCGCCAACGAGACCAGAACGCCTTATTTCATCCTTTTAAACACCGCTAAGCAGACCACAGAGCAGCACACATTCCATTACGCCTCTCAGGCTCACAACAACCACTTTTTCTTCCAGCAGCTAGGCAACAAGGAGGATGTCCAGCACTCCAGGCCGTCCAGATTCATCATGGACCGTTTGGCTGACCTCAACATTCCCACGGTGGAGGAGCTCAAGAAAAGCATGCTCAGTGAGGCCGAGAAGCTCAATGGTCAGGGCTGGGTTTTCTTGGTGGAATTGCCAGACAAGTCCTTGAAAATCATACGGTGCAACAACGACGGCACCCCTTATTTCTACGGTAAGAACCAGCTGTTGGACATGAACGGATCCGTGAGCGAAGAGACCTTTGACGAGTTGAACATCACCAAGGAAAAGGCTGCCAACGGCGAGCTTGACTTGACCTTGCCTCTTTTGGCCTTGAACTGCTGGGATGTGGCTTACTTATCCGACTATGGCATCACCGGCAAGTCCGAGTACTTGTCGAATGTTTGGGATTGCATCAACTGGGAGGTTGTGAACAAGCGGTTGTTCCAGTTGTAGGCGACTCCAGAAACCGCTGCTGGCCTGCCACTCCTGTAAATACAATAGACTCTAGGTCACAAGAATCTAGAGGCTAGTCAAAAAAAATATCTAGACATTGGAAAGCGGCTCGAAGTCGATTTGTAGAATATCGTCCACCTCCATGCGTCTGGCATTTTTGTAATGTAGAACCGAGACAAATGCCTCGATGTCTTCGGCCACGTCCTGGCAGTCCTCCATGATCGCTCGGAGCAGCGTGTCTGAATGCCAATTGGAAGCCTGGCACAATATGAGATTGGGAAGAAAATCACAGAGAATCGCAACACTTGTGACCTTCTTCGAGAGCTGGAGCACGTCAGCACGAAGCTTTTTCGTTTCTAGCGGCGCCTTCTCCGCAGCACTGGACCGGGCTTCCACCTGGTTTTTGTACGTATTCTGGAGCACCACAAGCTCTTCGTTGAGTTTCTCGAGTCTCTGTAGCTTGGGAAGAAGCACGGACGAAATGTAGCTGTTGACCTCGGACGAAACGGCCGCAATGTTCTTTGTTAAGCTGCCGTTCTCCCTATAGGCACGTATTAGTCTCTTGATATTGGCAGGATGGTCATTATAGTGAGAGTATAGTCTTTTGAGATTGTTCAAGATGGAGATTTCCAGGTCGGCCAAGCTGGCGTTTCCGTGGTGAATGGCTCTCACAATTGGCAATGCCGACGGAAGGTAGTCTCCCATAAGCGTCCGAGTCTTAAAGGAATCGTTGTGTTTCGCTAGGAAAGACAGAATCTCCTCCTGGTTCTTGAACTCCTGAAGCGGCTCCAGCAGCGCCATCGTTTCATATAGAGCGTCAATTTCCTCTTTTGGAAGCTTTTCAAGCTGTTTGAGGCGATCCTTGTATACGATCTGGTCCAACTTCTCCAGTAGGTTCTTGTTGATGTTGTAGTACTGGGCATGAGGACCCTCTGGTTTCTGGAGCTGCTCAGACAGCGGGTGCCATAGTTTTGGGATTCCGTGCTCGTGGCCTAGAATGCCTGTTTCTAGGAGCTCGTCACAGGCGTCATTTAAGGACATGGGAGTGATGTTTGTTGATGCGAAACGCGGTGTATGTAGATGGTATTAGGAAGAGGTGATGGTGGATTGAATGGTATAGTTTTCAGACAATTTTTATTTATTCGTAGTTTTCGTGGATGAGGTGAGGAATCTGGTGTTTGCTGGTTTTGGGATTTCGTGTTTTGGACATCGATGAAGTGTTTGAAATGGCTGCAAATGGATAAAGATTCTAGCTGATCTATAATGATAGTAAACACGCTAAACACTTCTGAAATCGGCAACAAGGGAGTGCTGGCCATTAGAAAGAGAAATATGCCTCTTTATTCTCGAAATTTCTTCTTTTTCGTTTTTTCAGGGACTTTCAAAAGTACATGGTTGTTCGCTTTATACTACTGTTTCCTGATTTTCGCAACCATTCACTGAATTCTAGGCAGTTCTCCAAACACAAGACCTCAATTAAACGATCTTCTTGAATTTGGTTAATTTGCAAGTAAGCTACAGGAAGTTTAACTACCATGATCTTCTTAAAGAAAACGACATTGGAACCCAAAACAATATTCACCCTTGGGTTGTTCTAGCCATTTCATCCACACCCCTCCACGATCAGCCCTCCCACCATTTCCCATAAAGAAAGCTAGAATGTTCAAATAGCCAAAATACCCTAATTAACCCTAATTCCATGTTCCTTCTGATGCTCCCTTTCTACTTTATTCCCCCTCTGTGGCTGGCCCGGCCGGCCCCTTCTGCAGGAGAATTTGCTCAACTATAACCACCACAGTGGTTTCTCTATAAATACCGCCCTCCCCCCGCCTGCTCGCTGTTTTTGATGTCAGACCGTTTGTTCCAAAAGTACTCCGAGATTCTCTTTACTGGCGCCTATGCACGGTTTTCTCCTGAGAAGCTCCACAACCTCCACAAGGAGTTGGCTCTGATGCTTCCAAAAGCCCAGGAATCGTTAGACTCAGCCGAGTTGTTTGACCTATACGAGTTGTTCTTCCACGTGTCTCTTCTTACAAACCATGACGTCAACGCTAAGCTGATGCTTGACCGCTTCAACGACGAGTTTTCTGGCCAGAGATCCCAGAAGTATCAGATCTTGAAGTCCATGTACTACGAGGCGACCGGAGAGGACAAGAAGGCTGTGGACGCATTGGGACAGAGCCAAGACGAACTCCGTGCATCGAGAAGATTGGCCACCTTCTCCAGAAACAAGGCCGATGGATCAGAAAACATACCCGAGTACATCAAGTCGTTGGTGTTCTACTTGAACATCCAGCCTTCAGATATCATCACCTGGGCAGAATTGGCCGACCAGTATGCCAAGGTTGGTGACTACGAAGAAGCGGTTTTTTGTTTGAAGGAGGTTTTGCTTCACGAACCGTTGGCATACAACATTTTCTACAAAGCTGGACTTTACCAATACTACCAGTTCTTGCAGCAAGACAAGGCCAAATCCGAAAAGGATAGGGAGCTTTCGGCACTTCTTCCCATTTACCAGGGTGCCAGAGACTCATTCCTTCGTGCTGTTGAAATCAGCGCCTCGTTTACGAAAGCATGGGTTGGGCTTGCAGCTTTGGGCGACTCCGACTTGCTTGAGAGGCTCGAGAGAAACAAGAAAACCAGTGCTGACAGCAAAATCCAGAATTTCGTCAAGGAGACCATCCAGGTGAGAGAATTGGCCAAGCTGAGAGTCAGAGAGTTGGAGAACCTTCCCTCTGACGCCGACATCCAGAAACATCTTCAATGAACACATTCATCCGCAGTCTAGCAACACTGGTTGTCAATTGGCTACTAGAGGCTACTAGCAAGTTGCTTGCTCCTACTGGCTTGCTGTTGTTGGAATCAGTATATTACTGCTATAAGCTTAGTGCTTCTGGCCGCACTTACAAGTCTCGCCACACTGGCAGTTGTCGCCACACTTGCATGTCTCAGGTTCTTGGTAGTTCAACATATTGATGATTGATTGGAATGGTGATGAGAATTGGTTGTCGAAAGGCTCTTTATATACCCGGATCGGTCTGCGGGGCAAACCTGTGCATCGACAGGGTCATTCGTCACGTGGAAAGCCGCCTGATTCACTAAGCCAGCACTGGGGCCATTGATGAAGATCTAGACCGGCTCGGAACGGCTAGAGTTCTAGGAATCCAAAATTTAAGTTTGCATGTTTGTGTGCTTTCAGGGCATGGAGAACGGTACTCATCGTATTCGTATCTCGGCGAGTTCTTAGTGCTCACCTCCTCAGTTGAGACTCGATCATTCAAAATCATCAGAATCAAAGATCTAGGGGAAAATTTGCTCCATCCACAAATCTTCAGACTCCAGCAATGATCCCAAAGTGACCACCCAGTGCTTGCATCACAGCCCTTGCAGGTAACACCATTCCGGGAATTTCAACAAGCTTTACAATCATTGCTGCAGGTACATTTGGCAGCCAGTTAGACGGTTCTATTATGTCTGAGGAGAAAAATAGGGACAGTCGTCCTCATAGGCCCGCTAAAAGGAAAAGAATCGTGTTGCAGTGAATTTTGACAGCGTGTGGAGAGGCCAAGATTGCCTTGCTTTGACACTGTTTGAGCAGTCTCCATTGTTCACTTGATCGGCGGACCCAGACTTGCACGAAGCCCTATTTAAGGGGCGGCAATTGGCAGCTGGTAGAACAGATGATATCCATGCAGCGGGCCGAAATGGCGACCTGGAAAGTACGGCGTCGAATTGGCCGAAGCCTCAATCTACGGTCGAAATGCCAACCGACCCCGATGATCCACTCATCTCACAGAACAGAAATGTAGCACATAAGATAATTGATTGGCATTCTCCACGAATAAATAGTATGCACAGCTCTCCTATCAGAATCGATCATCGTTCCTACCTCATTACTATAGTTCACGTTAAACTTGAAACTCTAGCCGGATATTTGTCTCTGAATTGTGTTAAATTAGCTGGTTGCCCACCGGTCGAACCACCTCCCTTGCGTCCATGCAACTACACCTAGTAACGATTGTCTATGAATTAGAATGCAAAAAGCTTATTGTACAAAAAGCAGGCTCAAAACTCGCCCTTTTCGTGGATGTCGTCTCTGGCCAACACATCGTCCAAAACACCAGCAGAGGCAGCCACCAAGCCCAAGAACGGTCTCGAAGGATCCAAAACCTTGGAGCAGTACTCTGGGTGGTACTGTGTGCCGACAAAGAACTTGTGGTTCTTGAGCTCGACGATCTCCATTCTCTTTTCTGTTTCGTCCTTGCCGATGAAGTGCAAGCCCTTTTCTTCAATACGGTCGATCAACTTGGGGTTCACCTCGTATCTGTGTCTGTGTCTTTCGAGCACAGAGTCGGCACCGCCGTACAACTTTCTCAACTTAGACCACTCCAGGTCCTTGGAGAACTTGGTGCTGTGGATACCCAATCTCATAGTACCACCCAAGTTGATCTGGTCAACGTCAGGCATGTAGACGACGGAAGAGGTCTCCTCGTCAGCCTCAGGGTGGAATTCCATGGAGGTGGAGTTCTCAATGCCCAAGACAGAACGCACAAAGTCAATGACAGCCACTTGCAAACCCAAGCACACACCAAGGTAAGGCACATCGTTTTGTCTAGCGTAGTTGGCAGCAGCAACCATACCTTCAATACCTCTGGAGCCAAATCCGCCAGGAACAAGAATACCATCGGCCTGGCAAACCATGTGCCATGCCTTGTGGTAGTCACCAAGAGAAGTTTCCTTGGTCAGCGCCTCCAAGTCACTCAGCTCGACCCACTCAATCTTCAACTTGCGGTAACAACGCATGGCCGAGTGCTCCAAGGCCTTGATCACCGAGAGGTACGAGTCCTTCAAGTTGGTGTACTTACCCACAAGTGCAATGGTCACCTGTTCCACGGATCTGTCGTGGGCAGAGGTCAAGGATCTCCAGGAGGTCAAAAGAGCGGCGCCTCTGGCCTTGGACTCCTCAGGCAACTGCACTTCCTCCAAACGCAACTTCTTGGACAAGAACTTCATCATCTTCTGCTCCTGCAACAAAAGGGGAACGTGGTAGGTGGAGTTGACGTCTCTAATAGCCACAACCTGCTCAGGGCCCGTGTGGCAGAACATGCCGATTTTCTGGACCGTGGCCACCTCCAACTCCTCTGAGCATCTACAAGCGATCATGTCCGGGTTCAAACCGAGCGATCTCAATTCCTTGATGGCCGCCTGGGTTGGTTTGGTCTTCTGCTCGCCGTGAATGACCAAAACAAGCGAGACGTGGATCAAGGCGAAATTCTCAGGACCAACACGGAACTGGAACTGTCTCAAGGCTTCCACGAATGGAGCACTTTCGATGTCTCCAACAGTGCCGCCCAATTCGATGATACACACCTCGGGCTCCAAGCCAGACTCGTCTACTGGCACACGAGCAACCCTCTCGATCCACTGCTGAATAGCCTCGGTAATGTGGGGCACAACTTGCACGGTTTTGCCCAAGTAGTCGCCCTTTCTCTCTCTCTCAATAACATGGGAGTAGATCTTACCCGTGGTGATGTTGTGGTCACGGGTCAAGGTGATGTTCAAGTATCTCTCGTAGTTACCCAAATCCAAGTCGACCTCGCCACCGTCGTTCAACACAAAACACTCACCGTGTTCCAAAGGAGACATGGTTCCAGCATCGATGTTCATGTATGGGTCAATTTTGATGGAAGTAACACGGAAACCCAAGGTTTTGAAAAGAAGGCCCGTCGACAGCGCCAACACACCCTTGCCGATACCCGAGATCACTCCGCCGGAGACAACAACGTACTTCATGTTTTGTAGTAGTTGGACGGGAAGAAAAGATTTCGCGATGAGACTTTTGTGTATATATGCCAGCTTCGGTGCATTGGGTGTTTTGGGGTGATGGGGTGGAGAAACGGTGGGTTTTGGTGGTTTGTTTATTCGTTTATTTAACTTTTTTTAACTTTTTCCAGACAATTTGTTTTAATGACTTGCTAAGGACTGGAATTTGAGGTGCATTTCGGAGACTCGTGGTGATGTAATCTGGTGTGGTCGGGGCTAAATGGCTGCGAAATGCACCCTGAGATGAGTTGCAAGTGGCAGCGTTTGTGGGGGTCGTGGAAGGGGATTTGGGTTTAAAAAGGGAAGAAAATGCTAGAAAACCGGCTGTTTTAGGAGTGGGACGTGAGAAAAAGGGTATCTCAGAGCCCTGGGCCAAAGGGAGGTTCAGACTTTTCCTTTTTCTCTTTTCTTGTCTTAACCCAGGTGATGAAGCTCTATTAAATAATAGCATGAATAGCAATGGAGATTAGCTGTGTCCAGTAGATATGTGTGACGGTAACTTTTGCTTGATATATCATCCAACAGAGGAGACCTTTTGAGTACTCCACACACTCATCACCTGTGGCACCCGTCCGATTCACAGACACAGAGTAGAAAGAAACACTCAAAAACAATCAACTCGGTAACCCTAGGGATTTAGGGCGATTTTGACCCGACGAGGCCCCAGAAGACCGAAGTATGCAGATACCTTCCCGCCAGCTTATACAAGAATACCTCTTAACTCCTCTTGCAAATCTATCTATATCAGCGGTTCTATCATGTCGCCGTGCTTTTATGCTGGCACTGGGTACATCTTAGAGAAATGATTATCAAAAGGCTGGAGCTCTCAGCATACCGGTAAAATGTTAGATACCCCAAGCCTGTTGCTCAGGTTCAAGATCTAATAGAGCTAGCCGTATTACAAGACGTATCTGATTTCTTGCGATAGAAAGGATTCTTCAAAGTGTCCACCTTTTTTTGGGATTCCCTCTACATCGCAGGCAATGACGAACAGGATCTACTGGTGCCACTACGACTACTGAGACAACAGCCTTCGTAGAGAAGCGTAAGCAGGGTCCAAAAGCCTTGCACCCCGAACTCTCCCTCCAAAAGCTCCTTCTACAAGGTTGTTGTTTCATCAACCACCTCGACCCACTACACCCTTTACACCACAATCCCAAATGTCCGCCGCTGTATACACCTGACGCTCTAGAGACAGCCCAGGTACCTTCAGACGGCACTTTCTGTCGCCGCAGAGCCGATGTTCCCACCTGGCCCCAATGGCGGTCTACGAAAGACCGTGAAAACCATCCATTTCTATACGTCTATCACACGATCTTCACGCCCTCGATCTGGCCCGAGTTGTCCTCGGCCATGATTATCTGTGCCTTGCCCTGCTTCATGAGCACCTGCAAAATCCTCACAAAGAGGTTGTAGTCGATATTCTTGAAGTCCTCGCTGGTGGTGGAATCCTCCAGTTGTGTCAATTCGTAGACGGTGAGAATCGTGCCGAGCTGGCCCGTTCCGTCCACGTAATCTCTCAAGAGCTTGGCCCATTCAGGGAGTGTTCTCCAGTGTATAAGGACGCCAGCGTCCAGCTTCTTGGGGTCGATGTAACTTGCACGTGCTGCTTTGTGGATGATGTAGTTGAAGATGTCGTTCTTGAACGAGTCCAGGCACGCCCGCTCGATCTGCTTGTTTTCGAAGATCGGGGGAAACTCTGTGTCTTTGTTCTGGGAAGAAAGAACCGTTCCTGTTGCCAGCAAGGTGTAGATTCTGTAGTATTCACAGTAGGAAAGCACCAACGAGCTCCAGGCCTCTAGCTGGTGTTCTAGAATAGTAGCATTGCTCTGTTTGGTGAAGAAGGGGGGAAAAGAATGTAGTTTGGGGAATTCGAACATGGTGGATATTGAGTGTTGATGGTAGTAGAGTAGAGTTGATATGAGGTGCGAAATAGTAGGTGAGGTTGGTGATAGTGTGATGAGTTTGGATATGCATATTTGGGCAAAAGAGAGAGTTTTGGAGTTTTTGGAGGTTTAGCGTTAATTCCTTTTGTTGAGAGGAAAAAAGAACCGGAGGTTGGCTGCAACTTGTATTGAATTGTCTAGCCATACGAGAGAACAGTGAGAAGCAGAGTGGAGATAGAAATAATAGCTAGTTCAGTGAATGTCGTTTTGAAAATTGATTTTGAAGGTATGAAACGGTATTGCCAATATTGAGAGGCAATTCCTCATCTTGCAAGCGTATACTTTAAAAGGTAGACTAAGTATGGTTCCTAGTTGACCAAGCATCACAGTCGGTACGCCACCGATAGAGGTCTTAGAGATACGGAAGCAAAAGTGGCTGGTCAATTTTGGGAGAGAACAAAAAAATAGTCTACCGATTTGCTGACTTCAATTTGTAGGATTGGTAGGATTGGTAGAGTTGGTAGAGTTGGTAGAGTTGGTAGAATTGGTAGAATTGGTAGACACGACAAGCGACAAAGTGCCAGGATCTCGGGCTGAAACCAAATCAGCAGCTAGTTACTCAGGCTCTACTACTCCTGATTGACAGACAAGCGCTGGTTTTGATATTAAGTGCTTTTGCGGAGCAGATGGGTTTCCGAACAGATTCCCCATACCGATGCCAATGACACTATCACGCCCACTACGTATTCCCACTCAAAACCCACAATAACGTCCACTCTCCTTCCACCATTCATTTTTCTACATCTCTCTTACTCCGAATTGTGTTCATTAGGTTACTTAAGCCTCAGCCAAGTCTCTCAAACGACGGATGGTCGATCTGACGGTGGCAGCGGCGGCGGTGGACACAGTGTAAGCACCACCAGCCACGGTCTTGTTGCAGGCCTTGCACTTCCAGATACCAGTGGCGGTTCTCTGGGTGGTTCTCTTACCACAGAAAGAGCAGTCGTACTTGGCGTGCTGCTGAACCTCCATCTTCTTGGTCTGTCTTCTCAAAGACGAACCGTATCTCACACCGAACTTACCGGTGATGCCGACCTTCTTAGTTCTCTTAGTCCTGGCTGTTAGTATATGATGGGAGTGAAGTGAATCGAGCGATGAGACTGGAAATCATAGGGGACGCTGACTTGGAAAAGTTTTCGTGGAAGTGCTGACGTATGAAAAGGCTCTTCTGGTGAATAGATTGAGTAAAACGGGTGGTTTGGGATAATTTGAGGAACTTGGGTCCTGGGATGGAGTGCTGGTTATAGTTCTTCTGGTTCAGGATGAATGACGATTTATTCTTGTTTTAACATTTCACTTTCATTGTCACAGACTGCTGGATTCGCTGGATTCACTGGCTTCATGGCGCTGGAGGCAAACATACATTGTGTAGTTGTTGGTAAAAGGTAAAAAAACCAAGCTTCTATGGCACTTTTTTTTCTGAGTAGGGTGCGCAGCGGTGGAAAAAATTCAGTAGTGCATGGGCGAAAATTTGCGCTGAGTATGTAGTCACGTGTTATGGTATAGGGCTGTAGCCCTGGGAGCCTTCACCATTCAGCATTAATCGGCGATCAAAGACGATCTGTATCTCGATTTTTATTTAGGTGATTTCCGATTGGAGGTTTCAAAGAGTTGTGTAAGCCTTTTTCCTTGTAGCCGAGTTTGAAATACCATGGGTGTAATGGGAACTCAGAAGAATAAAACCCACAACCAGCCGGGACTCCTGAATAGGATTCGTATCTGGTCGTTGATTTCAAAAAATTAGTTTATGTAACTATTAAAATTCGAAGTTCGGGCTGCAGAAGTTTTGGCTGCAGAAACTCACTCTCTTCATTCACCGTAACCGTGACATCTCTCAAAAGCTGAATATCACTCTACCTCGAAAATCGTCATTCTGATTTTTTTTTTTTTTTTTAGATCTTATCAGATCTCTCAAAATGGCTGAATTGCCCTATGTTGAAGGTAACTGTAAAACATCCCGAAAGGGAACTGGCGCAATGCCTTTATTGATTCTGAGGGAACCGCAAAACCAAAAATGCTGGGGCCATTTGGACTGCTCAATGTGGAGCCCAACTAAAAAGCGAAATCAAACTCCAAATATATATATAAAAACCAAAGAAATACATTCGGACATGGAACAATGGTATCACAGCATACGTCTGAAGTCAGAACAGAGCGAACCACTGACGACCAAGTACTCAAATCGAATCACTAAATATGAATCATTCAAACGACTCGCTTAAATCGTGTGATGCAAGGACCGAGGTCAAACTTTAGTTAATCATATTAGAAAGCAAATAGTGTTCATTCACGTCTCTATTGAAAGCCACCAAGGTCTCAGTTACAGAGTGAACTGGTCTGTAGAGAAGTTTACCAAAGGCGAAGGGTCAGTTGACGTTGGCAAATTTTATCAGAATTTTTCACTCTGTGACTTACTATTACAACTTCCGATATTTTAAGGCCCGCTTATAGCGTGGTTTATTCCCTACGAGATATCACCATCCTCTATTCAAACCACTGGCTCCACCAAGTACTCCAACTCGTCCAAACAAAAAGAACACTCTCAATTCTCTACATCAAACTCATCTCAAGCCAGTAGATCTAAATCCCATTTCTGAAATCTTGTTACACCACCTTCGAATTTTCGCAGCCATTCTGACGGTTGCAAAATCTACTACTCCAGAAAGTCCTCCATTTCTGAAATCACCCATAGCGCCGTTGAAAAATCCCTCCCATCTGCCGAAGATCCAAAATGTTCACTCTTTCTCTGCCGGGACGCAAACTCACTGTAAACGCCAATGGCAGCTTTGGACCTGAGTTTCTTGGTCGCCATGGCGAATTCAATTCTCTTGTAACGCTTCCACCACACGAGATTCTTCTTCTTCACAACGCCGCCTCTTCACATATCTGTGCTGTTCCTTTACACGACGGCCGAATTTGCACAAGACTGCTCCACTGTGTCATTCACTCAGTAAAGCAGAAAATGAAGGTCAGACGATCTAGAGACTTCTGGGTGCTTTTGGAAGAAGCCAATGAAAACCCAGAGGAGGAAGCACGACAGCGCAAATTGGTCAGATTGTACTTGGACTATCAGCGGTTCTGGAAAAGCGGCATTGACTCTCTGACCGAAACATGCTCTAGAGATTCGTGCGATAGTATTGAAGCAGTAGCACCCACAAAGTCATTGAAGAAAGCTTACATACGCAAGATTCTGAAGGAGCTGGGTACTCGAATACTAGACTTTGTTGCCTGTGTCCACCACCGCCTACGTTCAGTAAACGAGTCCGCTCTTCAGGAAATCCAGCAACGGCTCATGATGTAACCGCAGATAAAGATATCTCTTGATGCTATAGAAATTGTGGACGTGCCTATCTCATTCTCGGAAACAAGTCCACCCCCTCCATCTCAGAATCCTCTTCGCCATTCATGGGCTCGTCGTTGCCAAAAACAGGCGCCTGAGCTATATGAGGAGCATTGCCTAGCCTGGCATTCCGGGCCTCCTCGGACTCCTGCTCACCCTCCGGGTTCATCTGATTCTCACGGATCCGCTGGTCTACAGCATCGAGCCGTGAGTTGAGCGGATGGTACAAGGCGCCAAACCGCTGCCTGTTCTGGTCTGCTGTAACTAGCAGCTGGATTATGGCATCCAGCTCCACTCTTCTGAACGGATCGGGCATGTTAAACGGCGTTTCTCTCCTCGCCGTGCCTTGCCTGTCGTTTCTGCCTGGCGACTCTCTCGTAGGGTCTCTGACTCTTCTCAACTCTCCCAACCCACGCTGAGCTGCCCATGTGGTCATTTCGTCATCATTAATTATGTTACGCCCGTCTCCGGCTCCTGCAAACTCGTTCACAGTGCCAGGGTTCCCGAGAATGCCTGGACCTGCCATGCGGAGCTGGTTGAGCTGTTCTGGGGTAGGGTACTGCGTTGGCTCGCCAGGAGCCGGAGTGAGTCTCGCCTCTCGAAGTCTTCTTTCGAAATATGCCGGCGAGAAGTCCTCCTGGTGCCCATAGTGCTCCAAAATGTACGCTCTTTGGTCCATCAAACCGTCAAGGTGGTTGCGAAGCTGGACCACGCCGTGACCAGAAAACACACAGAATGACAGTTTCTGGTTTTCAGTGAAGTCGGGTGGAGGGTCACGGCAGTACTGGGTGATTTCTCGGCGAAGGAAGGCCGAAATGCCTGTGAGGGACAAATGCGTGAGACGAGGACAGTTCTTCAACAAGAAGTAGATCGGTCCGATGGTCAAGTTCGTGCAGTAGGACAAGTGGACACGCTCCAAGCAGTCATCGTCGCCTCTGCGACGGCACAACTCGAGAATGCCCTGGTCTGAGATTAGGTTACACTTGACAAGGCCAATACGCCGCAACTTCGGAAGCGCCAGAAGCTCCGTGAGCGTCCAGTCTGTGAGCTGGGAGCAGCACGCCAAATCAATGTATTGGATACGGTGACACGATCTGACGAGCGCTTGGACACCAAAGTCGGTGATGAGGGCACAGTGGCCCAAATGGATATAGTGCAAAGAGCGGCCCAACTTGGTCAAATGGCGCAATGACGCGTCTGTTATTTGCATGCATTTAGAAAGAACCACGTTCCGTAGACGAGGAGCACAGCGGACCATACGCTCGACCAATTTGTCGGTGATTGCATTGCATCCGGTCACGTCGATAATACGCAACTTGTCTAGGAAGTGGTCATCTGGAATCAGGCGGAATAGCTCGTCGGTGATTCCGGGGGCGTTGGAGATACGGAACTCTCGAAGTTGCGTGAGCTCGCTAAAGATGCTCTTAAGGTACTTATCGGTGACCTTGGGACAATTGTGCAAGTCTATCTCCACAAGCAGGCGGCAGTTCTCGTACATGGTCAAAATGCTGGTGTTGGTGACGTTGTCGGAGTTGTTGAACTTGATTCGCTTGAGCATGGGGCACGCCCGGAGTACTTGCACGATGGCATCTTCCAGAATATTCCCACATCCTGGAGCATAGAGGCCCTGGAGTCGCGTACAGTTGCGGGCCAAAGCATAGAAGATGTCGTTTTGGATATCCTGGACGCCGGTCATATCAATTGACTGCAAATGCTCGCAGTTCTTGAGAACCTCAGCAATTGGGGCATGGGTGAGTTTGGTGCAATTGACTAGCGTCAACCGCTCGAGCTTGGGGCACCCGCAGAACAAATATAGGAGGTCGTCATCCACAAGCTTAGTCATAAACAGCAAGTTGAGCCGCTTGATGTAGCTACGGTAGTCCCAGTGTGTTTGCAGTCTCGGGAGCTTCATGATCTCGCCTATCTTCTGGAACGCCACATCGCTCTGCATGTTGGGCCTGAACCACAAGATCTCCACGATCAAGTCGCTGAACTCTCGGCACACCGTGAGCAACAGAAACAAGTCCGACTTGTCTAAGTACTTGAAGATCTGGAGCAACACCTCAGTGGGGAGCTGCAACAAACGCAGATTGTGGAAGTTGAACGTCTGGATCTGCAGCCGGGCGCCTGTCAGCCCCCTCTTCTGGAGAAGCGCTTCTCTGAGCTCCACATAGTCGTTTCTGTCGCTATCTAGCGAGTGCCTTCCTTCGTTGAAATCCAGATTGTGCTGATTTGACGCCAGATTCAGCGGCGTCAGTTGAAAGTACGAGGCCACTTTGCCCTTGACTCTTTTTGACAGCCGCAGGCCGTCCTGGTTGGTGTTGGCGACCATTTGGTGGCGGGTTTTTGTGACTTTTGGTTCTGGTGCTTGCCGATTGCTGGAGCTGATTTTGGTGGGTTTCGGCCTGTATTAGTGGTGGTGCACGGGTTTATGCTGTGCACGGGGCGTCGGTGGGACAGTGGTGCCGAATCAGTGGAAAACGCCTGGGATCGAACAGTTTGGTTTGGGTTGAGTACTGGCAGGTTGAAGGTTTATATGGCAGGAGATTCGAATGTAGTTGTATGCAGGACTCGCTGATTTCACGGACAAAGTTTGTCCGATTTCAGAGAAGATTTTGGGAGAGGGCGGTATTGGGGAAAAGTGGGTGGTTTTGGGAGGCTAGAGGTGTCAGATTGGCTATTTTTCGCTGTTTTTGGCGTTTTGGCGGATCATGTTGCAGCTTCTTCGCACTAGCAGGCTTGGTAAGCAGAATCAGACAGAGCCGTTGATGGCAAAACGGGGCCGTTTTTAAAAATTTAGGAAAATTGGGAAAATCACTATGAAATCGTAGATATTCGAAGAAAAAGTGTTTTTCTGTTTCTTTTTCAGGACTGGCGTTCTGGCCTCTCTGGCTGCAAATCAGGCAGGTACATCACCAGAGGCTGGAGCTGAAGAATAGAGAAATCGGGGTTGAGTTCTGTGATTTTTAGGGGGCTTAAAATACTTTCTTCTTTTGGTAAAAGAGTGGTTTACTTATTTTCAGAGAACGGCAGTATTTGGCATTTCAGTATGGAAGACTGGTCTGTTTGATGCGCATCATAATGTGGAGCTTCTCGTGACCCAAATCATTTCAAGACTTCATTGGAATATTGGGCTTTTTCCTTTTCATTTTTGTATCGAATGTCGATAAATGAACTCCTGTTTTTGGAAAGTACTTCTCTCTAAGATCAAAATAGGAACCAGTTGGTTGAGTCTCGTGAGTGGTTACTATGTGAGGAAACTATTATAGTGAAATGTAGTTGAACTGATGGTTTTAACTTCCGAAAGAAACCCTCTAATATAAAAAGAGAAGCCAATCTTACGTTTTACTTCTTCACTCTGGCACTACGCCTCCTCACCAATGGTGTCTATGACTATGTATGTTCGTTATTGTTTTTCGTTACGCTAGGCAAAGCGGTTGCCATGGCTGATTTTGGGCGTGTCGGGGTTGGAATTGTACCCCATGGCAGCAGAGCTCAACGAAAGCTGCTCGAGCTGCTGCATCACATTGACATCCTGAAGCTGCTGCTGTTGAGCATACTGCTGTCTTTGATAAAGTTGGCCCATGTCCTGGGTTCCGTTGTACATGCCTGGATGAACTTCGGGCGGTGGATAGAACCCGTTGGTTGGTACGCCAGCGTTGGCTTCATTCATAGGCACTTTCGGCATTCCGTAGACCATGGGCACGCCTTGGTTGTGTTGCATGTACGGCTGGATCATTGGCTGTGTAGGACGATGGGGCGAATGGGCCTTGCCACGACGATCCCGCTTGCCTTTCCTGTTGGTCAGGCCAGAACGGCTGAGGCGGTTGGTAGCAAGACCCACCTCTTCTACTAACTTCTTGTATGGCTGGAGGTTCGTGATCTGGATCTCCAAAAGCACACGCTTCACCTGGCCAATGATGTACTGCTTGTACCTGGCGTTGGTGAGCTCGTTGCCGATGTTCATGAGCATGGGGTTCGAGACGATCTTGTAGATGAAAAGCGGGCCGGTGCTCTGCTCCTGGTTCTCGGCCAAAATGGTCTCCAAAAGGACTGTAGGCGGGCGAGAACTCATCTCCTCAAGATCGTGCTCGTTGAAGTATCCGAAGATCTCGTTCATGATCGTGTGCCTGACGGCGATGTCGCTGCGGTTGTTCAAGATGTTGAAAATAGTCAAGTTGGCTAACTTGTGGGTGCACAAATGGCCTAAATGTGGCAAAAACTTGTCACACAACAACTCGTAGCGGTAGTCGTGCTTCAATCCCTTGCACCCGTTGAAAGTCTCCAAAAACCAGGTGATGAGCAACGATCCGTTGTTGTTGACCACCAACTCATTGGCAAACTCGACAATCATACCTGCAACCAAGAACATCTGCTCGTTGGAAACGTAGCCCTTGTTGGCGGACTTGGTATCGCTGGCCGTTTCAAGAATCGTACGGATGCAGCGGGCACCAAAACGGCCAAAAGAAATCTCCAAAAAGTTATCGATCATCGTCTCAAAAATGAAGTCGTTGTAAGGAGAGCCAAACTTGAGACAGCATTGCACAACGTAGTTACCAAACTGGTCGTTGAACAACTTCACTGTGTAAGGTTTCAAGCTGTCAGCAATGATGGTCATCTGAGTGAAGTCTTTGTGGCACAAGTTGATAATCTTCTGGATGGCCCACGTACCATTCTTGTGGATACTGAACTGGGTCAAGTATGGCGCAAGCTCCTTGACCATCATCAATTTGATGGCAGGCGATTCGACCAATGTGAACAACTTCTGTACAATGGTGTTTCCAATATGGTCGTAGCACAACTCGGGCAACTCGTCCAACATGGCGAGACACAAGGCCTCCAATTCAATCTGCGACATGGTTTCGGGCTCCGAATCTGGCGACTCGGCCTTGCCTGGATTGTCAGAATTGGCCTTTTCCATGGCCTCAAACACCTTGCGCAATTCTCTCAATTTGGGCGAATCAAACTGACGCATGGGGATCGAATCAGGCAAGGGCCCGAAGTTAGTCTCGTATTTCTCCTTAGGGAACGCCATGGTGTGCTTCAAGAGCAATTTCACGACATCAATGTTCACCGAGTCCAACATGGACAAAGTCGAAACCAAATGCACCAATTCGTTCTGAATGGCGGGAAGGTCCACCTCGGTGGAGCCTTGAGGGCGGACCTTCTGAGGTCTGCTTTGAGGTCTGTTCAAGCTGCCGGTATTAGATTTAAGCGAAGCATTGCCGGAGTCTGGCTTGTATGGAGAGCCGTTGTGTTTGAAGGTGTGGGCAAGTGGGAGTTCCGAGAGTTTGGCAAACGCAACGTATAAGATGTGGCCTGGGATGAGTTCCAAGTGGTTGAAGTTTGCCTTCAAATTCATGGCGACCTCGATGGAGGCACACTCAACCAAAGCTAATTTTGAGGTGGTAGTTGAGCTCATTCTGACGCCAATGACTCCCCTACCATGCATAGGGTTGCCCACGGCGCCAGGAAAGCTGGCAATAAGGTTCCACAACTTGGCTGCATCCATGAAATGGGGCACATTATCCAAAAGAAGCGTCTGAGTAGGGCCCAAGCTGGGGTTTTCAAAGTTGGTGGTGATCACCACCAGGGCAAAATTAAAGTCGTTCTCCAATACCGGCTGGTACATGGCTACCGAAACGGTGTCGTGGTGAGGCCGGTAATGCAGAGCGGGAGGATTAGGATGCTGATTAGAAGAGCGGGCCTGGCCCTGCTGCTGGAGAAGCATTATGGGATTCGAAAGATCAGGGATGTTGGAGGCCACGCCCGAGTAGGTCTGCGAGCGGTTGCGAGTCACTCCTGCGCCGTCGGGGACATTAAGCATGAGATTATCGAAAAGCAACGGCTTATCACTGGACACAAAAGGCAGAGGCACGGGTGGCTCTGATAGCTGGCCCGGATGGGCACCACTGGTCGTGTGAGAGCGGTTTCTGGTGGGGTGGGCAAGAAAGCTGGCGTCAAGGGACGACGGTTGGGCGCCCAAAGTAGGACTTATGAACTGGTTCAGTCCAGAATTGGTGGTATCGTAGTCCAAGAAACTCAGACCCAGATGGCCCGGACTAAGCGATACAGCGTCATCGTTCCAGATCAGCATGGTCAGGAAAAGCAGCCCCAGGCGAACTCGGCGGCCAGGCACGCCATTGGTGCCGCTGGCAGGTCTATTGCTGGGACTCAAGCCAATGTGGTCTACACCAGAAGGCAGCATAGAAAGCGCTATTGGGGCGTCCTGTGGCACGGGAAGCAGGGTCGTGTTGGCATCTGCGGCCAATGGCAGCGTCAGCGACGAAAGCAGGCTCCGATTTGGAATGGGAATGGAGGTTGAAAGCGGATCGGAAGCCAGAGGAGCTTGATTGGGCTGTCTTGGTCCGTTTTGAGCGGCAAAAGTGTCGTTCAGGGGCAAACCGGACGAGTAGAAGCCGTTGGGCGGGTTGTTGGAGGCGCCAGACCGCTTCGGAACGCCCTGGGGCGCCAAAAGCGAGAAGGTCGGCGGCGAGATCACCATAGTGGGAGACGAGAAAAAGCGGGTGGGGCGTTCAGAAAGCGTGGGGGCAAGTGGGGGGAAACGTGGGGGCACCGGATGAATAAAAAAACAGCAAATTAGGCGGCAGGAAAAAACGGCCGTGGGATTGTGGCTGGTTCGGCGGCACTTGGACAGTTGGTCCAGAATAAGAGGTGACTAGAGAAATGTGCGCGAGAACGCTGCGCCCACACTTAAGAGCGATTGAAAACGGAAGAGAGCGGCAGGGCCCGGTTTTGGCGAAATAGGCGAAAATGGAGCGATCTGATTGGCGGGATAAGCTTTTTTTGGGGGCGGGGCTGCTCTTTTGAATTTTGGGGGAGGGGCATGGGACTTATGTGGTTGGAGGTGTTCATTGAGTAAGAGGCACTACGGAAGCGGTGGAAGCATTATAGGGGAGGATTTCGGGGAATGGAGAGAAGAAATGGGCTTTTTTGGAAAAGAAGTAAAATCTACGTTTTGCTTGATTGGTGGTTTTAGTTGATGTGGTTCCCGGTGTGGGGCTAACAATGTCAGTGGAAGTGCCACACGGTGATGGACTTTGCAGAAACTGGACTTTTTGTGGATTCAACGTATTGTTTTTTCTGGATTCGCCTATTTCAACACTTCCCCCCTATTTAGCACTTCACCCGCCTGATCCACCACCTGCTTCAGTCGCTTCACTCCACTCCACAATATACATATGCCACGGTTACGAGCACTGCAATTGGCCTGTAAGCCTGAGGTCTAGTCGTAAAACCCCTCTTTTCTATTAAATTCTGATTTTTTCGCCATTCCTTGGACAATGCCAATTTTCGTGGCACCGCCTATTCTGGGAACGATTGCAAAAATGTCGTCGCATGGTCAGCAGGGCTCCACTAAGTCAGCGGTCAGATGTCGCATTGAGCTCAAACCAACACCATTCGAAAGCCCTCGTTCCCCTCTACAAAATGGTGGCATTAGTTTCCCCCAATTGTCAAAGAGTGTCGAAGAAACTCGAGGGTTGCTGAGGCAGCCACGACATTGTCGCATGTCCACCTTGCTCTCGGACGCTTGCCAGCGCATTTTGGCTGTGCTGCTTGCTGCCGATCAGCTTCCCAAAAGGGGGCCATTTCCGAAGAAAAATAAGAACGCCTGATTTGACGGGTCTCAAAATGCACAGTGAAAACGTCATTTCTGTCATTTTGCGTTTCCTTGGATGGAAATCTCAGGTCATAGCGCTTGCCCCACAGAATGTGATGTGACCACCACGCGTCACGTGACATACCGGTGTCTTCCACGTGCGTATGAATAAAAGCCCCAGCTACAAGAGGCTTGGGACTTTAGTGAATAGCGCCTACAGGCCCCTTCAGGGGGCAATTCAAGGTGGTAGTGGTTTGTGGTGCTGCATACAGTGCGTTCACGCTCTCACTCCTGCGCTAAAAACCGTTATCCATTGTCGTGCGTTTTGACATATGCCGGTTGTGTGCAGGACTAGAGCTTCAGTGATAGCTTTTGATTATTCGTCTTTTCGTGATTTCGATTAAGCCTCTTAGTACGCCGTTTGATTATCTCAAAGCTGCAGGGCCTAGAGTCCACTTCGCCCAAAAATTCTTTTTAAAGAGGTCCTGAGTGCCAGAAACGTATCCATGGGAGGAAACGTGGGGAGGCATTTCAGGGAAGTATTAATTCTTTTATTCTCAACTGTTAATATTCCCGGATTTGTGAATTCCGTTCGTGAAGTCCACATAACTGGCATATACGTCGTCACACGAGCAAGCTTTTGTGCTGAGCAATGCATCATGTTCCGCTGATGACACTAGACGACATGCAAGGCGCTTTGTTTTCGATCGGGTGATCTTTCTAAAACCCTTTTGTAAATTTTTGTTGAGCTTTTTGAGGCTTATGGCGCCTAAGATGGGGCTCTTTTTGTTTAGATTTGATTGAGGGTCCATGAGGGCTTCTCCTAAAAGGTCTCCTATTTGGTATGTAGATAAGTTGGTCCAAAAAAGCCTGACTTTCCCACCCCTTCCGCGTGTACTCCTAAAATAAGGTTTGAATCATGGTGGACCCTTTTGTCTTGGTGTATGCTGTCTGAAATGGGAAGACTTGATGAGGACTGATGATCGTTAGCTTTGATACTATGAAGCATATTCAAGAAGTTGCAGAGCAGATTTTTGGGGCCCAGGCAAACTACAAACTTAGGCTCGGAGGAACCTGCGATCCATCTGCAATCATGAGAGGTTTTAGGAGGCCGCAAGTTTACGATAAATCGATTTAGTCCGATTAAGGTGAGAACTTTTTTTGGTTCTCGAGAGGATGAGCTCTTCAGCAGCTGAATCCACCAATCTGTCAATGGCTGCAAAGTATGTGGTTTTAGAAGCCTATCATTAACTCGTAAACCCTAGCTATCAGCTAGATTTAGGTAGGTGTTCCCTTTGGGGCCAGAAATAGAGTCGTAGAGTTTAATAGTGAAGAGATTACTAAACCTACTAGAGCCATGGACTTCCACAGCTAGTCATCTGCAACACACCTTCGATAGGAGTCAAAATTGCTTTCATTCAATTTGCGGTCTTCACCGTGAACATAAACCTACTTCCAACAAAAGACGCTTCTCTACTCGGCAATCTGAAAGAAAGGCTAGAGAACATCTTAATCGCCAGAACAGACTCACTCAGCCGAAGTCCTCCAAAAACCCAAACCAGTCTCTAACTCAACCCAGGAAATCTCCTGATCCCCACAGCCTTTGCGTTCAAAGCACCCAAACGCTCTTCTCCAGCTCCCCTCTGTCTGAGAAGACGAGCCCTGGAGGCCATGTCTTTAAGGGTATTTCTTTTCACTCCCAATAGAGCACTAGCAGGTGATTTGAGTCTCATTTTGCTGGTCGTGGGACGAAGACCTTTGATTCCCAAGTACGGCTTGTGCTGGAAACTGCTTATGAAAGCATCCACAGTGGGAAGTGTCAACGCCAAGGCATTAACACAAACGTCCACAGGGCCCCTTAGCAAGCTGAAAAAGCTGCGTGCCTTTGTGCCTAGCTGGGCTAAATGCTCAAACACTCTCAATTTCCGGAGCGCTTTAGTTAGAAGCTTCACCGCCCACAGCACAAGAATTGCCTGGCGAAGTTTATCAAGAAACGCTAGAACCCGCCCCAAAAGCTGAAGATAGTAAATAGCTCGAGGAATCTCGGTACTCACACTGTCTGACCTCTCACTTTGGGAAAGGAGCTCTGCCATTCGTGCATTGTACTCGTCCTCATCTAGAAAGATCTCCAGAGAGCTGTCTGTTGCCACATCGGACAAATCAAACACATCAGGGTGGTTGGAGAATCCGATACTCATTTCAAGCGCCTGGAGCTCACTGACATCGATCCACGCTGGGTGAATGTACTGTTCTTGAGTTGACTCTGCTAGGGCCTGGAGAAGCAGAATCTGTTCGTTGGCGTAGTCGTTGAGTTCGTTTTCGGGGACCTCTACGTCAGAAGAAAATTCCGGATCTGTGGGGTGTAAAATGTCTTCCTGTGGAGAGTTCTCCTCGTCGGATAAGATGTCGTTGGTGGTTCTGTCGATATTATTTTCATTGAGGTCTTGAGGCTCTTCGTGAAAAAGACATGTCTCTGCAAGGTCGTAAAAGCTTTCTATTTGGTCACTAGAAACCTCCTCTTCCTGTGTTACTTCTCCACGAAATGGCCCTTCCAAGCAGTAACTGTCTATGCCTCCAGAGTCTTCCAATTCTCGAGATCCCCTTTCCGGGACTCCAACAGTCGGGATCGTCTCATTCTCCTTTTTCCAAGCTTCCAAATCCGCATCACTCCTGAACTTCACAGGCGATGCATCGACGAATTCGGGACTCGTGGGAGTTGGAAAGGACATATATGGGTGCACCCACAGCGGCGGCTGCTGGATAGATTTTTCCCAATAACGCTTCATGTGGTTATTTAGATTGTTTTATAAATATTTCTTGATTTTAGATGGCCATAAAACAGCCATTCTGGCGGCTTTATATGGCTGCAAATTCTGGCACCCGTGCGAAGCACTGATCAGGCAAGTTAGGGTGATGTTTCAGGAATTTCAGAGACGTCAGTGGCGCCAAATGAGAATGAATTCCTAGCAGTGCTGGGCCACTTTTTCTAGAGATGTTTTAAAGAATTCAGATTTTCGGCTTCCGGGCATTGAGCTTGATGGGTTCAGCCAGGTAAGTTTCGCAGTATACTGTCGTTTTTGAGCACTTGGCTTGGGCAGCCATTTAATCAAAAAATGAATTTGAAGTGTATGTCAATGGTTTTTAAACTTCTCTTTCATGCGTTTCCGACTCCTCTGAAACCGTCATACCTCCCCAGAGAACAGACATTCACTCGCTGAATACCCACATAAGCCAATGCCGACACCTTCTTTCAGACAACGCAGCCCATCAAACCCTCAGCCCCAATTCTGACTCTGATCAATCGGTTATGACTTCTCCAGAAGCCCTTTTCCACCTCTACCTCTACCTCCACCCTCATCCTCATCCTGCTCATATTCCACCCAGTCGCATCAACTATCAAAACTTACAACTACTCACCACATCTCAAAACCACGCCCGCCAATTCCCGTCCCCACGCGGCACCCACTAAATTAATTCCACCTTCGCTCTTTTGGCTCTTTAAGGCTTATTTTTTCACCCATTAGGCTCCATGAATTCCTCCTTCCTGGGCTTCATTTCCACTACTCATCAGGCCGTGGCCTACTATAATCTGTGGCAGCTCCAGCAGCAGTTCACTATAAACCCCAAGGAGCACCTGGCGCACATTGCCAGGTTTCCAGACCCCTCCGAAATCGACTTGTATGTTCTACCCGAGAAGTTCAGGCCGCTAGTTCGTTCTTACATTCGCCTTATGCGTTCGATCCATGTCCAGCGGGAAATCGACACGTCTTTTGAGAACTTTTTGGTGTTCATGGCCGACTTCAACCGTGTTGCTGAGGTCTCGTGGAACTGGATTTGTCCAGCATTGATCAACAGCAGTAATGAGCTTCTTCTGGTGTATCAGGTGCGTTCCAAAGGTAAGGACAAGGCAGAAAACGACCGCAGCTTGGAGAAGGTTGGTTCGGTCATCAACCGCCTGTTCAAAATCTGCCTCACTGACAAATCAGTGGACCCGGCCACGTCCAAAAAGCTGTGTATCCACTTTTTTCTTGCAACGCTCATCAAAATCTACTTCAAACTCGACCACATCGAGCTCGCCAAGCTGATGGAAAAGGCCCTCATGGGTACAAACCTGGCGATCCCCGCGATCATCAATTGCCCCGTCCAGTACCGCAAGCACGTTGTTACTTATTTGTATTACAGTGCACTTTTATCGCTCAATGAGGCCGAGTACGACCTTGCTGAGGTCAAGCTTCTCACGGCCTGGGACTTTTTGCTGTGCTACAACAGACAAAACAAGGTCCACTCCCACTCAGAAAAGATCTTGATGCTTGTGGCACCATTGAAGTACCTCAGCTCCAGAAAACAGCTCTCTAGCAGCTTCTACCAAAAATACCCAAACCTCAAGTCGATTTACCACGACGGCCTATTTCGAGCCGTGCGTGAGGGTAATCTCGCGGCTTTTGACGAACATCTCCAGCGACTCCACATCGTTTTGCTAAACAGACACATTTACTTGTTGGTGCTTCGTCTCAAGCAATTGTGCTACCTTCTGCTTGTGCGCAAAACGGCCAATTTCTACAAAACCACCACCGAAAAGACGCCGCACATCGTGCCCCTAGCATACTTCCAAAGAGCCTTCGGATTCTCCCAGAAAGAGCCGGCTCTGGCTGTTCAAGACGTTTCTGTGGAGCAGGTGGAGTGCATACTAGCCAACCTTATCGCTCAGAAGCTCATCAAGGGCTATCTTTCGCATACTAACAAGTGCATAGTTTTGCTGAAGACGGAGGCTTTTCCTAAGCCGGCGCCAGGGAGCTGACTGTAGCACCCGCCATCCGCCTCCTAAACCGTGACAGGCCAGATTCAGCGTGTCACGTGTGTTGGTGTACGGGTGTCTTCGTGCTCACATTAGATCCACTTACAAAAAAATTCTCCAGTTTATCTTCAACCCACCATACTGCAACCATGTCGTTCATAAATATCTGTCGTGAAAACACCGACCCGTTCTACCGTTATAAGATGCCTCCGATCCAGTCCAAGGTCGAGGGTAGAGGTAACGGTATCAAAACCGCCATCCCCAACCTTAGTGAGGTCGCCAGAGCTTTGGGCCGTCCTCCAGCCTATGTGGTCAAGTACTTTGGTTCTGAGTTGGGTGCTCAGACTAAGATTAACGAGGACGAGGACAGATACCTTGTGAACGGTGCTCACTCTCAGGCTGAGCTACAAGATTCCTTGGATGGCTTCATCAACCGTTTCGTGCTCTGTGGTGCCTGTAAGAACCCCGAGACACAGATCATCATCAAGAGCAAGGGCTTTTTGCAGAGAGACTGTAAAGCCTGTGGTCGTATCACGGATATTGACTTGAGGCACAAGTTGTCTTCGTACATCTTGAAGAACCCACCTCCAACCTCCACAGGAAAGAAGGCTGCCACAGCCACTGCAAACGTTGTGGGTGGCGGTAAATCCATTTCTGACATTGCACAGAGTGCTGACGGCGATGCCGCCAAGCAGGCCAACGGAGACGACGATGACGATGCTTTGACTAAGAAGATCAATGCTGAGGCTGCTGCTCTCGCCAACGACACCGTTGAAATCGCCGACGACGACTGGGCCGTCGACATGTCCAAGGAGGCCATTGAGGCCAGAGCCCGTGAATTGGAGGGTCTCTCGCTAAATGACAGTCAGACCAAACTCACGGAATTCGGTGAGTGGGCCTTGAAAGACAGTGCTGACGAGAAGGACAACTTGCCTTCTGACGTCGAGCTTTACAAAAAGATCGCCGAGTTGGAGCTTTTGGAGAAGCCAGACGTTATGCTCGTTTTGGCGCAGGTCTTGTTCGATGAGGACATTCTCGAAGAGATCGACGAGCACCATGGTTTGTTGAACAAATTGATTAACGGCCGCAACGATTTCGAAAAGGCTTTCTTGGGTGGTCTCGAGAGATTCTTGGGTTTGGAGAAGCCCGAGTTGATTCCTCTTGTGCCCAAGATCCTCGTTAAGTTGTATGACAAGGAGTTGGTTGGTGAAAATGAGATCATCAACTGGGGCTCAAAGGTTTCTAAGAAGTACGTGTCCAAGGATATTTCGAAGAAGGTGAGAAAGGCCGCCAAGCCTTTCATTCAGTGGTTGAAGGAAGCCGATGAGGAGTCGGACGACGAGTAAATAGCATCGAGTTTGGCGTGCCGGGACTGCGCCTATAGTTAATTATTACGGTACAGAGAGTGGCAGTAGTTCTGAAGATGGAAATGAGATATTTTTTGTTCGATGTGGATGGTAAAGTACCAAAGGGAATAGCCTATTGACTTCTAGATATGGTAGGGTAGTTCTACGATCTTTCCGTACAAATGACTGATCTGACAAATCATGAAAATAATTGCCATTTCAGAGAGAATTTATGCGGTGAATGAATCTTTAAACGGTTCTACCATACAATTACTCTTCTCACAAGTACTCGCCTACGTATAAACCAAGCTGACTGGACATTATCTACATCAATTGACCGCTTGTTCTTTTTGGGCTATTTAAGAAGGGCAGATAAATAGATTCTGTTCAGATTTTATTTTCCATTTTTATTGATAAGTCATGATATTTTTCGTGTTTATAGTCTAATTACCAATTCTCAGTAAAACCTCAAAATCAACATCAAGCCTCTAAAATCCCACTGGAGGAAAATAAAAAATCTGAGCAGCTAGGCTTCTTTTTTTACTACTAATTAAGCTATAGGAAGCTTTTGAAGGGGTGACGACGTCTTTGTGTGTGCTTTGACGTTCTACCTCTGCGTCAATCAGCTGAACACCCCAGAAACCTCCATTCTCTCAGCAAACACACTTTCTACAAATGATTCAAAAATTAGTCATAAAGAAGGAAAACTGAATCGAATGGACATGTCATGGGAGCAGCAGACTTGCTGCTCAAAGGTCTTGACTATGTTTTGTAGACTAACTCATCGTCTCCAGCCATGCGAAGAGGTGCCAGGCAGCAAAGTTAAAAATCTCAATACTGCCATCTCGTGAATGCTGATCTAAGAAGAATGTATTTTCTCCACTGACGTTGCGTGTACTTCCGGCTTCCTATTAATCCAGGTGAAGCAGCATCTCATCACCAACAGAAGGGGCATTACCTTTATCAGACAGGCAGCAGGGTCATCCCACATAAGCCGGCAACGATGATTCGCTCGATTAGCAGATTCTATGGTGCCCCTAATCATGACCTGGGTACCTGTCAATTGGGGAGCTGCCCACCAACTTGACCATCATCGGGATGAAGTCAGCTCCCCGAGCTGCCGTTAATCAAGCCCATTCAAGACCTCATTACCTTTCCAATCGCCTTCCTCTATCGCCCCACTGTGGGCAGAACCAAACTTGATATAGCCGATTCATCTAAACCTAACGCTTTGGTGGCTGGGGCGAGTTCCGGAACCCACGACCACGTTTTTGCAGCGGCTTGTGACCCTGCGGTGCTTGTCCACCAGGCACGCTGGGGGGCATGGGCATGTTACCCATATTAGGCGGCATAGGCATATTGCCCATATTAGGAGGCATAGGCATGTTTGGCATGGGGAAGGGAAACATAGGCATTCCGTTTTTCGAGCCGCCACCCATCATGTTGGCCATCACCTTCTGCGGGTTGAACTCTCCCCGTAGCTTGTCCTGTTTATGGCAGTAGGCTGTCCAGGTGAACTCGTCAAACCCGTAGTTGAAGTAGTCCAGGATGTCAGCACCGGGAATACGCCACGGCTTGTCTTTGAGTTCATTGAGATCCACCTGCGTCAAAGGCTTCCCGTCCAACTCTGCTACTTTGTTGATATCAACCAGTGAAGCTCCTTCATCTTTACTGACTTCGATGCCTTTTGACTCTCCGTCTTTGGCTTGTGTAGTGCTGCCTGGGGCATCGCTTGCTGCTGTTGTCGATGCACTGGTTGTGGTGGTACTGATTTTGGGCGCCAGGTCGCCAATGACGAATTCAATATCGTCGTCTGAAGAGTCTTCTTCCTCTTCTTCCAGCTCTTCAGGTTTTGGTTCTTCTGCTTTCACCGGTTCTGGCTTCACTTCTGTTTTCTGCCTTTTGGAGGCCGGCTGCTCTTCGTCTGAGCCATAGAGAAAGGCGTCTTCGTCGTCGGAATTGGCCATTACGTGTGGTTGTAGTTGTTGATTTCTCATTGTATGTATCGTTAGTAGTGCACACCCGTGCACCTCACCACTGCCATTATGGCTGCGAAATAGTCTGCTTCTCCAGCTAACTGGCAAAAGACATAATCGACCGGGGCCTGGGTTTGCCCACGTTGTGCTTCTGCATTATCTTGACCCATGGCTGCCTCCGGAACTTGTTCCTGTACACGATCTCCTGGATGGCTGTGATCCACCGGATCTTCTCGTCTTTGTTGGGAGCTCCAAAGTCGATGATCTCCCCATTAGCAAAACGGATCTTGAACGCATTTTCGACAAGCAAGATGTCGCTGAAGTTTCTGTAGTTCGACGAAGACCGGTTCATGTTTTCCTTGTCGACGTAAATCACCTCCACAACCTTCGCCAAGTTGATCTTGGCTCTAGTCTTATGCGAGAACTCAGAATGAGCGATCAAGTTGGTGCCCGAAAGCTTGAAAAATCTCTTTTTCCACGACTCACAATCACCGCCTTCTTGATGCAAGTAGCCCTCGAGGCGCATCATCTTCTCTGCTCGCAAGTCATCGAGGCTCTCGTAGGCGGTCTTGATACTGGTAGGCAAGATCTCGTAAGGTTCTGACCTTGGTACAAAGAGCATCTTCACCTCAAGCTGTGCAATTCCGTAGGGCTCGCATCTGGCGCCATTGCCGCTCTTGGTGGCCCACTCATTGAAGCAGTTGAGGTTGAAATTAGTCGCTGTTCCGGTAATCTGATCCACGTACTGGTCCAAGTCAACGTAACACCTGGCAAAGGAGCCATCCTTGGCGATGACATTTGACCATGGATCCTTAACTTCTTGAGGCACAAACTTGGTGGTTGTCACGATCTCCCTGGATCCGAACATTCGTCCAATTTTATTCGTCGACCTCACCACTTTTCTCTCCTTGATCTCTTTCATCGTCTCTCTTGGCTTATTGTAACTGGCCTTCATTGTCAAAATAAACTCCAACGACTCGCCAACAGCCAACTCAAACTCTTTGCCCACATAAACTGCAGACTTGGACATCTTGTAGTTTGGAGTCTTGATGCAGTGAACACCATTGTCTAGCGTGATGTTGAACAGGGCATTTCTCTCATGAAGATCAGGAAGAGAGATGTTCTTCATTCCCATGACACGCAAGAAAAGTTTGCCACGCTCTTTAGGAGCCTCCAGAGTAGCAGATGCAACCCTGGTTTGATCAGAAGATCCCGCTTTCATAGCATTGTCCTCGAGAATCTCTGGGCCGATGGACTTGTGTTCAGACTCAAGGTCACCCTTGACAGATGGAACGGAGACCGTACTGAGAGCAAACTTATGACCCTTTCCTTCTCTGAGCTTGTTGTTAACAATTTGGGTACCGTCATAAGAATCCTGGCTCTTATGTTTCTGGTCGAGCACGATACCAGTGACAGAGCTTCCGTTCCGGACCAATTTGATTGGAGAACTGTTGACCTTGATTGGTGATTTTGGTGGCTCTCCATGATCCTTAGAAGGTGAAATGACTACCTTCACAGGAGAAGCATTCTTCTTCTCATTCTTTGGCGTGCTGGGGTGCAGAATGTTGTATTCACCGGGCATGACATTAAGCTTGCTCTTATCAGCTTCGCCCAATGGAACAATATTAGGCAACGGCTCATTCTCCTCGTGGGTTTCGCTCGACTCAGGGAGCTCCAAATATTCTGGCTCTGGATCTGGAAGATATGACTTTTCAGCGATGTTCTCCACCTTTTCTGGCTCGGCAGACTTGGCATCAACAGACTTGGAGAACGTCTCATGATCCACATCAAGCGCAATTGGCTTTGCTGAAAGCTCGTTAGAGACATGTTCGAGCTTTATACGGCTGTCGATGGCTGAAGAGAGCATCGAGGAATGAATCGATGCTTTCTGCTGTATATGATCGTAGTTAGCCGCTTGACCCTGAATGATCTTCTGATTGGCACCGCCAAATTTGAGATTGGAGTACTCCTCTTGACTCATATTATTCTTCATCTGCATGATTCTCTTCACATCATCTCTGTCCATGCTGGGTAACGTTTTCATGCCACTGGCTTTGATAGTAGGCTGTGTATCTTCGAAAATGTCGTTGTACTGGTTCTTCGGAGACAAGACGGAGTTGGACCTCTTAATCTCAAAGGATGGCACCTGGAATCTGGACTTCTTGGGTGGAGCTGGACCTTGAGGATTGGTGATGATCTCACGACTACAAACTCTGACTGGTCTCAATGTTCCGTACGCCGATGTAGATCTGGAGACACCTGGAACGTAAGAAACATCTCGTTCTGCACCAGAGAATCTAGAGCCATTGCTCAAGACCCGCGTGTTGTTCATTGTGGTATCATCACCCTTCATGAGTCCCTCGAACTGACCCTCCAAACCAGAGAGTTGAGAAATCTCTGGCAAGAACCCAGACACATTGAGGTCAACATGGTCGGGACTGACCACCCTTTTGGAGACGAGATTGATTTCCCTGAATTTTCTGGGCTGTAATCCAGATGGGATGCGATACTTGTCATACTGGGACAAATCAGCCGTATTGTAACTCAGAGCGGAAGGAACATTGTAAAACTGAGCCGTAGGCTGAGGTTTCGTTTTCTGACGTTGCTTGCGCTGTGTATGCCAGATGGAAATGAAATCAAGAGCGGCCTTATCTTTGTCATGCTCTGCAGAAAGAGAATCTTCGAAAGATGTCGATTTAGCGGAGCCTCCAGACGACACTCTGTACCTCGCAGTCAAATCGGCAAAAGATGCATCATTGGTGTCAACCTCAGGAAGTTTAATATCATTAGGTGGGTTGATATTAGATGAGTTGGCGAGAACGCTAGAGTCACCTTCACCCTCAACAGCACGGCTTCTTTTCAGGACAGTTATAGGCTTTGTTATCTCATCGACGTCTTTGCTTTTTGCGGGCGCGAGAGACCTCCCCAATGGCATATCTGAGGAGTCCTCAAAGTTATCAACCGAAGAAGCAATTGACTGGTTTTGCATAATCTTAGAAAGACGGTCAGTATGATGAGTTGTGGCTAGCTTCTCCTTCATCTCTTCGGTGTCTTCGTCATCACCCTCGATGCCCGAATCCTTGATATGTGTCTCCTCCTCGTTGAATTTTATTTCAAGAGGAGAAACAGTTGGCGTAGGCATCAACAGGTTCATGGGTGACTTAACGAGTTTGACTTGGTTTGGAGCTGCTTTGACACCTCTGGAGGCAACACCCACATGGTCAGCAGTATGAGCAGTATGGTCCATAGCTAACCTGCTGAGATCCTTGGTTTCCAACAGTGACAAAGTACCATCAAATGTCGGCGTATGCTGGCTCAAAGGTTCATGCTGATTTTCGGAAACTTGCCTTGCAGGGGCAGAGTCATCAGATTCATTATTGGAGTGGACATGCAACTCAGATTGAGGAGCCGCTTCCTTTTCTGCTGGTGACTCCGTACTTGGCTCCAAGGGCGAGAGAGCTGGAACCTCAATTGAAGGCTCTGTGTTTCTTTCAACGGAGAGAGTTTTCTGGTATTCCTCAGCTGCTTCTGGTTTCTCTGCGTCAGAACCAACGGAATCCATATCTGACTCCATATCCTCACGCTCCTCAGTCTTGACCGGACGTGCTTCTTCATAAACGCTTTCAGGAGAGATTTCTCTTTCGTCAACCGGCATCTCAGGTGCAATATGTGATGATTCTGCCTCCTCTTTGATGTGGGGCACTTCAATAGAGAAAGAGTGCTCTTCAGGCTTGACTATGGGGCTTCCTGTCATCAGACTGGCCTCATCATCTTCCTTAACGGGGTCTGCGACAAAAGAGTGAGGTTCTGGCTTGACAAAGGAATTCTCCTCATCCTTGATAGAAGGCTCGAATTCGGTTCTCACCATCAGAAGCTCCTCCTGCTTCACCAGTTCATCAGAGGTTTCATTTTCTGGAATGGGTGAGCCCAGACTTTGCTTCTCAGGTGTTTGTGGAGCCGGCTGTGGAACCTGAAGATCCTGAACAGCCTGAGTGCTTTGAGAGGCGTAAAGAGCAGCGTCCCGCTGAGAAGACTCACCGTGATCTGATGAAACGCTGGGAGGCGCTCTTTGGGCAGCCTCACCGAGCTCGTGGTTTGATGCAGAGTTGAGAAGGTCCATAATCGACTGCTTGGTCGAGTTATATGAATGGTCGAAGGAGTCCTGGAATTCATCGGAAATTTCAGAGTGCTCTTCTTCAAGCCCTTCGAATGGCTTGGCTCCGAAAGTGAGCATCTCCGAATCGTCTGATTCCTGGTGCTTCACCGTGGTGGGGAACAAAACGTCAGCCATATGGTCAGGGAAGCCCTTGATACCATCATTAAGCAGAAGACCTGGGCTCTGGTGGGCCACGTTCTCGGCTTCCAAGTACCTGTTGGAGGCAGCAAGCGAAGGAAGCAGCGATTGTGACGAGCCAGCGGAGCGCAAGTGCACTTCCTTCGAGTCTGCAAGCATATTCAAGGGGTTTTCGACCTCCGGGTGGTTCAATTCCATGTGATGCGAGAGGCTGTGGATGTTCAGCTCTGTCTCGTTGCCCTTGACGTACTGCAAGCGGTCCAAATGGTCCATGTGGTTGTCGAGATCGTCGTGAGGTCTTTGGCACAAGTAAAGGTCCAACTTCTCGTGAAGCGACATTTTGCTGAAGTTCTTGTGGTTGACGCGGTAATGGGCCAAGGCCGTGGCGTCCACCTCGTCGGAGCCATTGGCATCGTCGCCATTACGCCCCAAGAGGGAGGTGATGGTGTCTGACTTGTGTGGAGGAGGCACCGGAGGCAGCGCCGTGGCCAGCTTTTCCGGGGCGCCTCTGGGCACTTCTGACCAGTTGTGGACCATCTGTGGCGGCAATTCTTCCTCGATCCTCGAGCTCAGCTCGTTTCCAGCCGGGTAGTGGTGGTGAACCTCCAAATCGGCATCTGGAAAGGCCACCGTTTTGCGTGGAGAGGAGCCTGGGGATGCATTGCTTTTCATGATCAGCCTGGCGGGCGAGGCAGACCGCTCGTCCGGGTACATTAGCGTCGAGGGGGTCTCTGGGTGGTTTAATGTTGTTGCAGAACCTGTAGCGCCAGGATCGAAGCTACTGACGGTTTTGGTGAAGTTGGCTTCGGTGGCAAAATTACGGTCGAAGGAGTTGGCGTTTCTGTCGAAGGAGTTGGTATTCTCGTCCTCTCCGTCGTGGTTGCGGTCACTGTTTTCACTCACATAGGTGTCGGAGCTTGAGTTGAACTCTTTGCGTGATATGTCAAGCAATTCCGGGTCTGGGCCCAGAGGCTTGCGGCTAGGCACCATCTGGGGGAAATTAAGTGGTTTGGTAGGCGACGTTGAAGCAGAAAAAGAGGTGTCGATGTCTTGAGTAAGTGCTTCAGGGTCCATCTGTTCGAGCAAGAGGTCGACTGAGCCTGGGGTTAGAAAAATTGGGTGAACGGAAATTCTGAAGTATACATACGGTTCTCTTGTGTAAAAGGATCGTCCATGTTGTGCAAGAGCAGCTGGGCTTCAGGCAGATGGGACATTTTGCTTTGTAGATGGTATTGTAGATTGTATTGTTGATGCGACGGATTGGGTGAAAGGTAAACAGTCACGTGACTTCACCGTTTGGGGTTGTTTGGATGGCGATTTTCCGGGGGATTGGGGAGGTTAGGGGAATCAGGAGATGCTGGGATTTTTTAAAAGTGGGTTGTTTCTATCAATAGGGAAATGGTGCTTTTATTGGCAGTTTTGGGGTTTTTGAATCCACTTAGACTTGTGCCAGATACGCGACTATAGGACAATAGGCAAGAAAAGAGAGTAGCCCGAGACCCGATTGAGAAAATCGAGGAGTGAGTGGAAAATATAGGAAGAGAGGAAAAAATTAGAAGTTGAAGTTTTGTTTGGTTGAAATTGGAGAAATGGAAAGATGGGTTCGGCGTGTTACATGCTGGAATGCTGATCTAGCGTGATTGGAACTTCTGGTTTGGAGGATCGGAACGAATCCCGAGTTCCAAAAACGGCGTAGATCTGAGAATTTATTGATCTGATCACTGGTGGAAAAAACGCCCGATTTGGCTATGCTGAATTTCGTCAATATTTATTGAAGACGAGTAGGGTGCGAAATTGATGTGAATGTAGGGATTTAAGAGTGGGTCGATTCGGAACTTTGTTGATTGTGTTCCGTTAAATGACAGTAGTAGAGGAAAAAGTAAGTTTCGCTCACCGGAAGCTGTTGATTTTTTGCATTTGTTGGAGATTCGACATGCTTTCATCTGACATGCTTTCAGTACTAGATGCCCTGAATATGCACGATTCACATATTGACGTCTGTCAAAGTTTGTGGAGCAGTCACTATTGCTAGATCACTTAGTTTACTGCCTTTTTTCCAAAAGATTTCTTCGTTGAAATCTCCTAGTTATCGTAAAGAAATTTTAGAGATGAACTTCTCACTTTAGAGCTCTTCATCGACCGTTTAACCTGTGTTTCCTACTACGGCCAGTCTATCCCCGAGTACGAAATAACGGTCAAGAGCATTTCAGCTTGAAATCACCCGAATGTTTCAAATGGCTGGCATTGACCAGCAAAGCTTATTAAAAGTCAGCGGAAAGAAGGGTATTTTTAAGAAAGGCGAACAATCAGCAAGCTCAAATGCTTCGTAAACATTTTGATAATTAAATTTGGCTCTGCTAGCCTACGGAACTTCACCAAACCTGAGAACTCCTGATATTCGAAAAGACTCACGAAGCTTTCTTCTCAAGACATCGTAATATCAATACACCTACACTAAGTCTACACTCTGTTCAAGTCAGATATCCATTGACTATATAAAATAACCGTATCCCATTGAAATAAATTAGTTTTTTAGCACTTGCAAGTGGAGTCAGTGTTGCAAGTACAGTTAGCACAGGTGCAAGCTTTGCAGTTACAAGATTGAGATGGAGCAGGCATTATAATGGATTGATTGATTGTTATTCCGAGAAAGAAAACAGAGCAAAGCAGCCGTATTTATACCCTGGCATGAGAGGGTTTTGCCACTGAGTTTTTTTCGCCTGAGTGGTTTTTGCCTAATAGTGATGATGAGGCACTTTCGCCTGGTATTGTGCATTGCGTGATTTGTGCCCCAGCAATAAACGGCTGCACAGAGAGAAGAAATAATGCAGGGTCTAGAAATCGATAGAAGTTCGGAGATTTGGTCACCGATGACAGGACCTTT
Source organism: Candidozyma heveicola (assembly GCA_003708405.2). Taxonomy (NCBI): domain Eukaryota; kingdom Fungi; phylum Ascomycota; class Pichiomycetes; order Serinales; family Metschnikowiaceae; genus Candidozyma; species Candidozyma heveicola. The sequence goes on from PPOB02000004.1 coordinate 539,027, forward strand.
TCTGGAAAAGTCCGGGGTGATGCATGAATACAATTTGGGAGAGAATGACGAAAAACGACCGGGAATATCATAATGGAACGTGACTTGGAGGCGAAAGAAGTTTTGGCTGTTTCTGGTAAAACCGTTGCTTCGTAATTTCTTTTTAGACAAGTGGTTTGTATAAGATTAGTACTGGTTCAGCAAGGCTGCCAGGTTGATGGAACTCCGTAAAACCATTCAGCCAGTCAGTGAGCTAGATTCGAATATTCTATGCATCAAGGGTTCGTGACACTGTGAGTTATCATACATCCTGTGACCGAGCCATCTCTGCTTAGTAAACGTGTAACATGAGATCACAACGTTCGTTTGTTGGTTAATAGAGAAATGAGAGGCAGGCGGGTTGGATGATTCCCGTTCTTGACTGACAACGCAGAATACCGAAACGAAGCTAAGCGAATTACTTATCAAAATATTGAAGAGTACATGGAACGTTCTGTTCGATTATGACAAGCCCACTGTCTACGATCGTAGCTGGTTGTATGATCGAAACAATTTGAAACCTTTCAAACCGTCACTTTCGGAAAGCACTTTGCACAACCCAATTTTGTTAGCCCAGGATTCGAACGGCTCTTTCAATCTCCAGCGGCATGAATGCTAGGAGTGGCAATTCAGAGAGTTCAGTTCCAGAAACCGAGAGATTTATATGGAGCAGCTTGAAGGGTATGTTCAAAATAATGGAGACTATGTTCTCAAACTTAACAAAACAGTTTACGGGTTGAAACAAGCCCCAAATGTGTGGAATGAGAACATTGATAATTTCCTCAAAAGTATCGGTTTTACAAAGAGTCTCTCACGGATCTCGATCAACATGAACTCAATCCCACTCCATCTGAGGCTATGCTGTCCGGTTCGGAAACTTTGTCTCTGCTACCTCCAAAAAGCCGTATCTCCAGTACTTCCTACCTAGATCCGGAAACTCGCCTAATCTACAATGCCATATCTCCAACACTCTCCATACCTGAACGCCTAGTTCTACAGCGCCAATTCCCATTCATTCCAAGCCTGATTTTTAACCTTGTCCAGTGTCAAAAGCCTAATTCTACGGCGTGCTCCAAAATCTTAGAAGCTCATTCTTGCCCCGTGGTTCAGCCCAGCATATACCCAGTCTAGCCGCCTCTCTCATATTTTAGAACCCACATATTCGACAGCCTTCAACCCTACTACGTCCCCGAAGCCCAAACTTTTTCCGTCCAATAAGCAAATTTCCTAATTGCATCTAAACCCACATCCACAGCCTACACCGAATATCACACTCACGGATTCTGCATACCCAGCACCAGCTTCGTATCTCATTGCTGGAAACAGCATAGCCCTCCCGAGGGCATGTCGCACGAAGCCACGCCAGCCACAGGTTTAATTAGGAGAAACGACGAAAATAAAGAGATAAAGCCGATAAAACTACGGTTTTTCAGGAGCCTTAATATGAAAGTCTGCGAAGCAGAGCAGCAGAATCCGGATAAATGTCCGACGCCAGAAACCGCGGTGCCTGAGTTTTGACACATGGATTAATGTCGTGCCGAGCCCCTCCCAAGTTACCAAAACAAACAGGGCTGTTGGTTGCGATTTCCGTCAGCCGCCGTTGTTTCTGCAGCGTTGTTATGAAATGCGTTGCACGTTTACCGTTTTTGTTAATGGCGTTGGCTGGGAAGTTTGGTGCAGTTGGTAAAGAACTGGAGCGGAGGATCTGGAGTCAGCGCCAGATTGGATTTATTCGAAAGTTTACATTTACTGAGGATTAGTCACGGACTAAGGAGGGGAAGAATAAACAAAATGAAGTTAAAAAAAAGTAAAAAAAAAAAAAATATCAGCAGACATTTGGAGCGGTTGGAGACAGAAGAGTCGAAACAGCCGACATGGCTGGCCGAAGCTTTTTGGCGCCAATTATCTCCAGCAATTTCTGAATTGTGCGATTCCAGCAGCCTGCGAATTATGTGATTCCAGCGGCCAGCGAATTTTCCGATTTCCAGCCTCGCACCGTCGCCCTGTAGCGGTTCCCTCGTCAAGACCATTTCACACGACCGCTTTTCTGATTTTTTGCTTTTTTTTTGCCTTTTCTTTTTTTTTTTGCTTTTCATTTCTTGAATTCTTTGCAATTTACTTGAACTCTTTGCAATTCACTCGATTCTTTGACTTTGGCGCTTTTCCTTTTTCGCCCTCTTCCGCTTCTTCTGCCTGCCTCCTCGCAGCCCTGCGCAGACACTGCTTCTGCAAAACGGCGCCAGGGAACTCCAGAGAACGCCGCCAGAGGACGCTGGAAACACCAGAAAAACTATCGATTTTTGCTGTTTTTCTGCTCAAAACGGAAGGTAACCCAATCTTTTCAATCCAATACAGAAAACGAAAAAAAAAAAAAACAAAAAGCCTACAAAGCCATGCCATGCCATTCCCAGTGAGAACCTTCTTTCTTGCTGCGACGGCCCCAGGCTTCTCGTCTGCCGAGCCACCAAAGTTCCCCAAGCTGAAAATTCGCTTCACCCTAAAACTCCAGAACTAAAACCACCAAACCACCAAACCAAAATCACCAAAACAACCAACCTTCAAACCCAAAAAATCACCAAACTAAAACCACCAAATCAAACTTTCCCTTAAATGTAAACGCATCCCGCCTTGTGCCCCTGGCGCGGCAATTCTTTTCCAGCTCGTCTGATCCGCCAGAACGTGGCATGCCGAGGCAGGAACCCTCGAATTTTCAGCAGGCACCAAGAAACACCTCCACCGCATCTGCTCTTGGCGCCCAAAGCCCACGTCAAAATACCCGAATTTCCGCTTTTCTATCTCTGTTTTCTTTCCTGTTTTCTCTCCTGTTTTCTCTGTTTTTTCCATTCCTAAACCAGCACACCTCTCCCAGTCCAGATTCCTCTTTAGCCCCCACACAGCCCACCTCGGCTGTGCCTGTCCGGTGTTTGTTGACAGCGCGCCCCCGGCCCCGCCCTCGGAACTCGGACTCAACGTACGCAAAAGTCACGTGCCACCTGTCACCGCGCGAATCGGTGCAGAATGTCGCTGCGGTTTTCGCAACCATTTAGCTGAGCCAAATCCTCACCTCTTTTTTCTTCACCATGTTGTTCCAGTCCCTCGCTATGGCCATGGCAGGCCTTGTTGCCGCCGCAGACTCGTCTTCCTCCGACAGCTGCTCGCTCTCAACCACCATCTCCGCCGCCTCCGCCGTCCTGAACCTCGCTTCCTGCCCCACCTTGGATGGTACCATTGAAATCACCGGCGATGCCATTGGCAACCTCGACTTGGGCCAGGTCCAGACCGTCAAGGGCGACTTGAACATCTTCAACTCGTCCTCCATCACCGCGATTGACTTCTCCGGTTTGGGCAACATCACCGGCTCTTTGTCCTTCGATGCCTTGACCCAGTTGCACGCTATTCAGTTCAACAACTTGAAGAAGGCCAAGGAGTTGTCTTTCATCTCGTTGCCTTCGTTCTCCAGTCTCAACTTGAACTCGGGCCTCGCCGAGGTCGAGTCCTTGACCTTGTCCGACACTGCCATCTCCTCTGTCGACAAGCTTTTGGAGTTTGACAACATTGGTCTTTTGAACATCAACAACAACAAGAACGTCTCCTCCATCGACTTGTCTGGTCTTAAGACCGTGTCCAAGGGCCTCACCTTGTCCTTCAACTCCGACAACGCCACTGTCAAGCTTGAGAACTTGATCTGGGCCGCCAACTTGACCATCCAGGATGTCGGTGACTTGTCCATCTCCAACTTGGAGTACGTCAACGGCTCTTTCCAGCTCGCCTACAACGGCTTCGACGAGGTTTCTTTCGACAACCTTAAGGAGGTGGGCTCTTCGCTCCAGATCTTCGCTAACGACGAGTTGACTTCCTTCTCCATGGACAACTTGACCGAGATCGACGGCGAGCTCCGTATCTTCAACAACTCCAAGTTGGAGGAGCTCGAGCTCTCTTCTTTGGAGACCGTCAAGGGCGCCATCAACATCAAGGGCGACTTTGGCAACTTCTCCTTGAGCAGCTTGAAGGAGGTTGACGGTGACTTCTCCATCTCCTCCGACAACGAGGACTTCTCCTGCAAGCCTTTCATCAAGTTGCACGACGACAAGAAGATCAAGGGCCACAACTTCAACTGTTCTTCCCCATCGACCTCTTCTGCTGCTTCTTCCTCGTCTGGCTCCTCCAAGAGCTCTGGAAGCTCTGGCTCCTCCAGCTCCGGCTCTTCTGGCTCCGGTTCTGGCTCTGGTTCTTCTTCTTCCAAGGGCGGCGCTGCCACCTACTTGACCCCAGGCATGATCTTGTCTTCTGTGGTTGGTTCTATCATTGCCCTTATGATCTAAGCGGGCGCTAATTCGTTTCAATGTATATAATTATTATATACGCGTAGAAAGCCGCCAGTTCTTTGTTCGGCGTAATTTGAATAATCTAGCATTTGCAGTTGTAGAAACTCGGTCCATAGATCAAACTTACGTTCTACTTCCTCATGCCAATTTAAGGCAGACTTTCCTATATTTGTTCATCTACAAGTTGAGTTCGCTTCTAGACTCATTTCACTTGCTCTACATCTTGCTCATCCCGTCTCTTGTGGCTCCTCCACACTCTTGATCTTGAACCCCAATGCATTTACCTCACCAGCTTGGTCCCACATTCCGCCTTTCAGCCTCTTCGTCAAAATGTAAATAAATACACTGGACAAAAACAAATAATAACGCCATGGCCGGAAGTCGAATCAAGGAAAACTGTTTATGGTTCTCGAAGCAGGGCGCTTAAGCACGTAGACTAACAAGCATAGGGCGCGATCTGGGGCGGGATAGAAATGTCGTGGGCGTTTAGGTTGTCAAGTTTGGCGAGGACTTGGCGGCTTTGACGGGTATTGGTGGAAAAATGGAGTTAGTAGTGTTAAAAAGGCGGTATGCATGGGAGGGAGGATTAGTCAAAATCCTGTGATTTTGTGATCTTCTGGGGTGATCCGGTGAAAAATTATTGGTTGCCGTCAAATGGCTAGGGTTTCTGGTTGTGATTCATATGTGAATGTGTTCAGTTAGTGGTTGTAGGAATGTGAGGCGAATCAGTATCTGGAATGTCGAGCAAGACACTATATATCGTTTGGTTCCATTTTTTTTAGAGGAGTTTGAACATCTGAATGGAAGCATTCAGGCTATTCCTCGAAAACTGTCTTGTCGTATGGCACAAATGTCTATTACAGTAGGTGCAAACACCATACTCAGCTATCATTTCACGCATCGAACCTTCTTGACTTTCGTCCCCACTTCTTTAGTAGAATTCCCCTCTTTATCCAATGTAAATCAAGCCCACCGTTGGGACCCTGCATTAGCGAGCCAGGCTGTCTGTTTATTTTGGTAAGAATCTATTTTTGAGTTTCTCATGGAAAGCCGTGCCAATTGGTGGAGAAGCTCGTAAAGCCAACCCTTTTTGTTCCATACGTTTTCATATTCGAGTGATACGAAGGCACCATGGAACTGGTGCTACCATAGAATCACCGCTTATTCCTAATATGGCAAGCTTTCCTTTGACTTGACTATTCCTAGAGAAATTCCAAAGGAACCGAAAGCCAGGAACTGTGACCGCCTCAAATATAGCAGCCAGACTCGTTCTCTGCCGAAATCTGCTATTCATCTCTATCACACTCTATTCACACTCTTGATCAAGCAGATGCCGAGTAGCAAGAGTGGCCTACCCGGAAGTAAAGGAAATGAGGAGGAATCATTCATTTTGGAGAGAGTCAGGGGAGATCACGGAGTATAGTTCCCCAACAGCCTTGTCTCGTTGCCTTGAATATTTCATTGATTTAATCTATTTTGACTACGATCAGCTAAGGCTGCAATGAAGCCAAAACTATAACAAATTCACGATTCGTCACGATTAGGCTCTTCTTACAGTTGTGTCATATCTATTTGGGCTCCATCACAGCTAAAGCTCACCATTTGCAAATGCAATATTCCACCATTCGGGTCTTCGCCTTTGAATACTACCACTACTGAAAGACCACAAAACCCGCCCCAACCCGGTCTCTCTTCGAAAAGACACCCCAGAAGTTGAACCGATCAATTACTTGAGATTCTAAGAATTGACGATTTCACTCTGACTGGTACCCATGATAAGCACATCGTCCACGTTTAATACTATGATGGAGGAGGAATCCTTCTGCCTTCTATGATAGAGACAGAGCTCTTTGTCATTTGCCTGGAAACCTAGTTTCAGCTTCAATAAGACCAATTCCTACGCTTTTACGAAGTCGATTGAACCAGCCGGTCTCCACTGATGGACTCCCCACTTGAGTGAAAAATACACCCTATGTCCTGGCATGCCTCAATTCCCAAAAACCAAAATCCCCAAAACATTGTCAAATGACAATCCTCCCCACCTCTCTCATTCTCTGTTCCAACAACTTGTCAATCTCGTGTCAATCTCGTGTCAATCCTGCTTCACCTGCGCCTAGGACCGAAACTTCTCTTGCATCCCAATGCACGAAAACCACCGAGACGCCAAACGAGCCAATGAAACAGAAGAACCCAAAAAGCCCAAATTACCAAGTTTGGAAACCGGCCAACCTGGCCGCAGCTCGTGCCTTGAGGCGTGTTTTGCTGCTTCTGTTTCCAGACCCTGCGCCCCGGCTATATTTTTCAGTCCAGCTGGAAGAGCTGAACACCGGATATTGCAATTGCCTTTTATTTGAAAACCAAACCGGTGTTCTTTCTCCTCCCTCTGTCTCCTTGTATGAAAAATTTCCACACTTTTAAAAAACAATTAATCCCTCCGCTTCACTGTGCTTCTCGCTGCCTCGTGGTGCCTTCAATTCTGCGGCCTGGCCAGATGCGATCGCTGGAATCCTCTACAGCGTGCAATTTCGGCGGCTTTGAATTCTGGCCTGCGTGCAAAGCAAAATACAAAATACGAGCCTTTATTCCCGAACTCCCCTTTGTTCCCAAACTCCCCTTATTCGCCGCCGGCCGTGTGCCTTTTTCTTGCGTTTATTGATTTCTTGTCTCGGCGTAGTTGGCCTGCGGCCGCGCGAATGTAGCAACTCTGGAGCCCCCGCCAACTCCGCCAGACGGCGGCGTTTCGAAAAACTGTGAAAATCTGCCTCCAAAACCGGCCCCTCTCTTCCCAAAACAACCACCCTTTTTGCCCTGGCGGCCCGGGATCGCCAGAAATCAAGCCCTCCACGACCACACTGTATGCACACCACATGTTTTGGCGCCTTCCCGATTTGATAAATTACAATCCGCGACAGCTATAATTATCACGGTTCCTATCAACTACTCTTTTTCTTATCATGGACGAATACAAGAAAGCCGGCCAGAGCCACATCGTGGCGGCCTACGAGGCCTTGCAACCCCACGAGCAGAAGGCGTTTTTGCTGCAGCTTTCGGCCATCGACGATCCTGTCGAACTCGTCCAGACTGTCCAGGAAGCTATCAAGTTTTCGAAGGCAGCAGGCGAAAAGCTGTTTGCCCAGCTTCCTCACGAGCTGACCGCGTCCACGATCGAACAGACACGCGAGCATTTGGACCGCTGGTTCGATCTTGGCTTGGAGGCCATTGCAAAGAACGAGGTGGCTGTTCTTCTATTGGCTGGAGGCCAGGGCACACGTTTGGGCTGTTCTGACCCCAAGGGCTGCTACGACATTGGCTTGCCGCTGGGCAAGACCTTGTTCCAGATCCAGGCCGAAAAGATCTTGAAAGTGCAGCAGTTGGCCAAGGAGAAGTTTCCAGAATCAAGCCCCAAGGTGCAGTGGTACATTATGACTTCTGGCCCCACCAGAGAGGCCACGGAGAAGCATTTTGAGCAAAAGGGCCATTTCGGCTTGGCTGCGGACCAGATCACGTTCTTCAACCAGGGCACGTTGCCTTGTTTCTCGTTGGACGGGTCCAAGATCTTGATGAGCTCCAAGCTGTCTATTTGCGAGTCGCCAGACGGCAACGGGGGCCTCTACAAGGCCATTGCCAAGGCCCGTTTGTTGGAGGACTTCAGGAAAAAGGGCATCAAACACATCCACATGTACTGCGTGGACAACTGTCTTGTCAAGGTTGCCGACCCACAATTCTTGGGTTTTGCCATTGAGCGGGACTTTAAGGTGGCCACCAAGGCTGTGCGTAAAAGAGACGCTGCGGAGCTGGTGGGTCTTATCGTCTTGGACGAGCAGAACCAGAGACCCTGTGTGATTGAGTACTCTGAGGTTTCCAAGGAATTGACAGAAAAACCCGACCCCGCTGATGCCGACAAGTTGTACTTGCGTGCGGCCAACATTGTCAACCACTACTACTCTGTCGGCGTGCTTGAGGAGTTGTTGGAAGAGTGGACTTCGTCGCAGGAGCACTTGCCTTTCCACATAGCCAAGAAGAAGATTCCCTCGATCGACTTGGAGACCGGCGAGTTTGTCAAGCCCGAGCAGCCTAACGGTATCAAGTTGGAGCAATTCATCTTTGACGTGTTCCCCTCCATTGCCTTGGACAAGTTTGGCTGTTTGGAGGTGGAAAGAGCCGAGGAGTTCAGTCCTTTGAAGAACAACGCCGCTGCGGCCAACGACAACGCCATTACGTGCAAGAAGCATTTCCTCGAATTGGGCACCAAGTGGGTCCGTGAAAATGGCGGTATTGTCCCTGAGGGCGCCTTAGTGGAGGTTCTGGGTTTGACCAGCTACCACGGCGAGCACTTGGACCATGTCAAGGGCAAGCAGTTCAAAGATGGCGACCGGATTTAGCATCACACTCAAGCATTAGCCATCGGGCGCCCATGCCCGCAAATGGCAACCTGTTAAGAATTGCATCAGATACCACGAGCAGTGTAGGGGAGGAAGAGAAGGCTCTGCGGCAGAGGGTCCGGCGACACATGTGAAGTCGACCAAGGCTACAGATGCCGTGCTTGTGGGGAGCATTATCCATAGAGAAATTATATTTTACAAAGTTATTCAGAGAAAGTTTCTTGTAGGGACAATGAACTAGAAATTGTAGTTTCTGGGAGTGAAGGGATTGAGCCTGAGAGTTTTTGCAGGGAAAGATATGCTTCAGAGGTTCTTGTGGATTCAAGTGGCTGGTGAATAGGAACCATCGATCCTGTTCTGAGTTACTCGATCAATATGTATCATGGTCAGTTACGACACAAGGTCGTCATAGGCTTAGGAATGAAATATATGGTGAGGAAGGCCGCTATTCAACGATTTTGGGACATTCGTTGATGTGTTGAAAAGATTCGGTTCGGATTGGCTGTTTCACTGCACCATCAAGGCATTGAAAGCAAGGGATGCCTTCAGACATTTAAAGTTGGCTTAATATTCTATTGAGGTAGGCCATTAGCTGAATGACATAAGAGTATTTGTTAGCAGACATCCATTTTACAACACTCAAAAGATTTTCACCAAGAAGCCCATTATCAACAGGCCATATAGAATCAGTAATCAGCCGCTATCGAAAGGCCAGAATTCTCAGCTCCACATAGTCAACACGGCTCCACACTGCTGAGTCTGCAAGTCAACAAAACGAGTTGCTCTAGCATTTTATGGATAGCCTCCCAGAGCCGCCGAACCTTTCAACAGCTGATATCTCGTTGAAACTCAAATCCACGGGATTCACGAAATGCCTCTAATCAAGAAACTTATCTGGTTCGAATCCCTCGGCTGCCACCGAATCTTTGACTTAGAACATTGAATCCCCTGCTACATTGCTACATAGCCGCCTCGAGTTCATCTCCAGCCTAAGAAAACGAATCACCGAGTAATGCAGATGATCAATCTCAGAATTCTCGAGGGAAACTGACGGTTTTTTCCATTTTTCCGGATGCACTTTTCCAAAAAGATTTCAAATTGAGTTCCTCCAATTCAGAAATTTTCATTTCTTCGCCTCGTCGCCGTTGGCGCTGCCCCGCCCCCGCCCCCACCGAGCCGAGCCATTGTCCCGCCCGTATTCGAGTTTCGCAGCCAAATGAAGGGCTCCCGCCCCAGAATTCCCCACACCCCGCTTTTCCACGAGCGTTGTGGCGCAAACGGCCGGAATTGTTGCAAATCGAGAGCAGAAAAGAAAAAGAGAAGTTTTTTTTTTTTAAAAAAAAAACGGAAACACAAAAAGCTGAAATACTGGATTTTTCAACCGGCCGTTCTGCTCGTGAGGCTTTTGGCAGCCAAGCCAAGCAAGTACGCGATTCTCAGTGGAAACCGAAAATTGCTAGGAACTAGGCAACTGCCAAGATCAACGAAGCTCCAGTATTGGTTTTAATTGGGCGTTCAGAGAGGGCCGTTTTCAAAACCGCTTCGGCCCACCCTGCTAATAGATACAAAAAAAAAAAAAAATAGGTTTTCCAGACTCAGCTTCTTGCAGCCACCCAGCAACTCTAGCAACAGTCTGAACTCCGGAAAAAAGGGCTCCGTGGCGAATTTTGATAGTAAGCTGGAGGGGTTTTGTGAAAAGTTAAACCGCCTTACTCTGGGAAACTGGGCGATTCCAGCCACCTTTTATTCTTCCTCTTGTCCTGCCTCATTAAGTCCTCTAGCTTCTACCCCACCTTCCATCAACGCTCAACTCACCCAATCAAGCACCAAACAATTCCAGCAACAACTCCGCAACAAAAGCAGAAAATAGCACAGTAGGCGTTTTCAAGTACCTTTTTTGAATTTCCCATTTTTTTTTCAAACCTCGCCTCGTGAAACTCGCTATTTGCGATTGGCGCGACTAAAGCCCACTTCAGTCTCACTTCAACTACTCTTCTTTTGCTCCAGCACCGCCCCACGGCCGCACACAGACCCCATTCTGGCCCTAATACCACGCAAACCGCTGTTTTCGCCGCTTTCCACTGCCTGGCCCAAAAAACCCGCTTTTTTTCCGGCGATTTTTCGATTTTTGACGAATCTTCCAAATCCTCGCTCAACAACACCTATTCCATAACCTACCATGGTCCGCCGTTCGTCCACCGCTCCGTCGAACCCCGTCGTCGCCACCATTGACATCGGCACGACCTCGGCCAGATGTATCCTCTTCGCCAAAGACGGAACCGAGGTGGCTAAACACCAGATTGAGTACTCCACGTCTGCCTCCGAGGCGCCTGAATCGTCGCTGAACACGGACCAGTACCGTCGTCGTTCGTCGCTTATGCGCCACAACGAGCCCATCTTCACCGCCGAGGGTGTGGCGATCCTGATCACCGACAACGTCGAGATTGAGAACAACGCTGCCTCTTTGGGTCCAACCCTCCGTTTCCCCCAGCCCGGCTGGGTCGAGTGTATGCCCGTGCACATCTTGGCCAATGCCGTCGAGTGTCTTGTGGCGTGTCTCATCACGTTGCGCAAGATCAACCAGAACCCCGACATCAAGATCAAGTACAAGGTCAAGTGCATTGGTATCGCCAACATGCGTGAAACCACGCTTATATGGCACAGAAAGACAGGCAAGCCTTTGTGCAACGGTATCACCTGGACAGACACCAGAACCGCCCAGATCGTGGAGCACTTGGAGCACATGACTGACCAGGAAACCAAGGATGCCTTGCACCAGAAGACTGGTTTACCTTTGTCCACGTACTTTTCTGCGCCAAAGATTAGATGGCTTTTGGACAACGACGACACGATCCGTGAGGAGTACGAGTCCGGCGAAGGCAACTTGATGTTCGGTACCGTCGACACCTGGTTGATCTACCACTTGACCAAGGAACGCTCATATGTGACCGACGTGACCAACGCGTCCAGAACGTGTTTCATGAACTTGGAGACCCACGACTACGATGAGGAATTGCTTGACTTCTGGGACATTGACCCGGAGAGAATCCACTTCCCCAAAATCGTGTCGTCTTCCGAACAGTACGGTTCTTTCGCTGCTCCCAACCTCTCCAACTTGGGTTTCCACAACAAAATCACCCAGGATGCCTACGACATGTTGAAGACCATTTACAACGTGCCCATCAGTGGCTGTTTGGGTGACCAGCTGGCTTCCTTAGTTGGCCAAATGGCTGTCAAGCCTGGTTCAGCCAAGTGTACCTACGGTACGGGTTGTTTCCTTTTGTACAACACAGGTATCAGGAGATTGGTGTCGGACCACGGTGCCTTGACCACTTACGGTTTCTGGTTCCCTAACTTGGACGGAGAAGACGGAAAACCCCACTACGCTCTAGAAGGTTCCGTCGCCGTGGCTGGCTCTATCATTCAGTGGTTGAGAGACAACTTGAAGCTCATTGATAATGCCAAGGATATCGGGCCATTGGCTTCCCAGGTCGATAACTCTGGTGGAGTCGTGTTCATTCCAGCCTTCTCCGGTCTCTACGCTCCTTACTGGGACCGTGGTGCCAGAGGTACCATTTTCGGCATGACGCAGTACACCTCGTCGTCTCACATTGCCCGTGCTGCTCTTGAAGGTGTTTGTTTCCAGGTTCGTGCCATTTTGAGAGCCATGGCTGAAGATGCTGGTGGATCCAAGGACTTCTTGGAAGAAGCTATGACCACGCAGTCGGAGAGGCTGCCTTTGTCGACTTTGGCTGTCGACGGTGGTATGTCGAAGGCCGATGAGGTGCTTCAAATCCAGGCCGATATTCTTGGACCTTGTGTTTCTGTCAAGAGAGCCGAAAACGCTGAATGTACTGCTTTGGGAGCTGCCATCGCTGCTGGTCTCGGTCTCAAGGACGAGAAGGACCGTTTGTGGAAGAACTTCGACGAGGTTATCGAGAGTTTGAGCAAGGACGGCGACGACTCTAAATTCGTTGCAGTTGCACCAGACTCGGAAAGAAGAAAGAATTGGAAGCGCTGGGAAAAAGCAGTCGACAGAGCCAAGGGCTGGCTTGAAGAGGACCGCGAGGAGTAAACTCGTGGCTCAGACTGCTACTTAGATAATGTTAAAGAATACCAAGGGATGCGATGCTAAAAGTTGGGGAGAGGAGCAAGGAAGGTCAGCTAGTGATTGTGGCCGTTGTTGAAGATAGACAAATCCAATCTGACATTCCCTCATGGTGACTTTTATTATACGTATGAAATGAATATTATTAGACATAACTTGGTAGTCAATATGCTGTCCTATTGTGTTCTGCTTGAAGAAATCTCTATCTTTGCGAGAGTAGTCATTTTCCTGATTCATCTGTTTATTGTATGTTTAACCCAAGACTAGTCAGATGACAATACATTCCTGTGGAATTTCTTTTAACAGAATATCGATGAATTAGACACTTGATAAACGTCCACGGATTATATGTCTCAGGCTCGTAAGATTCCTAAGAAATTGCTTCCCTAATCATATTACTAATAAATATTGACAGATAAGGCTTACATTTCCAGTTTGGCACCAGCACAGCAATGTAATGGTGCTTTAACAAAGCTACAAGCCTGTAAAGAAAGGACTAAAAAGCCCATGAATAAAGCCATATCTCTATCAGCTAATTTTTAGCACGACAAGGGTGTACCCACAGGCGAACACTTCCAATTCCTATAAATAATGATTCAAGAGGAATCAAAGAATCAAGAGCTTTTATGAGCTGTCTTTAAGACACTAACCATCAACCCAACTAAATTATCTGACTTATCTTTTATTCCTAAACTCCAGAGAACAACCGAAGCTCTACTTCCCCTTCTCGAGCAATTTTTATTTCTATCAGTATTTCCAGCTCGTCTCCAATTAGCGATGGAGAACCGACTCATCCAGATCGTACTCCTCGTCATCTGAAACATAAGCATCCACAACCAAAGAAGAGTCCAGCTCCTCGCTAAGAAGAATAGACTTGTTCATATCGATGGGCTTGGAATCGAGATTCTCAAACATGAACGACGAGTCTGCCACATCCTTCTCCTGCTTCTTGAACCCCAAAAAGGACCTGGCGAAGTCGGATCCCTTTTTGGTGAACTCCTCAAGCTCCGCCTGCTGCTGGTCCATTTTTTCCTTCACGTCGGTCAAAAAGCGGTTATTGAGGAGAAACGACGCTTTTTGCTTCAAGGCTGCTGGCTCCGAGTTGAAGATGTTGGATGCTTTTTTGCGTATGACTGGAGGAGGCGCCTGGAACATGGTGGATACCTTTTTGGTCAAATTCCGGACCTCTGCAAAAGCCGGAGGATCTGTCTTTTCCGGAACCTGGAGCTGTGCTTGAAGTTCCACTAGTTCGTATCGAACAAGCTCAGCCTGGTTTTCAAGCTCCATGAGCTTTGCCTGCTTTTGGGCGATTTTCGACAAAAGCTGGTTTCTGCTTGGACTGACGGTTCTTTCTGGCTCCGCTGGCTGCACACGGAGAAGCAGCCTTTGGCCCGTTAGCTTAGGCAGAGTTTGTGGTCTGGAACGGTTTTCTCTTTTGGGTGAAAGTTGGAGTTTGCAGAGACCCGTAGACTCCAGAATGACCCGGTTTGCCGGCTTTAAGGGCAGCCGGCCAGGTGTTCTGATTTCGGCCATGGAGAAGAATGGTAGCCTGGGAGATAATGGGCGACTTTGGAGGTTATTCGATGTCTTTACCGGATTGGGCGAAAAGGTAAATAGAAGGATGTCTGTGAATGGAGGCTTGTATTGGCAGAGGCACGTCTGGATGGGGTTGGTTTTCTGTGGTTTTGTTTATTGGGTGGAATTGGCATTTGGTGAAAGATTTTATGAGGTTGCCTTGATCGTGAATGTGAGAGTTGATGTTCCAGGTTTCCTGAGAAGTGAGTTCTCAGATTGAGTCTCTCTTTTCAACTTCTTTTTTTTAATTTATTTTTTAATTTTATTTTCAATTGAAAAGGCGTTTACAGGGCAGGGGTCTGTAGATTGGAGGTTCAGACGATAAGGATCAATGGTCTTCGGAACAAGCTTCGAAACCATTAAGTCACCATGCAAACGTGCCCTGAGAGTAACCAGCTTCTGACTTTTCTGCTTTCTCTTTAGTTAATGGCGTCATCGATTAGCTAATCATAAATTCATGATACGTTCTGCAAAGAATGTTCGCTGATACTATTGCCTGACATATTCGGCCAGTGAAGTTTATTTGAATTGAATAAGCTTGGGTGTCCCGAAAGGTTTCCGACCCACTGAAAAGGGGTATATCTCTATCGTGTAATCTTTGACAAAAACAAAATTACTATTTTTGTGATATCGTGACTTGAGTAGGTTTGGGTAGGTGTAGATTTGGGCAGGGTTTGGTCTGGGCTAATTGCTGCAAAGTTTGTCCTCAGAGAGCAACCAAATTGTAGTGAAGCCAGTGAATTATAATCGAAGAAATGGCTGCAATTTCATTCATCAGCCAAACGCCAAAACAACAAAACAGAGTATTATGACCAAAATACACCCATGGCATTAATCATACATCAAGGTTTGATTATATGGAGACGTCTAACAGGACCGATCATCCAGATGATCTAATTGAGAATATAATGATACAAAACAACCAATCAACCTGAAATAAAAGGTAATTACTTAACAATAACCACTTACCCTCTGGTAAATAAGCAGCTAGCCGCCTCTGCCTGATTGCTCCGAGGACCAGTATCCGCATACCAATTGAACATTTTACAAGATGAAAAGACGAGATTATTAAATGAAGAACAAAGAAAAAACGGTTACATACTACTTCTAAAATGAAGGCTGGAAGTTTGAAAACCTAACGCCACCAGAGAGACATCACCGTTCCACCCACTAAACATCCCCAATCTCCCTCCAGCAAATTGACCCTGGCAGAACCAATTAAGTTACAGTCGGTTTAACTTCCATTAGGCCGTTATACAATGGAATCTTGGCAATTTGGTAATTCGTTGTTGAGGCAGACCAAAGCGAGGCAGACCAAATGAGGCACAGTACAGGGTCCACAATGGGGGCCTGTTTTCAAGGGAGAATAAAGAGTAAAAATACAGAAGAGCTTAATTTTCCAAGAAATCAGCACAATTGGCTCTCTTTAAAAATAGCATTTGGTCTGCTGGTCTGGGTCTCTCGCTTTCTTGGACCTGCAGTTTCGCCAGCCTTTTTTTTTCACCAATATAATATTTTACTCTAGACGAAATGAACACTTTATCTTGACGACATTTCTGACGCAAATCTAGACACACATCGATAATACGAGCTCATCGCCAAGTAGCTTTTATTTTCTTGACTAAGCAGAGAAAGGTTGCAAAACCCTGCATATAACGAAACCACTACATGTCAGATCACGTGAAACTCATTTCACCGTCGTCTCCTTCGCTTGAAACCGCAATAGAGAAAACCCGCAGCAAGCTGCAGCTTCAGGGGGCTCCCCTAGACTCCTTCACGACCCGGAATGTCGTCCTAGGCTGAGGAAACAAATTCGTCTGTGTGCAAAATCCTGCATACAAATTATCTTCCTAATTGGGATGCATGGCTTTGCGCGATCTAGGTGGATGCGAATTTTCACACTAGTTTCGTCTCAGACGCAGCCTCTCCTTGTCTCAAGGCTTCCAGGGGGCCAGAAGTCCATGTAGAGAGAAAAGGGCAGGTTTTCGGAGGAGGTGGGGCCACCGGATTAATTGAATTTCTTTTGGAGGGGCAGCCCCTCAATTGTTCCGGCCCGTCCCCGCCCTAACGTCTTGGCCGGAATAACTGCCCTGGACCCATTATACTAAGTCTGCTCCTTCTGGACCCATTTCTTTTTACACAGGAGGAAGAGACATTCTTCCCACACACAGGCAAGGTTAGAAAGACAGGTTCTGTGACGTCAGGGGCGATTTTCCATACACGCTGGAGGGAAGAGCAGCACGTGAGTACGCGTTATATACAGGCCACAAATCCCAAAGGAGAAAACACGTCCTGTACCGTCGCCACTCGGCTATATTCTTCAAGTCTAACCGCCATTACGAAACCAAGTCCTTTGCCGCTGATCCAAGGGTGCAGGGGACCAGTGAAAGAGGTTCATTGTATACGGATTGGAGCGACCCGGGTAATGTGCAGGACAGGCATAAAATGGGTCGTTTTCTGGATCCAGGACTGGAAAGAAATGCAAATATTTGGGTCTGCTATTTTGGGTCTTTTACTTTGGGGTTGGCTTTGGTTTTGGATTGGCAGGGGGTTGTAGGGTGCATTCCAAGGAGTTTACTGGTTGTTTGTTGTAGAAGAATGGCTGCGAAAAAGGCAATGAGAGGGATAACAATAGAGGTTAAGAGTTATGAACAAGGGTTGGTTTTTCTCTTTTGAATTCTCCTCGGATCCATTGCTTCAATTGCTGGATTCGTAGTTTTACAATTCCCAAACAGGGCCGTCTTCTTTGAGACAAGCACCAGGTGTAAAATGAATACCCGAGTAAATATAGCCGCTGAGAGTGAAATAACGGCTCCGTGGGAGCCGAATTATGGACGAACGAAAAATAAGAAGTTTAGTTGCTCTTTTATTGTTCGCTGGAAATGCTTAGATGACTGAGACCAATTGAGATCGATGAGCTTTTTAGGAGCAAAGTTGAATGCAAAGGTTGAATGCAAAGGTTGAATGAAGGCATTTGCTCTTTTATCAGTTAGTATGTGTTGAGCAATTTGTCCTTTAAAGGTTTTATTACCTTAAAGTACGTCATCATATCAAGGCACTTCGTGGTTTATGGATTTTTGGTCGGTCAAATGATCACACGGCTAATCGGGGCTGAATGTCATTTTCGTAAACTGGTCGTAGTTTCGTAAACTGGTGATCGGTGGTTAGGATGTTTTGGTCTCGAGGATCTCGAAACTAGCAAGTCTGAGTAGTTTCTTAAAATCGAACTATCGAACATATCCAATTTCTCTATCTAAAGGTTCAGAAAACTCATAAGTCATTATCAAAACTGCTACACTTCGTTTCTCTATGCCATAAAATTCTATTATACACTCTATAAGTTCCCGACCCGTTTAAGCATTCTGGAGGTACTCCTCGTTGGCGTAGTGGTACTCCAGCACCTGCACCTTGAACTCGTTGGTCTCCTTGTTGAAGCCAACAATCTTGAAAGAAGAAAGGTCGTCGACAACAATGTCGGCACCAGCCTTTCTAACCTTCTCGGGGTCGTATGTGGAACAGATACCAACAATCATGGCTCCGGCACCCTTACCAGCAGTAATGCCGGCTGGGGCGTCCTCGAAAACCACAACCTTGGCGTCATCGTGCTCAAAGCCCAAAGTGTCTCTGGCCGATCTGTAGCCCATTGGGTGGGGCTTACCCTTAGTGACCTTCTCAGCTGTGATGAAGCAGTCTGGTCTCTGGATGGTGAGAAGGTTCAACCACTTGGTAGCCAATGGAAGGGTACCAGAGGTGACAATGGCCCATCTCTGCTTGGCGTCGTCAGTCTCCTCCTTGGAGAACTTGTCGAAGGACTTCACAAGCTCAACGGCACCTGGAATAGCCTTGGCAAAGTGGCCGAAGGTGTCAGGAATAGAAGCTTCCCACTCAGTAACCTGCTCGACCTGGGCATCCTCTGGAGACCACTTGGCGATGACATCGAAGGTTCTGCAGCCGTGGGAAGTCTTGATGATCTCGTCAGGGTTGACGTGAGGTCTAGTCTTGCCAAAGTCTCTCCAGAACTCAGATATGGCACCGGTGGAGTTCACCAAGGTTCCATCACAGTCGAAGAGGGCGGCGTTGACGTAGAAGATAGCTGGCTGGTTCTGAATAGTCATTGTTAATGAAAGTGTTTGTGTTTGATGAGATCTGAAAATAGGGCTGGGGGAGCCAGTATTTATAGTTTTCGGGCAGGGTTCAGGAGATATTGCTTTTACGGTTTTTGCAGCTAGGATCCTTTCTTTTTAGGCATGGACTGCACACTGGCATAGTGGCCGGCTTATCTACTCACCAGATGCGATCAACAGATTTTTCCGACCGCGAGACGTTGCAGTTGCGCTTTTCTTTTTCCTAGCCAGCCTGCAGATATTCTCTTTTCTTCTTTCTCGGCTATATGCAGGCGAACAATTTGTAACCAAATTTGATCCTGAAGGGGCCATTGGGGCCTCGTGGCACACTGCCACGGGAGGCTTCAAAAAGCAACGTTTTTTTTGGTATCACTTACGAGTTGGGCAGGAGGAGCAATTGAGCTGTCAAAACCCCTCAATGACCTCAAACACCCGTCGGTGCTGCTACGAAGTAGCTATGACGTCGACGAACGCTCTAGCCAATAGCCACCTGCACAAGTGTAAGGACGACATGACATCATATGGTTTCGGCAGGTGGGCATTGCCTGCCGGACCCCTGGTCCTACAGGTAAGACCCTTTCAATAGACGCCCGCGCTTCAAAAGAAAAGGTCCTTAGTAACGGGCCACCGGCCTTTTTCTCCCCTCCCGGAACAACTACAATGGGTGTAACTGTTGTAGCTGCGTTACGTGGCAGGCAGGTGAAGCACGCCACGTGATAATACTTTGGCCGTCCCTTTTCGGAAATGCACGTGGTGTTTGGCAAATACGTCAGAAGTACGTCAAGTGTGCTGAAAGGCGCAGCTATGTGCAGGGCTTCCGCCAGTTCCCGTCGTTTTCAAAATAGTCCTTACTAACAAGTTTCACTAGGCAACGGCAAATGTAGACTACGGTATGGTCCCTTAGAAGCTTTATTTTGGGCGGGCCGATTTTTAAGAATTTTAGTCTTTGTTGATTTTAAATTTTACTCGATGTGACCCTCTCATTTTCTGGTTCTATTCCTAATTCTCCCTAACACGACTGTAGTGGACCATATAACCTGGAGGTGGCTGAAAAGCCTAAAAGACAAAATAAACGAAAATAGTAGATTTGGCTTGCTTCCGCCGTCCAGTCTCCGGTCTTGTGTGCAATTTTGCGTTTCTTGGATCACATGAACCAAGGGATTGATACTATGTGACGTCAGGGAAGGGATGGTTACTGAATTTAGGTTAGTAGGAATGTGAGGCTTGGGCTGGTTTTCGTGGACCGGAGAGAAATGCCGTGAAGTGGTTCAGTTTGCCTTTTTGCGTAGACGGCTTAGTTTTAAAATCATTTGGCACAGCTTCAGCTGATAAGATATTGCGCTTGGTAGTGAATCAGGGCTTTTTGTGGAGCCTCAATTTATTCTGTTCTGTGGAGCTTCAATTTATTCTGTTTTGAAAGAAGACAAGAGTCTGGAGGTCTGAAACGCTTAGCGGGGCTTCCAAACGATAGTGGACAGGCATTTTCCATTTCCAAACATCTCCGTGGCTTGTAGTTATGATAATGGTTTTACTACTCTGAATGGTATGTCGCAAGATGTGCCGCTCAGAGACATTCGGGAATTTCTTTTGATGTCAAGCGGAAGTTGAACGGAAAAGAAAGAAAACGTCATGGTTGGGGTCGTTTCTACAGGGGCTCCGGGTTTTGAGTGGGGCTATCGGTTGGAAGCTGGCTTTGAGCGGATAAGGATTGCGGGATTAAACAAATGGTCGAATTTCGTAGTAATCACCGGTGCCACTGCTAATTGGGATGGGAGTATTTTAGCAGCTGTTCATGAAAGCAGAGTCTAGAGAACTCAATTGCTGCAGAAGATAGCCACGTTGATTCGTTCCGGCCGAGTACCTTAAACGGGGTAGACTTACGAGGCAGACCTATGAGGCAGACCTATGAGGACCATAAGTGGGGAGTCTTTTTTTACTTCGTGGATATCTCGGCACCGTCGTGGCATAGAGAGAGCTAAGAGATTTGGGAATCGAAGCTGTTTTTCAACGGACCATTTCCAATGGAGTGGCCATCAATTGGAGCAATGAAGTGGACTTCAGTTCTCTTACTCACATTTCCAGCAAATCGTGAAAGAGTCCACAGAAATGCTTCACTCAATGGATATTCGGTGGACAAAAATCAAAGGAGAAAAAGAAGTCCAAATTTTCCTTGTGGCCGTGGTCTTCACCATTTAGTGATTTATGACGTTTTGTGTCTTTGCAAGTGATTTGTCCGTTGCAGAAGAATGGTGTGAATTGATACAAAGACAATAATTGCTGGATAGACGCAAGATCTACAGTGATTTCTTGTTTCGACTTAATCGA
>PPOB02000004.1:559983-907038 GCA_003708405.2 Candidozyma heveicola
ACTGGCTCAGACTAAATACCAGATCTTCACTAACTAAATATAAAGTTATCATGTGGAATGCCCTGATAGTGTCACTGTCCTTGAGGCAATCAAACACATCTGGCTTCTCAGAATTCTGAAATACCAAAAAAAAAAAAAAAAAAAACACCAGCTTCAGAAATTGCTTTATTTTTAAAAAGACTCAGATCAACACTTTTACTTAATACGCTCTTTAAGTGGTGGTCTGCAGTTTACGGAATCTTTTATACTTCTGACCCATTCACCACACAACATAATCAAACTAATCAAATCTCTAATTACATGATCAAAAACAAAACTTACCAGTTCAGCCGTTCTTGAAAAATCATGACCTACTTCTCGAGTCGGACCTGTATACGAGCGATATCAACTCCACACTACTTCTCCCTAAACCAGCGGGACTCTTAAAACACCACAAAATACGCTGATCTGAGCAATCTAAATAAGCCAATTGATTTTTACGGCTGAATTTACCCCCGACACCTAAATTCAGCTTCTTATCGCTCGCAGGAGTCTTTTTATTCAGCACCTTACTTCAATCCATACGGATCACAATGTCCTGTGAAAACGAACACGTACACGGCCACAGCCACGGAGATGGCGATGGAGACGACCACGTTCCCCCAATTCCTACGTCTGTGGCTTCTCTGCTCAACCTGAAAGTCGATTTGCCCCATGTGAGGGCATTGAACCTCGAAAATAAGCCAGAAGACTTGACCAAGCTTTTCAAAGACACAAACAGCCGCTACAGTCTCCAGCCCGTGATCAAGCTGGACGCTGATGAGCAACTTATCTTGCACGTGCCCTTTTTGAACGGATCCGTAAAACTCCACTCCATAATCCTTAGAACCAACGGAGACAAGTTCTGTCCGAAACAGATCAAATTGTGGAAGAACAATAGGGAAATCGACTTCGACAACGTGGATTCGGTCAAACCACTCCATAGCCTTGAGCATCCGCATGTGGGCGTGAACTACAAGACGACGATGAGGATATTCCTGAAGTTTTGGAGGACGAGGCCGATTTTGTTGAGCACCACCTCCCCAGACACATTTTCACGGGTGTTCAGCACTTGACGATTTTTTTTAAAGATATCCACGGCGACGAGGAGCAGACCCATTTGCATTCGATCGAGCTTCGAGGAGAGTTCACTGAACTCACCAAAGACCCAGTAGTGACATTATATGAGCTGGCACCAAATCCAGCCGACCACAAGGTTGCCGAGACCACCACACAGATGCAGAGTTTCCACTAGGTGGCAAATGTGGTGGCTCTTGACGGAAGTTGTTCATGGTCTTGGGGACTGGGAATACACGGTGATAAGCAAGGAAGCAATGGACAAGTGAAGAGGTGAATGTCTGCTATTAATGATGAGCTCAAATTTTAAAATTACATAAATTATTGGAAAAATGGAGAAGATGAAGACTACGGAGGTGTGTCATGATTGGGAGAAGAACCGTTAGGTATCCACATCTGCAACTATTATGGCTTCAATGACCACGACAATGTGATTCAGAAAAAAAAAAAAAAAAGGCTTATTGGCAATGGAAGTCAGACGAGGTTAGGCTGCTTCGCCAGGAAGATTTCTGCCAATCCTGCTCAACCATGCTCCCAAGTTCCAGTTTCAGGATCGGCTATCTCGGAGTTCTTCCTCTGTGACGTTGAGCGACATGAAGACAATAACCCCGCCTACATTCACTCCTTGACATCAAAAGAAAAGCCATGCAAAATGACTTAACGATGAGTAGAGACCACACCACGACAGGCCAAGCCGTCTGCGTGGTCTGACCGCAATTGAAAAAAGGAAAGATCGAACTTTTTACCGGAAAATTCTTCTGTATGGCGGTTAAGTATCGGTATCTCCTGAAAGCAACAGTGAGCAAATCGGAAGATAGCACGGAAACGAATCAGGTTGGAATACCAATGGGCCCCCAGTGATGTCCATTGCACTATGATCGAAGAAGATGTCAGATTTTGGAGTGATATGTCCACAACCCAGATAGTTGCAGCACATACTCAATGGATCTACGATGGAATGAGCCTTTCTCAGAATTGGGATACGCAGTTCTTCAATTGTAGTAGGGAGAGAGAGGGAGAATAAATGGAAGGTTGACGAACGCCGCAGCAATAGGAGCAGAGGTTGGATTATCCATGAAATATACCGAAAGCAAGTCACTCTATTGTTGTGGTGCAATTGTCTTCACAGAGTTGCACTCCACTTAACATAAAGGGTGTTAGCAGAGATCTGTATTAGCTGAGAAGTCATATGCTTTGGTGATAATGGACCACTTAGGGTGAATTGCAAAGCAACTACCTTGAAGATCTGTCAGCTATGTTTAGCTTGGCGTGAAAGCTACATCATTCCGAGATGCGCTTGTGGCGTGAATTCACACCAGTAAGCTAGTTTAGACGACCAGAAAAGAATGCATCTCTTCGACTAAACAAGAATTCTTGTGTGATCGCCTTCTACGGATATCTAACGATATAAGCGCATGTTCTGCAACCATCACCAGACACGGAATCTTAAAAAAGCGTCCATTCAGAATCAAGATATTATGGTGTTAGCTGATTTTGCTTCCTGGTCCGGTTAATGTTTCTCATCAAAGCGACATCACCTGCTGCCAGAATACCACCTAAGCGCATATTTCCAGAGCTGCTTGGATCAATCGGAAATGTCAAAAGAGTTGTTAATTCGTGCATTGAATTGTTCCGTGACTCTGGCAGTAGAGTTGTTGTGCCGTATAGGGTCGATTCTTACTATGGCAACTTTGTCTTGGCTATTAACAGTCTAGTATTTGGAGAGAACTTACTCATCTTTCAAACCTCTTTTTCTACGGGCAATTTCTGTTACAAATTACGGTCTTCTTGTTTCTATCCTTCAATCGATTGCAGCCGAAACCCAGCTAACCCATCTTGAGCCGTCTTGAAGACAACTGAGGACAAAGTGAATAGATTGGATGGGACAACCTCTTGAACGTTCCAAAACGAACACGATAAGACCTCGATACGTCCAAATGAACTCAATTGGCTTTCCACAGGTTCTACTTCTCTAAGAGTTCCTCTTGATTTTCCATTCGGCTGAATATTCACATGCAAGCCGGGTACATTCAGACCCGACGTGGATCCATGATTACTTTGAAATACTTGGATTGGTGGATTAGTTTATTCGTGATTTTAGCTCTGACGGATATTGGATGGATATTGGATGGATATCGGATTGATGGATTGGTGTAGTCGTCTTAGCACTGAATTGGAGACTGTAATGAAAGTGTTGTTGATGTAGTTGCAGCCAAACATTCGGCCTGCTAAGATGAAAGTATCAAACGAAGCTTTTGAAAAAATTAACTCAAAGGTACCCTAGTAAAAAAACCAGCTCATTAGTGAATGTATTAATCAATTAGCTGACAAGACGCTCAAAGTAGATTAACGGGATTGTGATGAACGAGCTTTAGTGTCCATGGATTTGACTCAATAACCTCGGGGGTTTTCTAAGCGGTATTCCTTCATTGGGGCTTTTTTCGACGAAATGACGTTCCACTTCTTTTGAATGACAGCTGTGATTCAATGCAGCAAAACTGGCTGTAATTGGGAACCACAATTGCCAGCGCAGCTTCAACAAAGATTAAATCACTTTGAATTGATATTCGAAGCCATAAAGGTGATGCTTTGTATCCTCAACTGACCTAACTTGTATCAGTGGGCCTACACTTCCCAGTCTGACCGTCTAAGCGCATAGTTTGCAGCCATGCTGTCAAGCCAACTTTAAGATGTTCAGTGGAATCGGTAAAAGAAACTGAACATCTTTCCACGTAATCTTTCAACTCAATTATCGTTTGGTCTGGCGAATTGTCAACTTCCCAATGGATCACCACTTCCCGTTATCATCAAAACCTTCGATTGCATCCTAAACCAATCAACAACAGACGCAGTATATGTAGCTTTTGAAACGTTTTACTTTACCCCCTCTGCTCTAATTCCCTCTGATCTTCCTAAAAAAGGCGAACTTGCACCGTCCAGATCTGCCAATTCTGGACAATCGAAGCACACAACCACATCGATATCCCATTGCAGCCCAAGACCATCGAAAGCATAATCCAGCTGGCACTCCAGAAAAACACTCTTCAGCTGGTAATTCAGAAAAAACACTAATTCACCTGGAAATCAAAGTATATCCTACCGTTCTGACTACTCACTAAAACTTTAACGACACACATGCTTCAGAGCCACAAAGCTTCGATCTCCAGATCCGACGCTTCATTATCACTAGTCCAAAATGCTCCATCCACGTATCCCCCAATTGAGCCCCAATTCCTCCACTTCGCCCAATTCCTCCACTTCTCCAATTGTGGCTCGCTCAGTAGTTAGATCCACAGGTGAGGCTGAACCACACCCTCCAAGCCAGAAGCCTAGCAATCCAATTAAAAAACAATCACGAAAACCCACCAGCCTAAAGAATAGCAGGAATTAATTTCAACAAAGAAAATCAGAACCTCGGCGCTCCACCTTACCGTTTGTGCATATGCTCTAAACCACCAGGTGACCCAAACCCGCTTAGCCGAAAACCAACCAGATCAATTCCCCAGATCCAAACTCCTGCAAACCACAAAACTTCCCATTTCCAAAAACTCTCCCATGTCAGGTGACGGCCCGGTCCCGCCCGGGTATATAAACCAGCGCGATTCCCACCATTTCTCACCTCCAACTTTTCCAGAATGCCTAAGTTAGTATTGGTCAGACACGGCCAGAGTGAGTGGAACGAGAAAAACCTCTTCACCGGATGGGTGGATGTGCCCCTTTCCGAGAAGGGCAGACAGGAGGCTATCCGTGGAGGTGAGCTTTTGAAGGAAGCCAACATCGTCGCCGACGTGTTGTACACCTCCAAGTTGAAGAGAGCCATCCAGACGGCCAACTTGGCCTTGGAGGCTGCCGACCAATTGTACATCCCAGTGAAGAGATCCTGGAGATTGAACGAGAGACACTACGGTGCTCTTCAGGGCAAGGACAAGGCTCAGACCTTGGAGACCTACGGTAAGGAGAAGTTCCAGACGTGGAGACGTTCTTTCGACGTTCCTCCTCCAGTGATTGAGGACTCCTCCGAGTTCTCCCAGGCTGGCGACATCCGTTACAGCGACATTGACCCAGCTGTGATTCCAAAGACCGAGTCTTTGAAGTTGGTCATTGACCGTTTGTTGCCTTTCTACCAGGACGAGATTGCCGGCGACTTGTTGGCCGGTAAGACTGTTCTTATTGCCGCCCACGGCAACTCCTTGCGTGGTCTTGTCAAGCACTTGGACAACATCTCCGACGAGGAGATTGCCGGCTTGAACATCCCTACTGGTATTCCTTTGGTCTACGAGTTGGACGAGAAGTTGGCGCCCACCAAGCCTGCTTACTACTTGGACCCCGAGGCTGCTGCTGCCGGTGCTGCTGCTGTTGCTGCCCAGGGCTCCAAGAAGTGATTTCTGATTAGAGGTGCTAGTTAGATAAGATATGTTTATGCCATGGAGTGGTGTAGAATGTAGGGGGCCAATTGAGTCTGAATTGATTCCAGGCGATTTGATGTTAAGTACTTTGGTCTGCTTGCACTAGTCTTAACAGAGTCACATCAGTTGGGGAGTCCAAAACAACATATGGTTTTAGGGCAGAGTCCACAAACAAAATAAGGCATTGAGGCCGAGTCCAGAGAAGATTTGAAAAGAACCAAACCAGCCAAAACCTTTGAATATGATATTCCAGCAAGAACCCGTGAGTGAGAAGATACCAGTCTCTTTTGACTAAACCAAAACACCATTTTTAAAATCCACAAAAGTAACCCGTCCACCAAACACCAGTCACACCACTGAACGAGTATTGAGCCCACAATTCATTCACAAATTTCGTCCATCCAATGTCTTTTGCCAGATCTTGGACGGACCTGCATATAAGACCTTCTTCACTGTAACCAAAAGGCTTCAATTCCTTCCCACCCCAACAGGCAAACCTTGAAAAGGCAGTAGTCATTGATCATTTTAGCTGAAACACCAACTCTACGTAGCCTGGCCGGCTACTTCCGGGCCTTGCAATTTTTCAGGATCCTGCATATAACACCACACCGTAGCATCAACATCTCAACCTCTTCAGATTCCAGAAACCAGAATCCACAGCGCCCACGCCCATGTCATTCAACTTTGGCCTGCAAAACGCCAACCAGGGCTCCGGTCTGACTTTCGGCAATACCGGATCAGGCAGCAATTCCGGCACCGGCTTTTCTTTCGGAGGAAACTCGGCGTTTGGCTCGCTGAACCAGAATCAACAAAACCAGGGCCAGCAAGCCCAGCCCCAAAGCTCGGCTTTTGGAGCGTCTAACTCACAAACAGGCCAATCAGGAGCATCGGCGTTTGGCTCAGGCGGCCTTTTTGGCTCCAACAATACAACCACCAGTAACTCTAATCCAGGCCAACAGGCACAGACTTCGCTGGCGTTCGGCGCTAAGCCCGCAGAGGGAAGCAAACCCGCTTTCAGCTTTGGCCAGAGCTCCAATTCCGGCTCGGCGTTTGGCGCCAGCTCGGGCTCAGGTTTTGGCTCAGGCTCAGGCTCAGGCTCAGGTTTCGGCTCAAACCCTACTACTACTGGAGGATTTGGAAGTACTACTTCTGCAGCGCCAGCTTCAGGCGGACTTTTTGGTGCAAAGACCGAAGAGAAGAAGGACGGAGCCGCTCCAGCCACTTCTGGTGGTCTCTTTGGCTCTACAGCTTCAAAACCAGCGGAAAGCCCTTTTGGTCAATCTCTGACTTCAGGCTCAACTGCCGCTCCAAGCAGTGGTTTTGGACAGACTTCTAGCACACAGCAAAGCTCGACTCCAGCTTTTGGCTCTGGTGCTTCCACAGCAGCTCCAGCTTTCTCGTTTGGAGCCAAAAAAGATGAAGGTACAGAAAGTAAAACCGGAGGGCTCTTTGGCTCCAAACCAGCTGCTTCAACTGGTGGCTTATTTGGCCTGCAAGAGAAGAAGGAGTCCAGTGCTCCTCCATTCAGCTTTGGTGGAAACTCCGCCTCGAAACCTGCTACTCCAGCTCCCTCTGATAACGCAGCAAAGCCTGCGTTCAGTTTTGGTGGCGGAGAGAAGAAAGAAGGCGGACTTTTTGGATCGAAGCCTGAAGAGAAGAAGGAGGGTGGACTCTTCGGATCCAAGCCTGAAGAGAAGAAAGAAGGCGGATTATTTGGCTCGAAGCCCGAGGAGAAGAAGGAAGGTGGTCTCTTTGGAGCCCAACCAGCACAGAGCGGCGGCCTCTTTGGCTCGAAACCAGAACAGAAGAAGGAGGGCGGTGGCCTTTTTGGTGCAAAGCCAGCCGAAAACAAAACAGGCGGTCTTTTTGGATCCAAGCCCGAAGAGAAGAAGGAGGGTGGTTTATTCGGCTCCAAGCCCGAAGAGAAGAAAGACGCCGCTCCAGGCTTCAGTTTTGGTGCTAAGCCAGCCGAGAAGAAAGATGCTGCTCCGGCCTTCTCCTTCGGTGCTAAGCCAGACGAAAAGAAAGACGACAAACCTGGTCTTTTTGGCTCCAAGCCCGAGGAGAAGAAGGACGACAAGCCCGGTCTTTTTGGCGCCAAACCCGATGAAAACAAGGACGCCAAACCAGCATTTTCTTTTGGCGGATCCAGCACCGGCGCTGCTAAGCCAGGATTGAGCTTTGGCGGAAAGCCAGAGGAGAAGAAAGACGAGAAGAAGGATGACAAGCCAAGCGGCGGCTTCTCTTTCGGCAAACCCGGTGAAACCAAGCCTGCCGCTGGCGGTCTTTTTGGAGCCAAACCAGAAGAGAAGAAGCCAGAGGGAGCAGCTGCCACTCAAGATCCAAAAGCTGGCCAGGGTCAGTCACTGACGTCGGAAGGCCCCACGCTCAGACCCACCAAAATAGAGCCCATTCCCGTTTCGCTAGACAACCAGACGATGGATGATTTGATCACCAAGTGGTCGAAGAAGTTGAGCCAGACCACAGCCATCTTTGGCACATACACCGATAAAGTCAACGAGTGGGATGTGCAGCTTGCCAGCAGCGCCGACGAGATTTCCAAATTGCACAAGGATTCGACTGAGGTGGAGACCTTGCAACAAAAGATCGACCAGCAGCTTTTCTTTGTGGAAAGCCAGCAGGACGAGCTTGACAAAGTGTTGGACAACTACGAGCAGCAGGCGGATCTTTTGCTCAGAAACATCGACTTGAACAACAAGGAGGCCAACAGCGGAGCACTCACCACTACAAGCACCAGCAACATCTCGTCCTCGTCTAATGCCACAGATCAAATGAGAGAAAAAGCGTACCAGAACGCCGAATTACTAGATGAGAGGTTGGACAGCTTGGGCGGCAATTTGGAGACTTTGATTGGCGATATCAACGAGGTGAGTGACGTGTTCAACAAGTCTTTGGTGAAGAACATCGGATCTAGAGGCGGTCAAGGTGAAGAAGCGTCTATCGAGCTGATTGTCAAATTGTTGAACATCCACCTTGAGAACTTGAAGTACATCGAGACCACCAAGGACACGCTTGAGCTGAAATTGGCGCTGGTCAAAACGCAGAGAAGGTAAAAAAAGAAGTCTACGAAAGGGAATTATGTGGTGTGGTTTTGGCTGCAATCTCCGTATTGAGTATCTAGCAAGACCTGTGTGAAGGAAGTCCAAGGTTGGGTAAACTCGAGAGACCGCGGCACATGATAATACCCCTCGATTGAAGGTGAAAATATCCAGCTAGCACCGCTTTTTCATAATACTCCTGTTTTTTCCGCCCTTCCTCCGCTCAAACTAAAAGAATCCAACCAACCACAATGTCTGCTCCAGTTATGATGCTTGTCAATCTCCTCAGAGATCCCGAAGTCCCCAACAAGGTGATTTTGCAGTTTGCCTTGAAACAGATCAAGGCCATTGGATATGCTAAGGTTCTCTCGTTGTTGCTCGGCGCCTCTATGGTGGGTGTTTCATCCGTGATCAAAATCCCCCAAATCAAGAAGATTTTGGGCCCCAAGACCATGGCTGCAAGGTCCAAGTTGGCTAAAGGGCTCAGTGAAGAGTCTGTGCTGTTGGAAACCGCTGCTCAGTGGATCCACGTCACCTACAATAAGCAGCAGAGAAACAGCTTTGTCAACTACGGAGAGCTGTTCTTGTTGGGTATCCAGAATATCGCTATTCTCTTGCTCCTCAAGTACTACAAGTTGAGAAGAGAGCTTTCCGCTGCCACCACCTTGAGCGAAAAGGACCAGATCAACGAGTGCCTCAAGGCCTTGCTCAAGCCTGCTGCCACCATTGTGGCCGTGTTGGTGTTCTTGACCAAGATCTGTCCTCCCCGGGTGATTGCAACGTTGCAGATCTTGAACATCCCAATTGGCATCTTGGCCAAGATCCCTCAGATCAAGAGAAACCAGGCCTTGAGAAGCACCGCCCACTTGTCGCAGGTGACGATATTCGCCAATGTGATTGGTTCGGCCATTCGTGTGTTCACCACGGCCTCGAACTTCAAGAAGGGCCGCTCCAGAGACTCGGTGTTGCTTGCTGGTTACCTGACCTCGTTTGCCTTGAATGCTGTTCTTGCTGGCCAGATTGTGCACTACGGCAAGAACGAGAAGAAGGAGGCTAAGGAGGAGTAATTGGGGTTCTGCTCAGAAGCGATCTATAGTATGCAATGTGAAGTTAGTTGAATCGGAGGCTAGCAGTAATATTTGTCAATGCAGT
This sequence comes from Candidozyma heveicola, assembly GCA_003708405.2. NCBI lineage: Eukaryota > Fungi > Ascomycota > Pichiomycetes > Serinales > Metschnikowiaceae > Candidozyma > Candidozyma heveicola. Next base: position 569,696 of record PPOB02000004.1, read on the forward strand.
TTAGTAAGTTGGAACGAAGTAATTGGAGATGGTTATACATTACCAAAATAGGCATTTGGATCCGGAGCAAAAGGGACCAAAAACGAGTACTCAAGAGAAGTCCAAGCTGAGCTTGGACAACCTATTTCAGTGTTACTGCAATAATAACTTGAAGATCCATGCATAATGAGTGAGTCGACTTTAATTTATAGGTAATTGAATCGTCCCTAAGCGCAATGTAGAGATTAAGCAATCCGAGCAGTCAAGGAATACAATCGATACGGGCGTATTTTCATTATATTTTTTTCAAAAGTCGTTAAAAGCAAACAGTAGAGCAGTTGAATTCCGGAATGACAGAAAAAGAAGGAAATAAGGATTCAAGAAAATGAAGAATGGCCGAGACCACTACTAATCAGTTCTAAAGCACCATGAGCATTTTTGTCGATTTCAGGTATCTGGGAGTTCGAATACGATTCAGTGTATGTTAACTTCATGGAAATTATAAAAAGTGTGTAGATCTCTGAAAAACTAGAGTATTCTGGTACGTCAACCACGAACGGAGATACTTATTTCAAGGGTTCTTAAAGCCACGATTTCATGACACATGAAGCTATACAAATTGAAGAAAGACTCAGTAAGTAGAACCAGATTATTTAGAGAAGTGACAGAAGAGGTTGGGTGTTGCAACCATGCTAAATGAGCACTGATTATGTTGAAACTCGAAGTGGCACAACCCCTAAACCAGCAAATAAAGACTGAATAAGAGAGCCTTGACTCATTTTATAGTGCCGTTTACATCATCATCAATCTTCGATACACGAAAAGTCTGTATCCAGAGTGAGCTGGGTTCCCTCAATCACTAAAAAGCGATTCTCCAAATAATGCCCCCAAAATCGCCCCCAAAATCCAAATAAGCCAATAACTGAAAACTTCAGCACTCAAAGAAAAACACCTACTGAAAACCTCTCCATTTTACCGCCCCAGAACCTAGCGGTGTCTCGACCCACTAGCGCACTTCGCAGATTCAGTAACCACTAAAAACCACCAAATAACCCAAATTTACAAATAAATAAAAAAACCATCCGCTTCTTCACAAAAAAAACCAAACGAAAACAACAAAAACCCACCCTTCTTCCCTCTCGCCGGCCAGAACTCATCAGCGCTTAGTCAGCTCACTGTCTATTTCGCAGCCGTCCCCACAAACACTATAAATACGGCCCAGATCCGCCCCAACGTCGCTCCCCAGATTTTTCGAAACCCGAGCCTTTTTTCTTTCCGGGTTTTCTTTTTTATCTTGTACCAACTTGTGAACCGTTCCGCCGAACCCCGCCCACCTCACCTCACCACCTCATCTAAACTATCCAACTAAACTACTGACTGCTCCCATGCACCAGGCTTCGTACCTCCCCCCTACCGAAACCAAGATCCTGTCGATCCTCCAGGGCGGCTACAACCACCCCTTGGCACGTGAGTGGCAGTCGGAGAGACAGCTCAAGAAGCTGATGTTTATCTTTCCGCTCTTTATCAGTGACGACGATGACGAGGAAGTGGAGATCCCCAGCTTGCCCCGTATCAAGCGCCACGGCATCAACAAGCTCCAGAAATACGTCCAGCTGTTGGTGGACAAGGGCCTCCGGCTGGTGATTTTGTTTGGCGTGATTTTGAAAGAAGGCGTCAAAGACGCTGTAGGAACAGCAGCAGACGACCCCAACGGGCCTGTAATCCTGGCCATCCGCTTGTTGAGACGGGAGTTTCCCGATTTGTACATTGTCTGTGACGTGTGCCTCTGTGAGTACACGGACCACGGCCACTGTGGTATTTTGAACGACGACGGCTCTTTGAAGAGAGAACCTTCTGTGTTGAGAATCGGGTCTGTGGCCGTGAACTACGCCAAGGCAGGCGCCCACTGTGTGGCTCCGTCCGACATGATGGACGGCCGAATCAAGGAAATCAAGCTGGGGCTCATCCAGGCCAAACTCGAGAACAAGGTGCTTGTGATGTCCTACCTGGCCAAGTTCCTGGGCTCGCTTTATGGGCCCTTCAGAGACATTGCCGGCAGTGCTCCTTCACACGGCGACAGAAAACTGTACCAGTTGCCCTCTGGCGGTGCTGGTTTGGCTCGTAGAGCGTTGGTTCGTGATATGGAAGAAGGTGCCGACGCTTTCCTCGTGAAGCCTTCGACTTTCTACCTTGACATCGTCAGCGAGGCGCTGAGAATATGCAAAGACTACCCGCTTTGTGTGTACCAGGTGAGTGGAGAGTATGCCATGTTGCACGCTGCTGCTGAGAAGGGAGTTGCTGATTTGAAGGCGATTGCATTTGAGCTGCACCAGGGCTTCCTCAGAGCCGGTGCCCGAGTTTTCATCAGCTACTTCACGCCCGAGTTTCTTGAGTGGTTGGACGAGTAGTCCAGGGACCGGGCATACAGAAAAGACCGAAAAAATACTCCACCATTGCTAGAGCCGGCTACAGATAAGACGATTCGGACCGGCCATGTAGATAGATAACGCCTGATCAACGAAGAATGTAGTGAATAATTGGGTGGAGTTACGACTGGATCTCTCGTGATGTAAATGATAATCTAATGCAATCAGTCTATGGATGATGAGGAGGTAGTTCGGTTGAGGATGTGATGATGGGGGATTAAAAGGCAAGCGCTGAATGTCGATTAATGGCAACAACTATTGGGTAAGAACACCTTTAAAGTTGATAGTGCAATCACGACTGATAAGGAAGCAATTCAGCACAGCCATTGAATCATACACCACCAAGCACCAGTGAATGTCCAGGGAACAAAATTGCTTTTGCATCAAAATACCGCCATGGACGAGAAGTAGCCCTGGAATGAAGACAGCCAAGCGATATTTCCATGTACCAACAGCCCAATTGAACCGTAGATCCAATTTGATTCGCTAACGCTGGACAAATGGCCTCCTCCAAAACTCAGAAACAAGTGTCGGCCCATTCCAAAGTATCAATGGCGTGATACCAAATGATTTGTTGAAGCTATTAGTAGTTCCTTAAAGATGCTAGTGAACCGGTACTCTCGAAGTTGTCGTTGGAAGAATCATAAAACAGCACCTCAGAAGAAAAAAGGACTGGTGGAGCCAGTGAGCAAGATTTCACCGTAGGTCCGCTGATAAGTATCCTCAAAATCAACGCTGGGAATCTTCAAAGTGCTTTTTTAAAATCCAAATCCAGAAATACGAATCTGATCCCAAGTATCTTATCAAAGTTTCTTCGACCTGAAGACCCGGACCATGGCCTGCTCCGAGCACCTAAAACACAAGAACAGCCCAATCCAAACATTTCTGCTTTCTCACGCTGGCAAGGCGGTGGGTTCTTCCTCTTCCTCCTCCACAGCCTTGTCCGCTTCTGGAACCTTGTCCGCTTCTGGAACCTTGGTGGGCGCATCTGGAAGAGCAATATCCTCCTCCTTCCGCTCCTCCTTCTCCTTCGCCTCCTGGGGCTTCAATTCCGCCTCCAACGCAGCCAACTCCTCATCCACCTCGTGCTCCTCAGAATAGCTCAACAGTCCCATGCCCAACATGTCCGAAACCTCGTCGACCTTGATCCGCTCGTCCTCCAAGTCGTCAAGAACACGGTCGATCTTGTCCACGCTCATTTCGCTGTTGAGTTTCTTGAGCACTTCGTTACCCTGGGTCAATCCGTAGATCACGTCTTTCTCGATCAACTTGAACTCGATCGTTCCAATGAGGTTCTCCAAGTTTCCAAGCTGCTCGTACGTCTTGTTGATCGTCAGCTCCTGCTGTTTCCGCAGACGGAGGTAGAACTTGGCCTTGTCATTCTTTCCTTCAGAGATAGCGTGTTTCGCTAGTTGGTGCTGTTTTTCGACGATAACGCCGAGCCGCCGCTGGTACTGTTTGAGGTTGTCTCTCTGGCGCTTGAGCTGCAATATGGCCCGGTCTTGTGCCGTGATTTTGGGCTGTGACGGTCCTTGGCCCATGAAGAAGAGTTGGTGGTAGTGCACGTGATACTACGGGGTGGATTAGAGGTTGGCATTTGATTTTCAAATTTGAAACTGAATTTGGTTTTGACTTTAACTTTTGATTATTGCTGATAAATGGTGGAGGCTTTCAGTTTGTGTTTTGTTCTGTGGATCCGTGGGTGGTTACTGTGGATGGTGATAGCGCACCGTTTGCAGCCACGACAATGGGGAGTGGGCGGTTCAGCAGACCATGGGTTTTGACTCCGAACCAGGCGAATGACTTCGACGAGTCGTTGGCTGACTTCTCTGAGTGGGTTGGTCGAGGGACCAGCCGTTGAGGTGGGGGACTTGTGGATGGAGAGGAAGCGAAGGTGAATTGTGTACATACTGATGTTGCCAGAAAAGCTAATATGTTGAATGAAATCGGTATCTAGAATTCTGGGATACTTGGAGTGATGAGTTCCGTATGCCTCGACGTTGCGTGGTTAAGTAAATTGGTATACAACGATATGTGGATCGACTCTAGACAAGTGGTTTTTGAAAGAGGATAATTCAGTAGCCCTGGCCCGATTCCATATTGTCGTAACTAAATCTTCATTGCTGGCTCAGTGTTCCAAGGATCGAAGACTACTTGTCGAGAGCCGAATAGGATTCGTGAACTTTAGGATTTCTACTCTGCATTGACTTGATCTTTTCTTAATTTGAGGCTTTTCCTCAATCAAAACTAATTAATAGTGGAAAACCGAAAAATTACAAACGGAGGATTCATTCCATAAATGAGATATGATCTCTTATCGCAATTCAGCAAGGTCAATAAGGTATTTAAATTTGCCGTATTGAGAGTATATACCAGTGCTAGTAGACCAACCGGTTTCCTTTCTCACAACCTGCTTCAGTATACCACATTTAGACACCTAAAGGAAGTAGATTCCTCCATGTGCTTTTCAAACAGTTCTCTATCTGCTGTGCGCTGGGAAGAATATTACCACTGAGTTACATAACATTCAGAAATCAATCTCTTCTCAGTTGCAGCTTGATTGGAATTGAGGTGCCAATAAAGAAAACCTACAAACGAGGCAAGGCTCCCAGTGAAGTAATCATAAACACAGCAATCTAGGGGCCTATCATCGGCCCATTTCCCAACATCAGATTGCTAATAGCAGGCGATTCACCCTACGCCAGATTACCTGATTTTGCGGATACACTAATAAAATGCATACCTGACAAAACAAAACAAAACACCAACGTAGATGACAAAAAAGCATTCTTCGTGCTTTAGTCTCGACCAATGCACTAACTACAAATTGGCCAAAACAAGAATTTCAGCTCCTTCAATCAATCTCGCCCAACGGTGGCTCCACTTTCATTTTCTTCCTTTTTCTTTTTTCACCAAAACCTTTATTTAGAACTTCAGCCCCAGCAACCGCACTTGTTCTTTGTGAGCAACGTTCCCTGTGTAGGCTTTGGTCCACAGCCGATTTACCACAATTCCATAATTCCAAATCCAAATCCGAATTCAAATCCACAAATCAACACAACGCCAAAACACAAATTCAACAGAATCAAATCACAAATTTCATTACAGAATCAATTCCACGGTTCCACCATCCCATAAAGTCTGCCACAACGTCAGTCTCATCAGATTTCCTCTTTGGGCCGTATCATCAACACCTTTGTACCATTCTTTCGCAGCCATTCTTGCTGAGGTCTTCTCCTTTGGGAAACGTAATAACCGCGTCGTCGAGCTCCTTTGATCCGTTTCACCACCGCCGTTTTTCTGGCTTTTCATAAAAAAAAAAAACAAATTCTGCCAGCCATGTCCGCCGAGTTGAAAACTCCGCTTCATGACTCCACGGCTGCCTCTATAATGGACAACCTCCGTCCCCTGGCCCTGAGGAAACGGCTGATCGAGCTGCTACTGCCCAAGAGAAAAGCTGTGACCGAAGAAAGAGAATTGTCCCAAGCTCGAGCGAAAAAGCCCGCTTCTCGTATAGCCAGACCACAGTTTCCGTTGAGTTTGCAGCCACCGTTATCGACGTCAATGTCGCTGCTTGACTCCCGGAAAACGCTTTCTCCGACCAAGCCAGCCAAGCTCCGGCGCCTGACGTCGCTTCTAACGCCTGCCGAGGCCTCCCAGACCGACAGATTCATCCCCAGCCACAGAAACCTGACTCTGAACAAACTCACTCCGCCCAACGAGCAGCCACACCCGAACGCTCTGCCACAGACCCACATCAAGGCGCAAACATCCAAAATCTACCAGCACCACGTTGCCGAGGCGTGCGGACTCCATGTCAACTCTCGCATTTTGTGTTACAGGCCTGCTCCTCCAGAAAGGGCCCAACCGCTCTCGGTTTTCAGCAGCTTGGCTCAGACAAAACAAAGACCCAGCTCGCTCAGACCGTCGGTGGCTCTGGAACGAGCGAAAAAAGTGCCCACGGCCCCAGAACGGGTGCTAGATGCTCCTAACATTGTAGACGATTTCTACCTCAACAACGTCGCCTGGGCCCTGAGCAACTTGATTGCCATTGGCCTCGAAGATACTGTTTACGTGTGGAACGCCTCCACGGGGCTGGTGGGGCTTTTGTGTGAGCTAGCGAACAACACGCTAGTGACGTCTTTGAGGTGGAGTGAGGATGGATCTTATATTTCGGTGGCCCGAGAAGACGGAGCCATTGAGATCTGGGACATCGAAACAAACTCTCGTTTGCGTACTCTCCAGCACGGAACCGGCTCCAGAGTGGCCGCCCATTGCTGGCTGTCCCACCTAGTTGCTCTGGGTTCCAGGGAAGGGTCCATTTTCCACAGCGATGTCCGAGTGAACAACCACCTTGTATCGACGCTAGAAGGCCATTCGGGCGAAGTCTGTGGCATTGAGTACCGGCAAGACGCCCAGCAATTCTGCCTGGGTGCAAACGACAATCTCGTGGCAGTGTGGGACGCCAGATCCACTTCTGAGCCGATTTTCAAAAAAACAAACCACCGGGCCGCTGTCAAGGCCTTGGCCTGGTGCCCCTTTCAAAACTCGCTTTTGGCTACTGGCGGCGGAACCTCCGATAAGACGATCCATTTCTGGAACACTTCTACCGGGGCCCGAGTGAACCTGATCGAAACCGAATCCCAGATCTCGTCTCTCAACTGGGGCTACGAAAGCAAAACAGGCTACGAGGTCGTGGCCACCCACGGCTACCCGTCCAACAGCATTTCGCTTTTCAACTACCCGACTTTGCAGAAAACGGGAGAGATTTCTCATGCCCACGATTCGAGGGTGCTTAGTGGGTGCATGAGTCCGGACAGAGCGACGTTGGCGACCGTTTCGGGAGACGAAAACCTCAAGTTCTGGCCGCTTTTTGATGTCCAGAAACAACGGACTCTGGAGCCCGAGGTGGGCGAGAAACACATAAAGCGTTTGATGGAGCTTCGCTAAATTTGCATGTACGGTTGGTCGGATTGGATTTGGATATTCTTGAATTTACGGAACTGCTGGGGTTTTTGTAGGGGTACGTGCCCTATTCGTAGTGGAGGTTGACGAGTTGAGGTTTGGTGGGTTACGCTGAGTTGTATTGCAAAGCAAGACTGCTATTGAAAGATGGGCCAGGAAAGGAAGTAAAATTCGGTTTACTTAATTGAAGTAGATGGGGAGCTGCTCGCTGTAATGATACTTCCCTAGTAATAGTCTCGACCAGATTGCTTTCTTGCGGATATGATTCGAAAGGGGAAAACGATTTGTAGACTTGTTGGTTTATATCAATTAATGGCACTCGGGAAGCCGCTCAGTCGGTGTCTTCAGGTCTTCATAGATTGCCGTAAGGTGGAGAATGGCTCTTTCAACACTTTCCCATTTGGCCAATTTACTAATCGTTATGAAGTACACTACTCGTTTTCTGCCATTTGATAGAAATAGCTAAATCTTATTCCCTGAATGGAATACAACGAGCTGCTTTGAGAAAAAGGGAAAGTTTCCGCTGCTGGTATTGGGTATTTCTGAGTTGTTGCTTTTGCTAAATACCTCGAATGTCAGATTACGGAGTTTAGGAGTACAACAACCTGAGTGAGTCCAGATTGAGTCAAATTATTCCCATGTTCAATTGGACTAAAAGCCAAGTTGAGTTTCCAGATCGCCAATAACCCCAGATCAGATCCATTTAAAGCTCCTAGGCTTGAATCAGGACCAAGTACATCTGAGTTCTGTGAAGCTCAGATTGAGTCTACTCTGATTTATCAAAATGACCACTGCAATCTGTCAATTCACAATGGGCCCAAAAGCCACCGGATCCCAGGCACACTCACTCCCGAACTACACAGCCTACCCATCATCATCCAATTATCTACAGATTAACAAACCCAATCCGCAAGCACCACCGCTTACACTTTCCAATCTCTTTGAATCGCCAATCCATCCACCAATTCTCCGTCTATTTTCTCCGATTCCTTGTATCGTCTGTAAATTATTTCAAGGTTTTGATAACTTCTTCTAAACTACGGCGACTAAGAAATCTATAATTGTCAGACCTCTGCTCCAAAAGACCTCAGTAGCGAACCTCTACCGAGCTGAAGGCTGACAACTCTACCAATTAATATTTTCTTTTTTCAACAATTATCAATTAAGTTAATAGCAGAACTGAATAACTTTTCGTGCAACAGACAAAAATTCATACGGAATTACGGTGAGTTTCTGTCTGGTTAATTGCTTTTGTTAAATAGGCGAGTGAGCACAATTCATTGAGTGTGTCAGTCCCTACTAAAAAAGCCGCCGCTCGATGTAGAAAGGTCAAAATCTGCATCATGGCTATTTGGGCCCGCCCCGTATGGCGACAGAGGTGGAGCAAGAAAGGGCAATTTTGAAGGGTCTGAAAATCGAGAAACAAGACCATCTTGAAAGTTTCTTTAGTCAAGCGAAAAAAGCTGGATTTCTGCGCCTACTAGCTGCCTCACTAAGACGCCGAGTCTGGACAAACAGGAGAAAAGGGCTGGTTGGTGGAAATCGGACTTTCTAGAATATGAATTTTCTGGATTTTCAAAATAGTCCAAAGTCCTAAAGGGATTTAAAAGGGATTTAAACGATCCTGCCTGGCTCCATCTGTAGATATCTGCAAACAGCGCCTAGTTAATGCGTGGTGTAGCAAACACGCTGGAACCCGGCAAAGACCAAAAAAATAAATAAATAAAAAGAATACATCTCCGTAGCCCCTCCAAATCACCCCAACCCAAATCTCTCACTTCTTCAAACCTCCAAAAATAATCCGCCAGCTATATTTGGGTCCACAATCGCGCCTTTTCATCGCACCTCACTAATACAAACCACTCTCTTTCCAATGAGCGCTTCGGGAGAATTCACTCGTACCCAGATCTTCGGCACCGTGTTTGAAATCACGTCCCGCTACACAGACCTCAATCCCGTGGGCATGGGAGCCTTTGGGTTGGTTTGCCTGGCGGTGGACAAACTCACTGGACAGAACGTGGCGGTGAAGAAGATCATGAAACCGTTCTCGACGTCCGTGTTGGCGAAAAGAACCTACCGTGAGCTCAAGTTGTTGAAGCACTTGCGCCACGAGAACCTCATCACGCTCGACGACATTTTCTTGTCGCCTTTGGAGGACATCTACTTTGTCACCGAGTTGCAAGGCACAGACCTCCACCGCTTGTTGACCTCCCGCCCCTTGGAGAAGCAGTTCATCCAGTACTTCACCTACCAGATCTTGCGTGGCCTCAAGTACGTGCACCTGGCGGGCGTGATCCACAGAGACTTGAAGCCGCTGAACATCTTGATCAACGAGAACTGTGACCTCAAGATCTGTGACTTTGGCTTGGCCCGGGTCCAGGACCCGCAGATGACCGGCTACGTGTCCACCCGGTACTACCGGGCGCCCGAGATCATGTTGACGTGGCAGAAGTACGATACAGAGGTGGACCTCTGGTCGGTGGGGTGTATTTTGGCGGAGATGATCGAGGGAAAGCCGCTTTTCCCCGGCAGAGACCACGTCCACCAGTTTTCCATCATCACCGAGCTCTTGGGCCTGCCTCCGGCCGACGTGATTGAGACCATCTGCTCCGAAAACACCTTGCGCTTTGTCCAATCCTTGCCCCACAGAGAGCCTATTCCTTTCACGGAGCGGTTTGCGTCTTGCACCCACGTCGAGCCCGACGCCATCGACCTCCTCTCGAAAATGCTCATTTTCGACCCCAAGAAGCGTATTTCCGCTGCCGACGCTTTGACCCACCAGTACATGGAGCCATACCACGATCCCACCGACGAGCCCATTTGCGAGACTAAGTTCGACTGGAGCTTCAACGACGCCGATCTCCCCGTCGACACCTGGCGCGTGATGATGTACTCTGAGATTTTGGATTTCCATCAAATGAGCGGTGCTGGCCAGGACCCCTCTTTGCTGAACGACACAGCACAGGCGCAGGCGAACTTGATGCTGGCCGACCCGGTTGTGCGGGAGCTGCTTGAGAAGGAGCTGACGTAGGTTGATTAAGGCGAGGTCAGGTGAGTGTTTGAGGATTTGAGAGGCTGGGATAGGGAGTCTTTGATTCTGGATCTAGAGGAGACTGTGCTGGCGATCAAGTCGGAGTCAGCAAAAATGATGGAAACGGACAAATGATGGAAGTGGACAAATGATGGATTTGGAGTGGTGAGAGCAAGATGCTACCAAGCCATTCTTGTGAAGCAAGCACCGATGCCAAATAGGGCCGATCAATGGGTGGTTCTTAATGAGTGAATCACTTCTGGCCCGCTTCCTAATAGAAAAGCAGTGAAAGGTCAGTGAAAGGCAGAAGGAAGGAGAGCATGGATGAATCAGTGCTTTTTCAAGTTGGCCACTTCTACTAACCATTTCCATCGGACCGTACACACTAATGATGAAAACACAGCACTGTCCACTTCGGAAAGGATCAGCAGATTAGATACAGCTGACATTTGCGATCCCAAATTTGGGCGTATCAACTGATTCAAATCCATCGGAGCCTATGGGGAATTGCGGTATTGACATTTCATTCACCGAAAGGGCCAAACGCTAGCAAACGAGGCCTCATCAGGGGGTGGATCGCAATTTGTTTAATTGGTGAATTCCCGTGTTCCATAAAACCCATCCAGCTGATTCATTTCCATCACTCCTTGCTCCATACCTGGTTTCCTTCACCCTGCTGTTTTCCGACAAATCTCCGACATTCGACACTTTTCCAACCTAACCACGGCCTCCTTCGCAACCCCTCGATCCCGGCCTTGATGCCCAGATTCAGTTTCATTGGTTCCCTTCGCTTCCTCCATTCCATTGAACCTGCCCATCCGACAAGTCCCCCATATCCTGTGTGCCACCAATTTCGTACCTACGCAGCCACATTGGACCAAGCTAGATTCTAATAGGACAAATCCTGAATGATGGACTTTCACGCTATGTAGAATACTTCATCTCTGTTATCTTGCAACCGGAGTGCACATACCCCAGATATCAACACTTATCCACTCCACCAAGTCAGATCTAAAGAATGCCCTCAATCTCCCCTTTGGGCGAGCGGCTCACGAAAAACTCCCTCAATGACTATACGGTGTCAGTTACGTATAGAGATCTCCCGCAAGATCCCGATTTCTTTGAGTGCCAATTGGAGTTTTCACGAACCTCCAGTGAATCCACCAATGGGTCCGCCAAAAACGGAGAAAACAAGGAACCTCCCCAATCCGGCTGGCTCCTGGGCTTCTTCTCTCTGGAAAAGACGAATTTGGTTGACCAGCCCTTCGAGAAACAGCTCCTTCTCGGCTATGTTCAGCTTATAGGATTCATCAGATTGAACAGCCTTATAGGCAGTGACGGCTCCTCCAACGCCGCCAATAACCCCTACTGGAAGAATCCCGAGTACCTTGAACTCTACGGGAAAAATGATCTAGATTTGGAGATCGAAACAGTGAAGAAGACGCCGTTTTTGAAGGTTTACGGAGAAGAGGCAGCCAAAAAGCGTACAGGCGGCGTCAGCGACCTCAATTCGGCAGCATACGACGGCAGGGCCCAGTATCTCGTTCACGACCTCGCCTACCCCTTCAATTCCTTGTCTAAGACGATTGAAAACCCACAAACCCACTCTGAGGAGTTGGCAAGGGAAATACACGAAAACACCGTTCCTTTCTACGTGACGGCCCAGCTGCTTCTATTTTCGAACAGCAATATCAAGGATGGCGTGGAAAAATACGTTTTGAAGGTGCCCAAACCGCCCAATGAACTACCTCCGTCGTACAACACCAAACTGACAGGTGCAACAGGCAATGCAGGCCTCGTTTCCATCCAGTATGCTTTTGTGGTTGGTGTTTCTGAGGAAGAAGCGGGCCAGATCACCCCCAGAAGCATGTACTTCCCGTTCGAGTTTCGTCTGGGCAAAAAAGGCTGGGACCGAGAATGGCTCCAGAACGACTACCTTCAACAGCCAATAGTGGATAAGGAGTGGAAAGCAGCGATAGTGGATGAAAAAACGCCCTCCAAGCCCGCTTCCTCAGGCCTGAAAGAAAAACTCCTCCACGATATCGATACACTCATAGAAAGCGATGTTCACGTTGTGGCAGCTAACGAGAGAAGAAAGAGCTCTGTTTCCAAGTCTCTCACGGAGAACAAGGGGTTCATCTCCCAGCTTCCCTCGAAACTCCGTGTGAGCTACCAAATCAGAGTGAATAGTGTGGCACTTTGCACGCTTACCATGTCAAAGCCGTTTTACCATGTTGGAGAGGAAGTGCACTTTTTTCTAGATAGCGCCCAGCAGAACGACGATGGGGCCAAGGTGGTGGGATACCATGCCTACGTGGAGGCCCACGAGGTGTTTAATATTGAAAAACAGCTGGAGCTGCTGGAAAAACGCCAGTTTGTCAATACCTACAAAGTGACGTCTACAGTGAAGCAGAATCTCCTTGCCACGGCGCTAGCGGAGACCTGGGATCCCCAAAGCGGGCTGTCCCAAATAGGCAGTATGGTGGCGCTTCCGAGCCATATTACCCAGCAATTCCAAAGCTCCAAGTTCATGGACCTTCGGTACTTTTTCGTGTGCAAGTTTCTTCTCAACGAGTTCACCACACCCGAGGCCACGGAATCCATGAAAGACTACGCCGACTACATACAGGCATACAAGGTCGACAACGAAGGCACGGAGTTCAAGTTTGCCATTCCGTTGGTGGTTTTGCCTTGAAATCATTATCGCTAAAATCTGTGGTCATTAATGGCTGCGAAAAGAGGCACTGCCGGATTCGGAGTAGCATGTGCCAAAACGAGCCAATCAAGAACAAGAATCGCCATGTATTTCACCACTCGATCACGCGAGCAACACCCCTCGAATTCTCCCCTCAATTGGGCTTGCCCAACTTTTTCTTGCTACGCCGTGTGCTTTTGGATAGTACCTTCTGTGGACACCCGTACACCAGTATTATGCGCCCCTCCGTCACGCCGCACATTCCCCCACATAAAAGGACGGCCGAATCCTGGAATCGGCCAATTCCCCATAACTTTTGAATTTCCTCCAGATTTTCGAATATGTCTTCTGTGACTGTTTCCCACGTCTCTACCAGCGTTTCACCTGCTCAATTGAAGGAGTTTTTCGCCTTTTGCGGGGTGATCCGCCTGGTTGACGAACTAGGAAAGGACGAGAACGGCTACAACAAGTTTCAGGTGAATTTCGAGCTGGAAAAAGCTCTTTCAACCGCCATGCTCTTGAATGACGCTGAATTGGACCTGGTGGCGATTTCTGTGAAGGAGGAGAACCCCCCTTCCTACGCCGACTTGTCTGAGAAGAAGGAAGTGGCTGGAGACAACAAGATCCAGACCCTGGAGCCTCAGGACAAGACCGATGCTGCCACGATTACGGGTGATAGCGAGTACGACGATATTCTGCAGGAGGAGAAGCCCAAGCTGGCGATTTTGGCGCAGCTTTTGGCTCTGGGCTACAGCTTGTCGGACGATTTGATCTCGCGGGCGGTCAGCTTTGACAATGAAAAGGGCTACACGAGCAAGTTCAAGTCGTTTTTGACCGACTTGGACCAGAAGTATGTCGGCTCGCAGGAGCCTGGAACCCACGCCAACAGAGGCATCAACAAGGCCCTGGAGCAGCTCAACTCGCTTCACCAGTCGTTCAAGGGCCTGTCGTACCACCAGAAGTTGCAGCATTACTTCGAGAGGGCCCAGGCATCGCCTTACGGAGCGAAGGTTGCTGAGTTCTACAAGCTGCTTTCCAAGGAGGTCCAGGATGTGCACCGCGAGGCGACGCGGTTGTACGAGTTGAAGAAGACGGACAAGAACAATACCGGTGCTGGCGCTGTGGACCGGCCAATTGAGTTCCCAGATGAGGCTGAAAAGGCTTCGTGAGTTCCATAGACTCGTGCGCGGGAGGCCCTTAGGCACAAACGCACTTTGCAGCCCCGTTACTTTGCCCTTTTTCTATTCTAGATGTTTCAGACATTGCAGACTTTCTTTCATCACCCTGTACGGCTCTACAACTTGGGATTCTGGGACGAAGACGCTCTCCTATTGGAGATGCCCGACGATTCGGCTGAAGTGAAGCTGCTACTTATGTTACAGCTGCATTTAGGACGCCGTGATTTGCAGACAGCGTATGTGTAATCGAAGCAATTGTTTGTTTGTTATTAACATCAGAACGATTGTGATTGTGCTTTGGCAGAGACGCAAGTGTGTGAAGCTTTCGGAGGTGCAAAAAGCGCTCAGGGTTCTTCTATACGAGTATCGACAGTTGAGCATGATTGAAGAGGAAATGAGACACTTGTATGTGCTTTTGAAGAAGAGCCTTCAAGATTTGTTGATGGTCTTGGAGCGCTGGTTGGAGGAGCTGTGGTGTGAACGATGGAACCTGCCCTCGGTGGACCACTTTTTAGCTTAGACATTCTGGAAACCTGGATTGGATGAGTACAGTTTAATTAGGGTTGTTAATGAGGTAGTGTAAAACAACTTGTAGCGCCATTTGTGAAGACTTGTGCTGAAGCTGTATCAATTGTTCTACTGTTGATTGACAAATTTACAACCCATCAGAGAAATTCAGTACTTTTTAATTATTTCATAGTATGATCGTGTTTTTCTTCTTATCTAATGTGTATATCATGTTTGGCCTTATCTATGATCATATTACCCATTGGTATTTGTGCTCTAAACAGAAAATGAACCCTCAATAAGGCTACACCGACCATGCCATAATTCTCTTTTTTCTCGATTCTTTTAATTTATTTCTACTCAATTGGTTCCAAACCTGAGATAAATACCCAATTTGTGACAATTGTAGCTTTTTCTTTTGCACCATTCGGAGATTTTCCTCCGTATCTCGCTAAAATGGACAATATCCTCCGGAACCGAAAACCTGCCGATCTACATATGCGAATAACCACTCAAAAGCCACATTATTCATATCCGACTAAATTAGAAAATGCCAAAGTCCCAAAAATGAAAAAAATGTGCCAAAATGCCAAATCCCCAGAAGACTACTTTTGCTAGTTACGCAACCAAGACACTAGAGACAAACACACTACTTAAACCCTTAATCTTAAAAACCGAGAACCACCAGATTAAACCTAACAAAACACAACTCTTCAATCCTCAATTCCTCCGTCTTACTTCATTCGTCCACCCATTTCCTCGTGTGCATAATCTTGTGATGCGAGTTCCTCGGATAAATCGCTGCCGAGGACCCACCTCCTGCCTAATTCCGCTCTCCGAAAACACTAAGAATCAAAAATCCAAAACATAAACCACAGCAATAGCAAAACCTCCAAACCTGCCAATCGCTGCCATGTGATTCGGTCGTGTTTTTTCCGGCGAAATACTAGCGAAAGTTCACTTGTCCTGCACACACGGCCACAATCACCCACTACAATAACCTCCACGCTGCGCCAAAACGTCACAAAAACCCCTCCGGCTGCAAATCGTCGTCACCGCAACGCCGTCCAATCACACGAGCTCCTCCCTCGGACGCGAACCGACCGCCATGCCACGCCTAAAAGAACCGGTACTGCACACAGGTGCCGTTGTCTTAAGAGCCCGGCAGATGACTCCATTGCGACTCATACAGCCGCCCCGGGCCCGCGGATGTACCCCAGACATCGGGAAAAGAGACAGAGAGTTTGGGCGAATTGAGCAAGAAAATCGAAGAAAAAAAGTGTAGATTTTATTGTAAAAACCGGGAAATTCGGCCCTTTATATAGTTAAATCGCTGGGCTCCAGCGCTCCCGGTAAACTCCCGGTGCGGCCCTCGGGGAAATGGAAGTTTGGAGTATGAAAAATCACCGTTTTTGTGGGGTATATAAGGACACTGGTCCCACAAAAAACACCCTTCTACCTTCTTCCTCAAAAAAAGCAAATACCGAAAACATCAAAATGCTGTCCCAGAAAAAAGGAGGATCGGTTACCGATCTTGTTGCCGGCGGTGTAGCTGGTTTATTCGAGGCCTTGTGTTGTCACCCCTTGGACACGGTCAAGGTGAGAATGCAGTTGTACAGAAAGCTGGGCCAAAAACCCCCTGGTTTCATCAGAACCGGTATCAACATCGTCCAGAAGGAGACCTTCATGTCCCTCTACAAAGGTCTTGGTGCCGTTGTGCTCGGAATCGTGCCTAAAATGGGTATTCGTTTCCAGTCGTACGAGTTCTACAGATCGCTCTTGAAGGACGAACAGGGCAAAATCAGCACCGGTAACACTTTCATTGCCGGTGTGGGTGCCGGTACCACGGAAGCTGTGCTTGTGGTGAACCCCATGGAAGTGGTGAAAATCAGATTGCAAGCTCAGCACCACTCTATGGCCGACCCCTTGGACGTTCCAAAGTACAGAAACGCTCTCCACGCCGCCTACGTTATTGTTCGTGAAGAGGGCTTCTCCACGTTGTACAGAGGTGTTTCCTTGACTGCTGCCAGACAGGCCTCCAACCAGGGTGTGAACTTCACGGTGTACTCTAAGGTGAAGGAGCACTTGCAAGCTTACCAGAACTTGGAGGTTCTTCCCTCGTGGCAGACGTCTTTGGTCGGTTTGTTCTCCGGTGCCTTGGGTCCCCTCTCCAACGCTCCCTTGGACACCATCAAGACCAGATTGCAGAAATCCTCTTACGCCTCCAACGAGTCTGGCTGGGTCAGAATCGCCAAGATCGGTAAGCAGTTGATCAAGGAGGAGGGTGTGGCCGCCTTGTACAAGGGTATCACCCCAAGAATCATGAGAGTGGCTCCTGGCCAGGCTGTGACCTTCACAGTGTACGAGTTCATGAAGGGAGTTTTGAGTGGCAATGCTTTGCCAGGCAGCGACAAGAAGCTTGAGTAGCTGGATTGACTCGGCGCCTCGCTGGTATTTATCGCACGTGCCGTGCTGCTTGCATACATAAAAGTTGATAAACGATAGAAGAACTGGGTAGGTCTGATGGGCATTTGCCAAGGACGATCTGAGATGTCAAGTCTTTGTAGAGCATTCCGGATTTTTCAAAAGATTCCCCAGCGGAATGAGTGTTGACTTAACCTTGGGTTTGAGGAATATGTATAGTGTAGTGGATTGGTATTGGTGGTGAAAAGTTCGGCCCGCTCGTCCGGATTCCGATCGAGATAGAGCTTGCTTTAGAGAACAGTCATGACGTCACCTCAATGGGCATTTCTCTCGGTGTAAGACGACGTTGCCTCGGTTAGGTTGTAGTGGTAGTGGTGATGGTACTGCATATAAAGAAATCACCTCCAACTTAGCAGCCGTTGATTCAATTCCAAGGGATTTTGGCTTCGAAAGTAGAGAATTCCTAAGTGCTACTACAAGTACAACTCTCTCTTTCTCGAAACCACCTTCGTTTCCTACCGTTAGCTCAGTGAACATGGGGAACGTACTGCATATAGCTAAACCAATCCCAGGCCATAATTCGCCTCCCATTGTTAATTTCTCCCAAAGAGGCCATTTATTCTACAGTACCAGAATTAGCTGGCTTTTTGTGTCCCCCAAATCTGCAAAAAGGTGCACCCTTTCTGCCATTGTCAGACCTTCTTCTGCACCCCCATACAGGTCACCTCATAGTCGCCGCCTACACCATCACCACTTTCTTGCTTTTCCTCAATTGCACGCCATGTTGAGTCGAGTGCTTCCCGGTTTTCGCCGTGTGGCTCTAAAAAACCACCCCATTCTTCCCGGATTTTCCCGGACCTTCACATCCTCTTCCCTGGCGCTAATCAGGAACCGAAACAGAACAAGGAAAGTTAACGAAATCAGCCCCGAAGAGTTCAGGCAATACCAGGAGAAGCTTGCCCAAAGCTCAAGTTCTCGAAACTCAGGCTCCCAGTTCTACTATCACGAGGAGCCCTCCCTGAATGAGCAGGCTTACCAAAATGACCCATCCCAGTTCAGGGCAGTTTTTGAAGTTCCACCCAACGAGAACGGCATTATCACGGAACACGACGGAATATACGATATTCTCAAAGAGCCTACGTTGGTCATTGAGCGTCAGGTCGAGCTCATGAACGTTGTAATTGGGTTCGAGCAGGCTAACAGGTATAGGATCATGAACTCTAATGGAGAGCAGATCGCATACATGGAGGAGAAGGATTTCGGTATTATGAAGGCGTTGGGCCGTCAGTTTTTCCGGTTGCATCGTCCCTTCGAGCTCGAAGTGTTCAATAACTACGGAGACTTGATTCTCACCATCAAGAGACCATTCTCATTCATCAACTCCCACATCAAGGCGCTTTTGCCTGGGTACGACGAAAGAGGCAATCTCATGCACGAGGTTGTGGGCGAGTCGGTGCAAAAATGGCATTTGTGGCGCAGACGTTATGATTTGTTCAAGCTTGACGATGAAGTGACAGACGAATATGCTCAATATGGAGCGATCGATTCGGGCTTTCTTGCCTTTGATTTCCCTGTTTACAACGACAACGGCGACGTGATTGCCTCTGTGGACAGAAACTGGGTCGGTTTGGGCAGAGAGCTCTTTACAGACACTGGAGTCTACATTGTGAGAATGGATCCTGCGGCATTTGCTGGAATGGGCCTGATTTATCCAAGCGTGGCTGGTCAATTGACGCTAGATCAGCGTGCAATTTTGTTGGGCAACGCTGTGAGTATTGATTTTGACTATTTCTCGAGACACTCCAGGACCACTGGGGGCCTTTTCCTGTTTGGTGATTGGGAGTAGGGCAGCATTTGAGAGCAGCTCAGAGGTTGTGGAACTGAGTTATGGTAGTATAGGTCACCAATGCATGTAAAGGTACAGAAGATGATGTGAGAATGTAGCACGGATGCTTAAGCGGTAATAAGCAGATTTGTATCAGTTGACAATAGACGTTCAAAGAGGAGGGTTGACTCACTATCCCCCGAGAGTCTTGCTTGGGATATGAAAAGAAAACCTTCTGATTTATGCTCAACTCTTGACTATTTAAGTTATTTATCCTCTGACCTTTCCCTGAACCTCTGGATTCCTTCAAACAGTAATAGACACCCGCTAGTAAGTCCATGCTAAACCCTCCTTTAGTCAGCTTTTGAACTCTTCCGTACCCCTACTTGTAGAGCCTCTGAGACTGACGAGCCAAGGACTTTTGTCTGGCCAGCTCAAGAAGATTCTCCCATTCTTCATCACTCATTTCCTTCAGAATATTCTTCAAAAGCGCCACAGTCAACTTGGGGAAGTCGTGTCTCCGGAAGATGTTCTCCTGTTTCCACGTCTCACGCTTCTGGAGCTCCTGCTGCACAGTATATTCGTCACCCAAGACTTTATAGTGCTCCAACTTGTTATTCGTTATAGCCATCAAAGAAAAGCGGATTTCGCCCTGGTACTTGTCAATTCGCCTCTGCAACACGTTTGGAAGCACGTCATAAAACTGCTCTGGTGTGTCCAAGGACTCGTGCTTGATAGGGTATTGCTTCAAGCCGTCCAACTCATATATGGTATTGTTGATGTTGAGGTACGTGATGAAGTGGAAAAGGCCATCGTCCTTGTCGTCCAAGTCGGGAGGAGGAAGCTGGTCACTATCAATAAACTTCGGTGCCGAAAAGGAGTTGTGAACCGACCGCAAAGTCTCGGAATTCAGAAGCGTTTCTCCAGCCATTTCTGGATCAAAGCCAGAGACAAATGCTCGCAAATTGTTGAGTTCCTCGCCAATTTCAATATCGTCTTTCTTATTGAGCAACGAATTGAGCACGGCCTGCGTGGCACAGGCGTTCTGGATGGTCTGGTTGGCGAAGAAAATGCCCTTTTCAGCATATTCCTGGTCGTACTCGCCGTCAAGCGGCAATTTTTTGGCAGCATACTCTCGGTCGAGCTTGCTGTACTTGAACAAGAAGATCACAGCGTGGACGGGCGCCACTGCCAAAAGAGACTCCTTGTCGATAGCGTAGAGTTCGTCAAATTGGACATTTTCCACACCCAAACGCTCCACAAGTTCGGTGAAAACGCCCTGGACGGTTAGTAGGAAGCGGGGATCACGTGAGCACGCAGACACATACCGCGTCGGAATCGATGGTGTTCCAGCCCCAAGACATAGTGAAGAAGGTGTAGTTGCGAGTGTTGATAGTAGTGTACCTAGGGCGAAAATGGGGGTCGACGAGTGGGGCACACAGGGGTGTTGTGACCACAATAATTGTATATATTGCTGAAGCAGCACTACTGATTCGAACGCTTGAGTTTGATTTTATTTTATTGGCGCCTTGGCCCTTTTGACGGACCCTTGTTGGGAGCACACCCGTACACCACACCCATATCTCTCTCAACACGCCAAATACACCTCAACCACAATGGACGTGCAAAAGACCTTGAACAATCTCGTGACTTTTGCCGAGCACGATCACATTTTCAAAAACGGGTCTCTGGAGATCTTCGCATCTTCCTTGCAGCAGCAGCAGACCCTTATTACTGTGGTTCTCGTGCTTCTAGGTATGTACTGAGATACGCTTAAGAGAGGATAAAGAGGCGGGATTTAGGTGAATTTTGGGGGTAGAGGGAGGTTGTATGATTGGATGGCTGAGATTTGTTGATTTGGGTATCACGAGGTGTTTTACTTTGTGGCTGGCTGTTTACTGGACCAGCTCAAATAGAGTACACGTCTGAACAAGTCCAATTCTCCACTTTGAAGAAGCCAGCCAAATTTCCAAACCAATCACTCCCGCCAAGAGTGAAAATGCATTCCCACGCTTGTCTCTGGGCCATTGGCGCTTCCATCAATTTCAATCTCTTCTGTTATACTAACCTCCAGCATTCGTGTCGCTTGCGTTGGCCCTTCTTAACAGAAGCTCGCCCGTCAAGTACTTTGGAAGTGCCGCCGTGGCGTCTGTGTCTATCGGCTTGGGCTCCATCTACGTAGCCAACTTCTTTGGCGTGTATATCTAGTTGCATAATAAATGCTCTGAGGGGTCCGAAATGTAGGGATTTTGGGATGGGTACGAAGAGGGAATTCGTCTAAAAACGACATCTATGGACATCAAAGGTGGGCATTGCTGCGTATTCCAATGGGTTGGTTTATTGGTGGAGGATAACGATGACGATGAAATGAAAGACATGACCTAACATGTGATATCCTGGTAGGTAAGATTCCACCATACCACATGTTCTATGATTAGTGATTATTATGCTGGTTATTCATAAGAATTGACATGACCTCTTTTGGGACCAAACGAGGTAGGGCCAAATTAACAAAGAGCGTTGCCTATCAAAAAGTTGAATTCTGGGAATTCACACTTCATTACTTGAGGCCTATCTCTGAGCAACGGACCACCAACCTTCAAACTAGTCCATCTAAACTGCTTCACTAAAATTACGTCAGGTCTAGAATTTCGTGGTCTTGCCCTTCCATCCAGTCGTCCCTTTCTTTCCAGTTTTGGGGTTTCCATTGTCGGATTTATCCACGAAATCACTGTGACAACTCTTTCCGAAGTCCTTTTTCCACTTCAAAGTTGCCTTTTTCATCACATATCAGCTGCTCCATTTATATGATCATTCCTTGAAAGAAACTTCGGGAAACAAGCTCACTCATGCTTCACAGGTCTTGTCTATATAATACCCTCTTCCCATCCTCTTTACTCTCCCCTAATTATCATCATGGACTGCCACACTGAAACCTTTTTCGTTCTCGAGACATTCTCTAAAGAATCTTTTGACGCATCCAAAGTAGCACATTTGGCGAACAATACCATCAAATACTACGCCGCCAGTTATGTGGGCCACTCAACGAAAACTTTCAACACAGCTCACGGAATCTGTGCTGCTACAGAAGTCAGATTCCGTTTTGCCGGTCTGGCGCCAGAAGCTCAACAACTCAATACTTCTTTGTATGAGGAAAGCGCTATTATTAAGCCTTCCCAAAGGAAAGCCTCCAGGATCGAGTACGTTGTTCGGGGCAACCCAAATTCACCACAGACCTTAAAAGGAGCTTGCGAGCTTTTCTGCAAAGGCAACCACGTCGAGTATCCCTCAGCGTTGTTTCCTATGACAACTGCTCTTTATGGAGAATCGAGCACCCCAAATAAAGCCAGCGTCGCTGGTCCTGGCGGCAAGATTAAAATGAATTCTCTGTTTTTGCCCAGTTTTCAATCTCCTCTGCTGTCTCGAATTGTTGCTCCAGGCACCAATATCAGCAGTCTCTTCGACCTCAGATTGAACACTTCAAACCAGCAGGATATTGCTATAAGCAGCGTTACGGTGGAGCTCCACAAACTCACATGCACCAATAACGAGAGCCAAGAGACGATTTTTCATCCGCTGAAGCCCGTAACAAGGCACAGTTTTGTGACGATGTCCAAAAGAGAGTGTTTTGAAAAATTGACGGGAAACGAAATTCTCCTTCCCAAGGCCCTCTATCAAAACCGTTTTCTACTGGTGGAACCCACGTGCTACGCCAACGATTCGCTGATTTCCTACGGAGTCAAGTTTATTGTGGAACTCCAGAGTTCATCCCAACCTTGGAAGACCAGCTTGGAGAGCTTTACAGAGGTTCACGTGGCCCTGCTCAAATACAGCTCCAAGGAGCCCAAAACGCCTCTTTTAAAAATACCAAGAACGGAGCGGATCCGTTCAATTGAGGTGTTCGACAGGTTCCACTTTTACCCAGGTGATGTGACCGAGGCGCTTTTAAGGAGGGTGCAAAGAAGAGGACTTCTGTATCAAACCCACAAGTGCGAGACGCTTTCGGATGACGCTTCGGTGACGATATTTCTTACCATTCTGGGATGTGCAGAAACTGTTCCCAATAAGAAGAGGAAGAGTGGGGCGCTGTTTAACGGCACGATCACAGGTATTCAGAATGTCGAGCTGTGGTTGTATCGCGGAGTTAAATAGAAGAAAGAGTGGATAGTATGAATAAAAGTGGGTGGATGATTGTTATGTGATGAGGAAGTGAGGAGATGGATTGGAGGTAAAGATCCTGATGGAGCGATTAGTAAATAAAGGTAGCGAATAAGGATCATGAAGGGGAGAGCAGCTCTGAAAATCTAAGCAGTCGACCGTTCTCATGTAGCTTAATTGCTAAATTAAGTCGACGTCGATATGGTGTTCCCGATGATTGCGTCTGATTACTGTTATTTTGCAGCCATTGAGATTCAGGACGTATATGGTATATCTGACACTGGAGTGACAGTATTTCAGGGGAAAACAATTTCAAATAATTGGGCTCCATTTGTTATTGCATGTTATTACAAGGCCAAGTTCATAATGGTCCAAAAAAACTATAGCCTCAAAGTCATAAGAAGTTGAGGTCACCGTTAAGGACTAAATTTTACCAAGACGGTGTCAATTGCGTTAATTACCGTCAGGTGCCATCAATTGCCATCTTGTAAGTCAATTCTTACTCTGGAGTCGTCAAAAACCGTATTGGGAAAACGAACTTCCCGTATATCTTAATGAATACCTCCGATATCTGATCCGTATGAAAACTCCCGCAACACTCTTTTGAATGCTTTTTACAATGATTTCACATTGAAACCGAACTTTTACTGCCCCATTAAATACAAATATATGTAAACGTATGTATATCAGCGAACTTACACCGTACTATACGTTTAGCTGGTCGGCATCTTCAACCCACTACCACTCCACAGAAAGCCTAAACCAAAAACCCCCTACTAAAAGCAAACTTTTTCAGCCCTAAAAAAAAACCCACTTCTCCAATTCCCTAAAAACCGTTCTGATCTGTCCACCTACACCATCACCACATCCGCGAAAGTAACCATCATGAATCGCCTACTCCATCTTTTCACACTCCTCACGTTTCTCTGCCTCACAGCGGCACGTGAGCTGGGCGATGTCTACGCTTCAAACCCCAACATCTACGAACTCACTCCCCAGAATTTCGATAAGGTGATCCACCGTTCTAACTACACGTCTATCGTGAAGTTCTACGCTCCATGGTGTGGGTATTGCAAGCAGTTGCTGCCTATTTGGACCAAATTGGGCCAGTTTCTTCATAAAGACGGCAAATACGGCGTTCATGTGGCTTCGGTTAATTGTGACAAGGAGCTGAATAAGCCCTTGTGTGCTGCTTATAGAGTCCAGGGTTTTCCTACGTTGATGGTGTTCAGACCGCCCAAGTGGGCTCCGGGAAAAGCTAGACTGAACCTGAAACACGTGCCTGAGCCATACAACGGCCAGCGTACGCTCCAGGCGATGGTGGACTTCGTTTCTACTCGAATCAAGAATTACGTGGAAAGAGTCCACGGGTTGAAGAGCCTTCCTGAGTTTCTCGAGGGCCCGGGGCCCCGCGTGTTGCTTATTCTGAAGAAGTCAAACATCTCGCCTGTCTACAAAACCATGGCCATCGACTTCTTGTCAAAAGTGTCGTTTGGCTACTTGAAGTCGGATGTGGCCGAACCGGCCTCTGTGACAGTGAATGGAAAGTCTGTGGATTTGCCCATTCAGGAGGGCGACACACTCCCCATTTTGCTTGCCTGGAATCCGGAAAAAGCCGAATTTGCCAAGTTCAACAGTAAAAAGCTCAGCAACAAGCACGAGATGGAAGAGTGGATCCAGAAGCAGACGGGCATCAAGCCAAGCGAAGGCGGCCTCTCCAAGAGAGACAAAAAGTACTATGCCAAGTACAGAGGTGAGCGGGTTCACGATGAGTTGTGAGGGTGTTCCATTTCTGGTTGAACTCGGATAAATAGCGTCTTAAGGCGGTCCCAGGTCTATTGAAAGGTCCAGGGTGTTCGAAGATTAGGTGGTGAGTTCGTGAATATAGTTTGGATACCTTGGGATGCAAAACCATAAAAACTACTTATAGAAAGTGTCTTCTACGTGGAGCAGTAAATGCAGTTGCACTTTATGCCTTTTGCAAAGAGAATTCATTGATATACTTGTTCTGAGTAGATTGTGATTACCAGCAGTCTGTGCTGCTAAGGGATGTATAAATATATGTGATCTCTAACATCATTCTATGAGGATGACCCCGCTAGTGCAAGCACTGGCTCTAGTTTGTAGTTCAACCCAGTCTATCAGGGCTCTAGACGCCCACCTTGTCCATCATGGCAAGAAGATCATCAACGCTTTCTTCCTTCTTCTCTGCCTCCTTCTTATCCTCCTCCTTCTGACCATTCTGCTGGAACCAATTCGCCACCTGGTCCACAAGCAACTTCGAGTTCGGCACGAAGTGCCCGCCCGGGTGTTTTAACAAATCCAGGTTCTTCTTGCTGCTTTCGTAGAAGGTGTACGCCCTGTCCTCGCCAACAACGGTATCCAACTCACCCACAACATGCAAAAGCCTCGTTTTCGTCAGGGCACCGTCGTCCTCGGTATAGTACTTTTTGAGTTCTGGCATGAGCTTGACGTCTATCTTGAACCCCAGGTAAAGCACAGCGAATTCAAGATCAACGCCAAAAAGCTCCTTGAAGTTGTTCACCAACGCTCCGGCAAAACAGGCACCCTGAGAAAAACCAATAATGCCCTTGAGGGGCAAATCGTCTTCGTCTTTCTCGGGAACTCCCTCATCATTGAGCAACTCTCCGTCGCTTATGTATCTCTTGACGGTGTCTATAGCGGAGTCGATCTCGTAAGTGTTATCGGGATTTTTGATCCACCAGGCCTTGTATTTCAAGCCGGATTCGTCTTCGTTGGCTGCTCCGAACTTGGAAAGCAGATCGGTGGTGGGAAGCTCTGCCGGGGTTAAGTTGATGGGTGCGTTGAGATACACCGCCTTGAGCTTCAACAGAGCCAATTTTTTCCTTAACGCCGACGTCTTAGCGTAGAAGACCAGCGCCAGCTGCGTGTATCCATGAAGAAATAGCACCTTGGCGGTGTATTCGATGTTCTTTTTAGCCATGAGTAGTTCACTTTTATCTTAGTGCGCGCCGTATCAGACCAGACAATTTGTCATATCGGAGTCAACTCCAGATTCAGCCACAGAAATTCTTGACTCCAGAGAATGGCGGGTCAATTCTCTAGACGTACTTCTGAAGCTCAAGAACATCACGAAGAACAACGATTTTCCGCTCTCCCTCGTAGTATTTCAGGTAGTCGTCCTTCTGCTTCAACTGTTCCATTTCCTTCTCCACCTCCACGTAGTGGTAAACCTTGCCAAAGCCGAGGTCGAACGCCGCCTTCACGTTGATTTCACTGTCGTCCACAAACGAAACCTGCTCCAAGGCGGCTGGGTCTTCCTTGTCCACCTGCACCGTGTCCAATGTCTGGAAGAAGAACTCCTTCATGGGCTTGCAAATAATGGGGAACTGGGCGTAGTCACAGTAGGTCAAACCGTCGAAGAGATCGCCTAACCCAAGGAAGGAAATCACACGCAAAGCGTGGTTCTTGTAGGCGTTGGTAATGAGCCACAATACATCGTAGTGCTGGGATTCTCTGATTTTGATAATCAAGCTGCGCAACTCCTCGTTGTAGGACAACACCGACTTCAAGTCAAGCAGATCGTCCACCTGCGAGTTGTACTCCAAAGCGTCTACCTGGTGGTTTCTGACCAACCCTTCAAGAGCCAATCCGTATGTTTTGTAGTAGTTCAAATGCAAAGCATGGGCCTGCTCGTCGTTCAACTGCAAATTCTGCTTGAAGTAGTTGTGGATTTTTACCTGCATCATATCGTGGATCCTCGTGGACCGCTTATAGAGACAGTTGTCGATGTCAAAGAAGAAGATCTTCTTGTTCTTCAATTTCTCAGGTAACGGTCCGTGGCCGTATGGTAGAGTCACGGTTACTCCGGGTTTCTCGCTGTTGATTTCGGGATTCTCGTATACAAGGGGTCTTTCTGTGGATGTTGTCATGGTGAATACTGGTCAGTATTATTCGGTTGGTGGTATAATAACCGAGAGTCACACCTGTACACCACGTGGTACCCATACCGAATGCCTTTTAATTGCTGCCAAGTATTTGTGGATGAAACATTTTGGGAGGTTTTGCATGGGTTTGTTTTGGGGTTCTGTTGGTAGCGTTCGAATGAATGTAGAGTCACGTCAATCGCTGAGGGGTATGCGATTCACTGATGATCCGGTCCATTCTGAGATTGCAGCCGATTGGGTATACCAGATTTTTTGGGATATTTGGTTTGTGTTTGGAATGGTCAATTACCTTGAACGATTCTTTTGTATCTTCAAAATGCACATGCAAACACTGATATCAGGGCCCAACGCACAAGAACCTAGAAAGCGTGGTAGGCCAGATTTTGCAGCAAGTGATAGACACTGGGCTTCCGAGATTTGTTTTAATTTTAGTGAAAACGCTCCTCTTTGCAATCAGCAGATGTTCCTGAGATCACCCACTTCAAAAAGTCTTTCTTACTCAGCGGGTTCTTGTCCTCAATTCTTCACATGCTCCACCGAATAACCAGAAGTTTCCAATGCAATTTATGGAAACCACTCACAGCCAAAATCAGGTTCTTACTGCTCCATCTGACTTTTTTCCTCGTAGAGCACTTCTCCCAATAAACAGAAATCGTGATCGCTCCCAGTCATCATGTGAAATCTACCCATCCTCATAGAAAATGTCCTTCTGTATCAACAGAATGTTCTTGTTGAGCACACTGCTAAAGTGGTCAAGATTATGGTACGCCTCGCTCAAAGCAGCAGAAACATCGGTCTTGTAGGGAATCTCATTGCTGAGAAAGAGCCAGTGGCTCATGTCTTGCTGAAGGCGGTCTTTGAGTGTTTGGAGCTTGATGTGGAGACTTAAGAACGGCCTCTTTTCGGATTCTGAATAGAGTATCTCTGTGAGGAGCCTAGTGCATGTTTTGGTCTTGTAGACGTATTTGTAGATGTGATTCGCCAGAGCAGCGTGGTCGGGGGAGGACAGGTCGGCAAGGGAATCTTCAAGAATTTGTGATAATTCTTCTACTGTAAATGGCGAGGTTTGGGTGTCAAGGGACGTTTTGTCATGAAGAAAGCTGCGGATGAACATCACTAATTTATCCTTTTCCTTCCCTGGCAGGTGCTTGAACGCCGTGTGGAGGTTATTCAAGAAGTTGAAGACCAACTCGTAGAGCTTCTGCTTGTTGTTGTCTGGAGGTTTGTTGTAGAAATGAGGCAGCAACTTCATCAAGACCTCGTACAACTGGAGCTCGAGTTCCAACAGCACAACACGGTTGAAATTGGGTTTCACAATAAGCTCGAGAAGCGAGTTTCGTTCCTTTTTATTGGCATGAAAGTCGGACGCCGCTAGCACGTAATTGAGAAGAAAGGCATCTTTATAAGCAACACTGTCACAAGCTTCAAAAAGCAAAGCTGCACGTAGAAGCGATAGGCGGACGTTATTATTGAAATGCTGCATTTTAAGAGGCATTTCAAACGACAGCTTGTGGCCGCTAACGTGCTCCAAGGATTCTGGACTACCTGTTTTCACGTTATACTGCTGTAGAAAGCGCCAAACCCCCTCCAAAACGGCCTCATCTACGCAGTTTTCCACGTAGAACACAGCTATGTCCATTGACGAGATTTCGTGATCTTTGAGCGATCTCTCGTACGCTGGAAACACCGTCTCGTCGAGGCAGAATGCCAAAGACTCTATAATCCCGGCCTTCTCCGGCAGAACACCGCCCAATTTCGGGTGGTACCGGTCGCTGAAGAAGAAAAAGTGGCGATGGGCCCGAAGCGAGTAGTGGTTGGCGTAGTGGCGCTGGATATACGCTTCTATCTCGGCATGGGCCGATTTGTATGTGTAAGACAAGGCCAGGCCATTTTCGTTCAACTCGGCGAGAACGGTGGATTTGATCAGCTCGAGCTCTTCACGCTGGCGTTCGGTTTTCTCCTTTTCCTCGCGGATGTGCTGGGAGATCTCGTTGGCCTTTCTAAGGAGACTGGTGTTTTTGGCACCTTGAGTGAGGAAAATCGTGGGGATGTTGATTTCGTCATCGGCGGTGGATGGAGACTGTTCTTTTATTGGTTCAGGAAAAGTGGAGGTTCTCTTTTTGCCCAGACCCGGCTGGATAGCCTCGAGAATGTCGTCATCGTCTGTACCGCTCAGGATCTCCTCACTACTGCTCATGTAGTTGAGTGCGAAGTGTTGATGGTGTAGGAGAAATGGGCAGGGAGGAGGGAGGAAGTGGAAAAAAAATGAGCATTTAGTTTTGCGAGGATTGGAAGGTTTTGAAGTTGGGGGAATTTGAGTTTTAAAGGGATTGGCAGGAGGCCTGGAGATTTTCCAGATAGACTTTTGGCTGCGAAAGTGGCCTGAGGTTGAACGAGTTTGCAAGTGGAGGATCTCTTTGTGGGGTACTGGAGAGCGGTGTTTTATTTAGTTTTCTTTAATGAACGGCTTCTGCGGTTGTGGTTCACTCATTGTCTGGTTGTGAAGCGAATAAACTGAGATGTGGCCTTCAATTTACTTCCAGGTTGAGGCTCTCCAGATCTGCATTAGTTGGAAATATTCTTCCAGTGATCTTTAATTTATTCTTTAAAAGAGAAAGGAAGTTGGGGTTCCTAGAGAATTGGTCTGTGAATGACATTTTTACTAATTCTTGATTCGCTTGTCAAGTCATCTCACAGTTCAAGTGTGCTTCTCACACTATGGTGAAAAATAAAATCTGGGGATATACCACAAAACAGATGTACCGTAAATCCTGAGAAGCTAATTAACTGACAGGCTTTCTATTTACCTGTAATCAGAGAAAGCATGAAGAAGTGAAAGAGAAAACTCCAACCCAACGGCTGCAAACTAAATTACATTGTGGCATGAATAAACGACAGTCCTGGCAACACCAACAAATTGCAAAGCCCTTTGAGCTCAATAAGAGTCCCAAAAACATTAATTACCCATTTGCCTCGCTAACTTCATTTTTGTTAATGTGTTCCAGAACGCCCCATATCAACTACTTTCCAGCTCAACTGCTACTTGATTGTTAGATCACTTCAGGGATGGGGCCACCAGAAATTGACTACACCACACTCGGACTCTCCGAATGAAGACCTTTAGAGTCGTGATCTGCCGATATGTGGGGGATTAGAAAGCGAATGAACTTAAACTCGCCTTTTCTGGCAAAAATGAACCATCGAAGAATCGAGCCATAGTGAGGTACAACCTTCGTCGGTTCTTAGGCGGTGTTCTTCAGCCGATTGTGGCCAACGATATCCAGCTATATCCAGCTGAAGATGTCAACAATTCAATTCAATCCACTTCCTCCTTAGCCCATTGAAAAAAACCTCCTCCGAATTTTTCACTAAACCACCATGGCTCCTCAATTGCCCAAAGAAAAGCTATTTTTATTTGCCAGAGAAAAATCCAAGCGCCATTCCAATTTTAAGACACTCGAAAACAGCAGTTTTTTTTTTTATGATTTTTTCGATCTCTATTGTTCACCTTCAATCCCCACGGCATCTCCCTCGATTAACCGAGATGTAGGCATTTTTTGGTGCCGTACGGCAGCCACTTATGCCCCTCCCATTACACAACCCATAAATACCAAAAAGTATAAATACCGGCCGACCCCCAGAAAAACTCGTCTCCTTGGCATTTCGCTTCTTCTCCAAATCCAGTTCAATTGAACCTCCCCTCTCCTTCCTCACACCTTCGATCCGCGTTCACTCCCTACCA
Organism: Candidozyma heveicola; assembly: GCA_003708405.2. Taxonomy (NCBI): domain Eukaryota; kingdom Fungi; phylum Ascomycota; class Pichiomycetes; order Serinales; family Metschnikowiaceae; genus Candidozyma; species Candidozyma heveicola. Next base: position 600,555 of record PPOB02000004.1, read on the forward strand.
CTTCTTCTTCCATGCTGTTCGACAAACTCGCCTTGGAACCGCTTTTCGAGAAAATCGACGAACTCCAGCCGGCGTTCATTGAGCGTTTGCGCCGTGCCATCGCCATTCCCTCCGTTTCGGCCGACGAATCGCTCAGACCGAAAGTTGTGGAAATGGCCGCTTTCCTAGTCAACGAGCTCACCACCTTGGGTTTTGCCGACATCCAGCTCAAGGACTTGGGCAAGCAGCCTCCGCCAGTGGCGAACCCCGATCTCCTTTTGCCACCCATTGTGTTGGCCCGTTTCGGCAACGACGAGAAGAAGAAAACCGTCTTGGTCTACGGCCACTACGACGTCCAGCCTGCTGGCTTGGAGGACGGCTGGGCTACAGAGCCTTTTGAAATGACCCACGACGAACAGGCCGGTATTTTGTACGGCAGAGGCTCCACCGACGACAAGGGTCCTGTCATGGGCTGGTTGAACGTTGTGGAGGCTCACAATGCCTTGGGCTGGGAATTGCCTGTCAACTTGGTGGTGTGTTTCGAGGGCATGGAAGAGTCCGGTTCTCTAGGCCTTGACGGCCTTATTGCCCGTGAGGCAAAGCAGTACTTCAAAGACGTGGATACCGTGTGTATCTCGGACAACTACTGGTTGGGCACCTCCAAGCCTGTTTTGACCTACGGCTTGCGTGGGTGCAACTACTACCAGGTGCTGGTTTCTGGGCCTGGAGCCGACCTCCACTCGGGTATTTTCGGTGGTGTGGTGGCTGAGCCCATGACAGACTTGGTCCAGTTGCTTTCGCTGTTGGTGTCTTCCGACGGTAAGATTCTTGTTCCTGGAATCGACGAGATGGTGGCTGAATTGACCCCAGAAGAGGACGCCTTGTACGACGATATCGACTTCTCAGTCGACGAATTGCAGGCTGCACTGGGCTCCAAGACAGCATTGTACGACAACAAGAAGGACATCTTGAAGCACCGCTGGAGATACCCATCCTTGTCGATCCACGGTGTAGAAGGCGCCTTTTCTGGAGCCGGAGCTAAAACCGTCATTCCCGCTAAGGTGACCGGCAAGTTCTCCATCCGTACTGTGCCCGACATCGACCTGACCAAGTTGGACCTGTTGGTGTTTGCCCACGTCACCAAGGCGTTCAAGCAGCTCAACTCCAAGAACCAGATGAAGGTGGAGTTGATCCACGACGGTGACTACTGGAAGTCGGACCCATTCAACGAGTCCTTTACCGCTGCCTCCAAGGCCACCGAGCACGTGTGGAACATCAAGCCCGACTTCACCAGAGAGGGCGGCTCGATTCCAATCACTTTGACTTTTGAGAAGGAGTTGGGCACCCAGGTCCTTCTTTTGCCTATGGGCCGTGGTGACGACGGTGCTCACTCGATTAATGAGAAGTTGAATGTGAGCAACTACATCAACGGATGCAAGACCTTGGGTGGATACTTGCACTACTACGGCCAGTAGGGTTGTAGGCAGTGTGAACAGCTTAATTTAACAGCTTAATTGGTTTACTGTAGAAGAAGATTTGCTGGGGGAAAGTGACGCCCTTTTGGAATCGAGGATTAAAGTTGACATTTTAGGGAAATGTGCCCTAACTCTCATGGTTTTTCAACTGACGACTCGAACGCTAGCTAAAATTGGGAACAGTTCAAATCTTGACTCATCTTATCCATGAAGGTCTATATTGAAACAGGTCCATAAATAAGTGAAGTAGTAGCGTTCCATGGGATCGAGATTTCCAGCGAATTTTCGTAGGTATTTAAAATCTCGTACAATGAATAATGAATCAAAAAATGTACATTCTTCAAACAACAGTCATGAAAATCACATCTGTCAAAAAAGCATCAACCTCGATAAATGGTGAGCGCTTGAAGCATATGAATACTTCGGCCTCCCGATCTATTATAATAAAATGCTAAGCCCCGACTAATGAGGATTGAAGAACTGACCAAGTATAACTAATGTCAAAACCTCCTCAGAGGAGCCTGCCATTATAGGGTTTTCACTTTCCCTGATCTCTGCATTGATTGTTCTGTTGGATCAACTACCAACAAGAAAGCAGCAGACTTTTCGAGAGTTCAATAAAAGCACTTCCCATAATGACATAAATTGAATCCCAGGAATAAGTTAAGTACAAGGCAATCCCGTTTCTAAACTTCTTTTACAATCAGTAAGTACCAAACTCAGTCCCAATTCGCAGCCATTCTATCCCCAGGTTTAAGAGACGAACGTCCTAAATTTACAGAAATACAAAAACATGGCGTCCAAATTCAGATTCGAATTCAAGAATTTGCAATTTCAATGCCCGAATAAGCAAAATACAAAAAGCACAAAAAGGCCCAGCCAGAGCTCATTACACTCTTTCTCACTAAGGCATACACAAATCCCCAAAGGATCTGCAACGTTGGGCTTTTCAAAACAGACAATTTAGAGCTCCAAGACGTTTTTCCTATCTAGAAACACATTTGTATATAAAAAAAAAACACTTCCGTGCCTCAAACCGTTTTTATCCTCCTCTCAGATCCTCTAAATCCATCAAAGCACCACCAAACCATCTGCGCCAAATTGTGCTCCGCACAACCCGGAAAAAATCTCAGAAACACCATCACCAAACCTTCTACCCACTTTCCTTCCGCCTGCTTCGCCCCAAGTCCTCCGCTGACCGAGCCTCCCCCGCCACTCTCTTCTCCCGATCTGCCCGCATCCATAGATACCAAAAACACCCGCCATGTCGGAAAACTTGAAAAGAGCAGAGTCGTTGTTCAACAGAATCATGAACCAGAACAAGCCCGGGGACGGCAAGCCAGCGCCCCAGGGCAACTCCCACAGACACACGCTGCATGAAAACAGGGGCCACCGGCTGCTGTACCGCCGGGGCCGTGAAAACAACCAGAAAGGCTCCGAGCACCATGGAAATGGAAACCGTCATGAACATCACAAGGAGGAGGCGCTTGCCAACGTGGACTTGCCTAAACGGGACCCTGTGAAGGAGGCCCAGGCTGCCGTGGCCCAGGTTCCGCCAGATCACCACGTTTTGCCGTACTGCTGGACCGTCTGGCATCATCTGAGACTGAAAGTGAGGCCTGAGGAAGGTGAAGGCGACAAGGACAATAATGCATCGGCGTCGGCTGCCGTGGACTCGTACTTACAGACGACGAACGAGGTGGAGTTCCGCAGCGTCGTCAACCCAGAAGAAACCACCAAAAGCATCGCATCGGTGGAGCAGTTGTGGGCCAGTTTGAGCCAGACCAAGCGGGCTTTTGAATTGCACCACAGCACGCAGCTTCTTATTTTCAAAACAGGCATAAACCCCGTTTGGGAAGACCCCATCAACGCCAAGGGAGGCCGCTGGGTTTTCCGCTTTGGTCGTCGTTCTCATCCAGGCCATTCAGACAAAGATCCAGAAATGAGCGCCCGGGTCAGACAAAGAACGTCCTTGATATGGGAGCGTCTTGTGCTTCGGACGTTGACAGGCTCGCTTATCCCCGAGAAACAGTACCTGAAGCACGTCCAGGACCAGCTTTTGAGCGATATTTCCGGTCTTGCATTGAGTATTCGTCGTGACGAGGACATCGTCAGCTTGTGGAACTCCAACTTGTACTTTGGCCGCCGCCGCGGCGATAACGAGGATAGGAAGCCTTTGCAGCCGTTCCAGGCCCGTAGAATCATGTGTGACGCCATTTTGCGGGTCATTCGTGAATGTGACCTTATTCTCCAGGGCTCTGATTGCGTGGAGACGACTGCTACTGGATCCACGGAGCGTGTGGCAGGTGTTTCGTTCGAGTACAGGCTTCACGCCGAGAGCAACAGTACGACAATGTACTGGGATCGCATGAGGAGGAGAACCAATCCTAGCGAGGAAACTCGTGAGGAAGAGGCTGTTGCCTAGAGATAGTGTTTGATGAGACAAGGCGAGGATTTGAGGCTTTATGAGGGTTTCGAGATCTGGGGTGAGGAGGTTTAAAGGTATTCTGGGAGTTTTCATTTCGGCATTCTCGCTAATCTGGCTTCACTGAATTGGATGATTTACCACTTTTCGAGGGATTTGAGTAGGAGAAGGGCCAACGTGATCGATTCTTCAATGCTGCTCTATCTCGCATTAAATTAAATCACGATCGATGGGTATTGATTATACTGCCGAAGGAATCAGCCTTGTTGATCAGGAATCGTCTGGCTAGCGTACTATTCTTGAAACATGGAATTCAGCGTTGTGGTCTTCCCCAGCTGTTGTGTCTCGTTGTCGATAGGTGTTCGTGGATTTATAATCCTCATTCATCCTCCAAAATGGCCCTACCGCATGTGAAGCTAGCTTTCCTCATGAGACCAGATTAAAACCACGAACTCAATTGCTTTCTGCCTTCACTCCTTAAATGCCCAAACCTTCAAACCACCAAACACCCATGCTGACTCCCCCACGTTGATAGTGGCTCCCCCACGTTTCGCTCAGATCCCTCATACCACCACGGTCTGCACCCATCGCCACGCCGTGCTGACTCTGACAGTCCAAACTGACTTCGATAAAAGCTTTCCGCCATCCACCATAAACCGCCATCAAGGTTTTCTTCGCCTTACATAATCCAAGTTCGTGATGAGATCCACAGTGGGTTACATGGCTGCAAAACCCGCCGCGCCGGCTCGGAGTTAGCCGCAAAAGCTTCATCACCCACATGCGTCTACATGCCTATAAAAGAAAAAGTCATCCTCATTTTTAAACAAATTGCTTATGCTTTGTACATAGTGGAGGTTCGTGGGGTAGTCGGGATGAGGCATGTTCTTCGCCTGTGTGCAGTACCCACACCCCAAATAAAAATTGTGTCATAGGAAAAAAAAAAAAACGCTAGTAATATAATCCACCACCACATCACTACCTAATAACCGACCAGGCCTCAGAGCAGCACCTAATTATCTGACACGGAGAAACGGCCCAGAGAAAGTCTTTTATTCCTTTTTCCCGTTTTCGATCCCGGCGTAACACTCATCGTTCAGTTTTCCCAGAAAAACCCCAATATCCACCAACAAAACCTCCAAAAGTACCTTTCAAAATCCCATAATCCCCTCCATGGACAGCCCGCAGAGCCAGACCAGCGAAGCCCGGAACAGGGCTGGGTTGGAGCAGGGCCCGCTGATTTCGGAGCTTTTCAGCCAGGCCAAAAAGCTTCTAGCGCTAAAACCACGGGTGGAGAACCGCCAGTGGCGTAAGAACGGGCTGGCATCGCATCTGCTGGGTCTGCTGAGCTCTGGTGATCGAAGCTCTGGCAGTTTTGGCGTTCTGGGAGCGCAAAATCAAGGTCCTGTTGATCCTCGAGTATTGGAGCTTTTACTGCCTCTTTCCGTGGACGATTACAAAGGAAATCTCGTCGGGACGAGTTCACGGGACGTGAAGAAGAAGCAGGCGCCGCCACTCACGGAGATCACGCCGTCGCTGATGGAATCGAGCTCTCCAGCGCATTTTCAAGAATCCGCCATGGATACACGAAGAAGGCCCTCTAGCACGATAGGCACAGACAATTCAGACGCCTTGACGTTTAAAGCAGGCTCGGGAATCAAGAAAGAGCCATCTGAGAGCATTTCCAACGTGCAAGTTTACTCTTCTCAAAGTCCCCCTCGAGAGATAATAACCAACAAACAGAGCGTCCCCACGACGCCGGCATCGCATAACAATGAATCCAGACCCGTGTCCAACTTGACGTCGTCCCTCATGAAGGAAAGGGAGCACAAGCCGAAGGAGGAACCCAAGGAGGAGCCCAAAGACGAAAGCAAAGACAAACCCACTGAGTGCAAGAACTGCCACACGATGAAGACGCCTCTTTGGCGGAAAGACCCATCTGGCAACACTCTCTGCAATGCCTGCGGCTTGTTTTTAAAGCTCCACGGCACCATGCGGCCGTTATCGTTGAAAACTGACGTTATTAAGAAAAGATGCTCTCGAAGAGCGTCCAGTGCTGCTAGAAACGTGCCCGCTGCTATTCCTACCGGCTCATCTTTCCCAAACCGGACCGCGCTGACGCTGGAGTTTGGTCGTTACCGTGACGAGGGAATCCCCATCAACAGATCAAATCTGTACATTGCACCAGCCGGGTCGTATGGCGCTCTGTTTACTGGCGAACGGCCCAAAAACGTGTTGATATTGCCGAAGCCTTCAGGTTCGGCCCCGGGCTCTGCGGCAGGTTCCGTGCCGGGGCTGTATGTGAATCTGGTGGGTTCGAACATCCAGCTGCAATTCTCGAAACCGCTGTCGCCTTACCTGACCACGCTGCAGTTCAAGCGGAAGAAGTCGGACATTAATATCAGCGAGATGCTGGACGGGTTGGACCGCCGTGTGCCGCTGCTGCTTTCAATGAGTAGCTCATTCACTAATAACAACTACGGCACCAACATCAGCACGAGCAGCACCACGCCGATCGCCAAAAGAGGCTTCCAGGCCTCGTCGCTCAACAGAAGAACATCCTACACGAACCTCCACAGAAAACTGTCCTACGTTGGAACGCCGAATGGATTTTCCGCTACTCCAACCCAGCCACTTACACCTGCCAACGCCACGCCTGGAAATACCGGCTTCACAAACCTCAGCAGCCTCAGTGGGCTGGTGCCGCTGGCTGCCAATGCTATACGACACAATGTGTCGACGCCGGTGATGGGGTTCTCGTCGAATACGTATTTTGAGAACCACGGCAACAACAGCCAGTCCCAGCACGCTCCGAGCGAAACACATCTGCCGTCGTCGTACCACAACACGCTTTCGTCTCGGCAGCTGTTTATCGTGCCGTCAGACGTGACGCCGTTCAACTTCAACCACGACAATCCCTCGACGTTGAACTCTCCAGACAAAACCGGCGATACCATGGCGGACGAGGATTTCTTCAGAACGTATACCTCGCTTCACGCCGAAGAAGAGGACAAGATGGCGTTGGACGACGACAACATCGTGCCGATGGACACAGATATGGCGAATGTTGGTAGCCGGTACGAAATCAAGCCGAAACCGGCGCCAGCACGGTCTTCCCTTACTCACGGGCTCAAGGGGGCCAACGGGAGCAACGAAATCATGCAAAAGGACGGCCAGACGTATGGTGACTTGGACTGGCTCAAGTTCGATATTTAGGAGAAGCCGCAGAATGAATCACGAATAAGCGAGATGTAGTGAGTAGGCGAGGGAGGGAATAAGAAGAAGGAGGCTGTGGGGCGTTTGAAGAGGGTACGGTTGGAGCCCTATTAGTGATGAGGCTCTTAGAATTTAGATGAGTTATGAGTTTCCCTTGGTAGGTACTCCACACATTGAATGAAAACAAAGTCGGTTTAGGTGCATTGTCTTGCCAGTGATTGCTGGATCTCAGGAAGGGAAAGTTTGGCGAAGAAAGAAAAAAAAGCTGTCGGATTCACCTGCGTCATTTTCAAAATATGATGGAACCAAGGAGACATTTGCAAAGTCATATGGGTAACAGCCCCAGAATATTGTGTTGAATATGGAAACATCAACTAAGTGGTGTTATAATAAAAACTATTAGATCAAGATTTTTCGGATTCCCAGTCAATCACCAGGCTCTTTTCGAATGCATGCCTATAGTGGGGGCAGACTGGTGTCATTTCGTATTGCAATAATGGAGAGAGTACGCCAGCCAAAAACCAATTTCTGAACAGTTCCTGCAAGATTTCGATCAGAAATTCCCTCCACAAACGGTGCCTCCAGGTTTTTTCCACCTTCATTCAAAACCATCTGGTAAATTTCGCAGCCGTTTCTGCAAAAACGAACAATTGACTTCTTCCAATGATCACCTTTTCACGAGAAAGTCTCCACGGTTTCTTTTGGACTTATGAATTAAACATGAGAAAGCAGTATAGAGAATTCACAAGCTCCCTGAATACGGCCGCTTGGGCCAGCCTTCCCTTTCCCATAGTTAAAATCGTTCCAGAAGAAGAAGTCGACGTCGAGGATGAGATTCTTAGTTTTTTAGAGCTTTCAGAAAATGACAATGGACTGTTTCTGGGTAAAGTTGAGACACCCAAGGAGATGGAGTCCAAAACCAGCGGTTTTTGCAGAAGCCCATTTGGAGCAATTTCCATAAGAAGCCACCAGCGGAAAGGGTTTTTGAAATTCGGAAAAGCTAGAAGTACAGCTTCTCTACCCACAACACCCTCTGAGCCATTCTTAGAAGGACTGAACTCCATTTTACTGAGTAGAAGTTTGGGTTCCACAGCAAAAGATAATCCATCTTTTGTCTGGAGAGACCTTTCGTTTAGAAGGGTTGCCCTGGTAGTAAGCAGGGTGGTATCTACGGACGAATCTCAAAGATCGAAAGGTGAAGAATCCAGCGATTCCTCCATGTCCTTTAGATCAAAATTCTCTGGATCTTACAAAGCGAGAGTCAGACCTCCTAAGAAAGAGTTTCAACTACGCAAATTCAAGCTCCATCTGAATCAAGGGGAGCCAAAATTGAGTCGCTGGTGGTCTGCCTCCGTTTCCGAAGTGAAAGGGGCGTTTCTTTCAAAGGCTGCTTCGGGCTTTGGTCTCGGTGATCAACATGCACGGTCTGCATGCCCGGGGTTTGACGTTGTGGAAGTGGCTAATTGCGGAGGTGCGTTAGATGTGCATAAGTCAACGCACGAGCAGTCGCCGAAAGACGCACTGTGGCTTTCAAATGCCGAAAACTGTAAGCGGCAGTACTCTTATCTGAAAGGCGTATCAGGGTTCAAGAGAGCTGGATCTGCGAATTGCGACGTAACCATTTGCCAGACTGAAAAACTAAGGCGCTTGGAACGAGAAAACGAAAGACTTAAGAAGAGAGTCGAATCGCTCACGAAGCGACGAAATGTCAAGCTATTGCCAGAGTCTGCAAGCAGTTCAGAAAATAGAGCTCGAAATATGCTGCTGTCTCTATTCGTCGAGTTCCCAATGGGTTTCTTCTCTAAAAGCAAGCTAAAGTGGAAGCAGATGAAGTGGGGACTCGAATGAGGAATTTGGTTGTGCTGTGACCAATAAACGGAATGGAAAAGAGAAAAACTAATTATTACTGCAGGGTTCAATGTGTGTTCATTTGCCACTAGCCGAAATTGCGAAGCTGTCAACGCATGGTCGATTTATTGTAAGCGAACAGGTGCACCACCTGCATTGCACTACATGGCATCTTATCATGCAGATGGGCAGATACGTGGGGTCATTCTAGTTGAGTAGATTTTTTTGCCTTCAGTAAAAGCAGAGGTTGATGTCTTGTAAGGCCTTGTTTGGGAAAAAGAATAAACTAGGGACCTTGGCTACGATGAGGTTTATGTCAATTGGTACCTCCACTGTCATCAGTAAGATACACATATGGTTGATGAGCTGGACAAGCCCATTCATCAATTTGCATAAACAACTACTAAAATAGACGAATCTTCTTATGAATATCAAGAAGGATATTGGTTCACGTCGTATGGCTGGCTGGTAAGAGTCACGACGCTCACAACCATCACACATATATTCCTTTATATCAATGCTTTCAGGTAGAAAACACTTGATCCAATCAAGGCCAATGCGAAGAGTTTTGACTTGATCCTTTGTTTTCTTCCCTTCCTCACGTACCCCACGTTCAGCCGTGCTGTCACTGTGAGATGATGTCAGACCACAGGGCTCCCATCACGAGGTATCTTATAATTTAAAATCACCGCTAGATGCTGACTTCTTCCAATTTCTAAAAAGAAATCACACAGCCCGCCGCAGCCTCGCTTATGGCAATCCACGCTGTCAAACTCACCTTCCTTCGGAGTTCACCACACAACTCCGAACACACCCCACTCCCCAAAGCAAAACCTCCCATATTCAAAAACCTCTAAATAGCCTCTCTCCGACCCAGAAAAGCCAAAGAAACCACCGCCGAAAGAAGCCTCCGCCACGTGACTAGTTAGTCAGCATGCATTTTGAGCCTACAACATCAACATAACCAGTCACCATGGAACCCCGCAAGCGGCGCAGAACCACGATAGTGTGCAATATCTGCAAAGCACGGAAAGTCCGCTGTGACCGAAACGTTCCCTGCAATTCCTGTATCAAGCACAGAACAGCCCACTTGTGTTCGTACAATGAAGAAACCAGTGACGCTGAAAAATCAGTCAAACCCGAGCTCCAAGAGCCACAAATCCCGGCAGATGAAACAGTGTACCTTGCGCCGGTCAACTCGGCCCGGTTTCTCTCGGGATTTGCCGATTTCAGCGCCGTGGTCGGTGTCAATCCACTCAGCAGTCCGCTGGACAAAATCTCCTTTTACCTGGACTACCTGTCGATGAGCTACGACCCTGTTTCCAAGGAGGAGATGAACCACGGGCCTTTTCTGTGGCACTCTATCGTCAGAGTCGACCCGGCGTTGGCCGATGTGTGGAGCTTCATTTTGAATATCAAGCCAACCAAGCGAGTTAAGGTCCCCAGTGTATACACCAAAACAACGAACCGGGACAATGCTCCGTTGCAGATTTTGGATAAGATACGGCAGCATCTGGAGCAGCGGTTCGACCCGGCTAACGGCAAGCTTCGGCTGCAAAATATTCCTCTAGGATTGACCTTCAAAGACCCGTTCAAGAACAAAACAGACGCTTCGCATGAAGAACGGTTGATGGCCATTCTACCGTCTCGCCGCATTTGCTGGACCCACATCGACCGTTTCTTCAAGTACATTTACCCGTTTTTTCCATTTCTCGATGAGGTGCACTTTCGACTGAATATCGAACGGATCACTGGGCCTGCCTCGTACGAGGACGAGCCGATCTCCTCCGTCCACATTGAAAACCGTATTGACCTCACCTTGATCGGCATTTTGTGCCTTGTGCTCCGAATGAGCTATCTTTCGCTTATCTCCAACGAGGTTCTGGAAAACACCGATGTGCTGAAAAGAAGACAAGGCGACGCTGATAACCACTTGCTTCTGTGCCCTATCGGCATTGAGTTTGTGGACTACTCCCGCCTTTGCCTCAACCAGTACCAGGTTGCAAACAGAGCTTCCTTGGGTGTGATTCAGCTAGTGGTTTATATGAGGATATACATGGAGGTGGCTCCTGAGGATCCAGACGGACCAGGACGAGATCTGCACCAGGTGAACAACGGCGTGCTTCTCCAGCTAGCCTACTCCATCGGGCTCAATCGAGAACCAGACAAAATGATGGACACATTGAACAATTCTCGTTTGAACAACGTCCGACGCAAAATATGGATGTTTGTGACCCACAAGGACTACACCAACTCCATCAAGTTCGGCACGCCGTTCACCCTGCTGGCGTTTTTCAGCGATACGAAATTCCCGTATCTTGACAGTACAAACTCAAACGGACCGCAGGACGAGATAGTGGAGAAATCGATTTGTCCATTAGAGGGGCTCATGCCGCTGATGAAGAAAGTACTCCGAACCATCCTTTTCATCAACGAGGACCACTCCATCTCCGATTTCCTCACGAGCTTGAACCAGCTCGAGGTGGATCTCCATGAAAACTACGGCACCATGCGGGATTTCCACGATTCGTTCTTCAAATCCGACCCCGACTCGCTAGCCCACCTGCTCAAGCTCCAGTACTACATTCCGATCCAGGTCTTCATTGTGCTGTGCTACTTCCGCTTGTTTCTTCTCTACGAGGGCCGCAGAGCTAAACACTTGGCTTTCTTCTACCTCAAGAAGATAATGGTGATTTTGGCCGAAGAAAGCATCCCTTTTGCAGCGACTCTCCTCGAAAAACCCCACCCCCACTTCAGTTACGCCTATCAGTTTGTGATGAACCCCCACATCGAGTACCTCTTGCACAAATCGGTGGGTTTCTTTGCAGCCGTGATTTCCCGTCTAGGCTACCAGATCGTGGAGATGCCCAACACAGACTATGCTGTTCCACACTTGAAGGTTCTAATGCGGTCTTTCTCCCGCTGCTGCCAGGTGTGTCTTTTGGGGATCCACAAAATCAACCACCGTTACTGTTACGCCTGGCGAATTGGCACTACTTTCACTTACATTATTCGTGTGCTAGCCAGCGAAGGCTACTACAAACGGCACTTCAGCAAAAACCCAGAGCTAGTGGTGCCGAGATTGCAATTCTCCTCAGACCAGATTGTGGATCTTATACGTGTGGTTCAAGCGCCGATTTACAATGTGGATCTCTCGCTTTTCGAGATATACTGGCGGACGGTGGCTGATCTTATCAAATTGGGCCAGAGCGAAGAAAAGGACGGTTTGAGCTCCTCGCTATTCAACCCACTCAACAGCGAGATTGTGTATCATGGGGCACCCGAAAATCTTCTGAGTGTTGGGATCACCACTGATCGGTTTCCTCTGCCTCCCGACGAGATTCCTCCAGAAACGTTGTTTCCCCATTTCGATTTTCAATCGAATTTGACCGACGTCATGGGCTCTTTTTTCGAGGGACCGGAGTCGTACTTTGACTCTTTCAGCAGCATTCCCCGGAACCAGGTTTTGGACGACTACGGAGCCGGAAGGTTCTAGGGGAGGGAGGAATTAAGTGGCTTAGAAACAGCGGTTTCAGCTGCTCAGCTGGCGACCAACTGGTATAGTTGAGATTGGATGGTGGTTTAAGTGGAATCTTGGTAATAAGCATTGATCCATGTCCCTACTCGCTATCTGAAGTTGGTAAATAAAATACAATTGCCTAATGGCTATGGACAGACACGGAAGTGTAGGGTAATTATCATGCTATGTTGGAGTGGTGAAAAGGGGCATAGAGGCCCACAAAGCTTTTCATTTGGTCAGACTAAATGCTGGAATATTTGGCAGCTTGAGATATTGACCCAGATTTCTTTGGTGCTATTCGATAAAGCAGTCGATCCCTCTTCATTAGCCATAGTTCTCCACTTCCCAGCCAGCAATGTGTTTTTTTAAACACGGTTTAAATGTTACCATCACTCTAGCTTTCAGCCCCGTTTTATGCTTCCAGTTGATGTGTACTCTCTTTAACAAGGAACAGACCAGTTGAACGAAGAAAACGAGGACTACGGCCAATGAAAGAGAATTCGACTCTGCGCCGAACCTTGTGGCTGAATTGCGTGAGATTCAATTGAATATTGGGTAATGCCATAAGATATGACAAATTTGAAAGTAGGCGATCCATATCAAGAGAAGCAGATACACACTCTGAACTCAAACTTCTGTAGTCAGTTAAATCAGAGAAGAATTCATTTAAATCATTCATATATTCACATGATGTGAACTGGCTGCGGAATTTGTACCCATATATACTAGGGCATACTATTGACATACAATGTGTGCTAACTTTAAATCTGTGCTGATCGAGACCTCTGGAGGTCAATCTGAAATAATATAATCTTGTGCTCAGTTTCCAGAAGCCTTTATTAATTCTTCAAAACTTTCACCCCAATCCATTGTTTTGTGTTCTTTGGAATATTCAGTTCTCCCTAACCCAATATCAATCGTACCTTGGCTACATTCATGTGAAAATACACCACAGCCAAATAGCCCCCACAGAGCCCAGGAATACAAAGAATTACTCAATTGAAGACCAGAAACATCCAGAAAAATAAAAATCAACATGTCCTTGCTCAATTGCCCATCTAGACTTCTTTCCCCTATAGTCCCTATTAAAGCTGCCCAACCTAACCAGGTCGAACGATTCCCAAACCTCACGCCTACTACCCATATTTCAATTTCCTCAGCATCCGGATCCATCCAAGATACTGAATAATCAAATTTCAAATATCAAAAATCAATTTAACACAAAAGCACCTGGACCCACAGCCGCATACCCTGGAGGCTATGTGAGGCCGTACTCTAAATTATCAAAAGCATCAAAAGCCCAAAAGACCAAAACCAACCAAAATCACAATACCGTAAATAACATATAAAGTCAAATTATACCCCCAGCAAATCCCAACCAATTCGTCACTGACGGCCTGGACCACTTGGGCTGGTGTACGGGTGTGCTCGTGGCACCCTGCTTTGACTTTGACGTGTCAAGTTCCCGGTGTATCCACAAGCCTGCATAGACACAGCCAATCAGAAGCTTAAACGCAGCCTCTGTGCAGAATTAAAACCGTCTGCCTTTTCTTCGGTTCCCCCGCCTTCAGCCACGCAGGCGTATTCGATGGGCGTCGTTTAGATCGTGTAGCTATGTGCAGGACGAAAATTTTGCACCCAAAGGTATATAAAGTGTCGCGATTCCACCTGAAAAAAAACCAACCTTTTTCTAAAAGACCACTATGTCCGCCCCAGCCACCAACTACAAAGTCGCCGACGTGTCCCTCGCTGCTTTCGGCAGAAAGGACATCGAGTTGTCCGAGAACGAAATGCCCGGTTTGATGGATATCCGTAAGAAGTACGGACCTTCCCAGCCATTGAAGGGTGCTAGAATCGCCGGTTGTCTTCACATGACCGTGCAGACCGCTGTTTTGATCGAGACCTTGGTTGCCCTTGGTGCCGAGGTCACCTGGTCCTCGTGTAACATTTTCTCCACCCAGGACCACGCCGCTGCCGCTATTGCCGCTTCTGGTGTCCCTGTTTTCGCCTGGAAGGGTGAGACCGAGGAGGAGTACCAGTGGTGTATTGAGCAGCAGTTGTTCGCTTTCAAGGACGGCAAGAAGTTGAACTTGATCTTGGACGACGGTGGAGACTTGACCACCTTGGTGCACGAGAAGTACCCTGAGATGTTGGAGGACTGTTACGGTTTGTCCGAGGAGACCACCACCGGTGTCCACCACTTGTACAAGGCCTTGAAGGACGGCAAGTTGAAGGTGCCTGCCATCAACGTCAACGACTCTGTCACCAAGTCCAAGTTCGACAACTTGTTCGGCTGCAGAGAGTCCATCATTGACGGTATCAAGAGAGCCACCGACGTCATGATCGCCGGTAAGGTCGCTGTTGTGGCCGGTTTCGGTGATGTCGGTAAGGGTTGTGCCATGGCCTTGAGAGGTATGGGTGCCCGTGTCATTGTCACCGAGATTGACCCTATCAACGCCTTGCAGGCTGCTGTTTCCGGTTACCAGGTTGCTCCTATGGAGGAGGTTGCCAGCATTGGTCAGATTTTCGTCACCACCACCGGTTGCCGTGACATTATCACCGGTGAGCACTTCTCCGTGATGCCAGAGGACGCCATTGTGTGTAACATTGGTCACTTTGACATTGAGATTGACGTTGCCTGGTTGAAGGCCAACGCCGAGTCCGTTGTCAACATCAAGCCTCAGGTCGACAGATACTTGATGAAGAACGGCCGTCACGTCATCCTTTTGGCTGAGGGTAGATTGGTGAACTTGGGCTGTGCCACTGGCCACTCCTCGTTCGTCATGTCCTGTTCTTTCTCCAACCAGGTGTTGGCCCAGATTGCTCTTTTCAACGCCAAGAACGACGAGTTCAGATCTAAGTTCCCCGAGTTCTCCAAGTCCGGTCCATTCGAGGTTGGCGTGCACTTGTTGCCAAAGATCTTGGACGAAGAGGTGGCCAAGTGCCACTTGGCCCACTTGGGCGCCAGATTGTCTGTTTTGAGCGACAAGCAGGCCGAGTACTTGGGTATCCCCAAGGAGGGCCCATTCAAGGCTGACATCTACAGATACTAAGCTTCTCAGAGTGTCACTTGACGGCCCCAGGTTTTGAGTTTGACTTCTTTTCTGTATTACTGCATCAACTGCATTTAATGACTTTTTCTATTATTTTGGCTACGACGGGTTCTCAAGTGGGTGAGTTTTAAACTATGGTTACACTTATACAGCTATATCCTCAACGGAATGTACATAATTACAAGCACATTGTAGCGAAAACATATGGCAGCGTCTTCATACCACCGAATGCTATATGTAGGCTCTCTAGAAGAATTGTAATTCATCGTATTTAAGTAAGGTGGTTCCCTCCTGTATCAATTGCCATCATTGGCAAGAAATGAGTTCTATATGATCTAGGATGCGTCTCCACGCAAGGGGACTTACCAGTGCTGGGGCCTCACTTAATCGTAACCACGATAAGCATATCGTCCAGGTACAACACAGTAGAAGTGAAGAGCTTTTCCTGTCTTTGATAGAAAACTTATGACGCTTCATCATTTGGAACCCTGGGTTCTGTTCTAATATGACAAAATACTGAAAGCCACTTCCAAGTAAACTATAATAATTCAGTCTGGTATAACTGTCCTGTATAGCATGGTCTCGTTGACCTGTTACATGCAGGCATCAAGTCCACAGGGTTCTTAGTACTGTCGCCCATTGATTGAGAGTCACTGCCTGCCACTAGTGGCAGTATACATAGAAACCCCTTGTTTTGAATATACTTTAACAAAATCTTTCATCCACGTCAACACTATGAGCTACTACCTTTGTATTTGGACGTGGTATCTCCAGGAACCGGGTCTGCAGGACATTCAATGACGCGCTATTATCGGCACGTGATACACACCACGTGCGCTTATCAGCACATATAACCTGCGAGATTCCCAGTTCAAAACCCACCATGCTTTTTCTACTTTCTTTAATATCAGCAGCCACAGCCTTTCCTTTTATAACCGATGATCTGCAGCTGCCGCTTGAGCACACCTTCGGCTCGTGTCCCAAGGGACTCCCAGTTTCATGTACCAACTCGACTCCAATAGATAATGCCTGTTGTTTCGAAAGTCCCGGTGGCGTTATGCTCCAGACTCAGTTTTGGGACTATTACCCGCCAATTGGCGATAATGACACGTTTACATTGCACGGCTTGTGGCCCGACAATTGCGACGGAACGTACGAACAGTTCTGTGATTCTAGCTTAGACATATCCAAAGGGGAGCTCAAGAGGATTACCGATAAGTTCGATGACCAGGCGTTGTACAAGACAATGGAGAAGGTCTGGAAAAACTTCAATGGCGATGACGAGTCTTTGTGGATCCACGAATTCAACAAACGCGCCACGTGCATTAAAACCATCAGACCTAAGTGCTACAGCGACTTTCAGAAGGACGAGAACGTGTATGACTTCTTTAAAATCGCCGTCGGTCTTTATGAAAAACTTCCCACTTTTGACTTCTTGGCACAGGCGGGTATCCATCCTTCTTTGGACGAAACATACACCAAGCAGCAGATAGCAGAAGCCTTGAACTCCCAGTTCAGCGACAAAACCGTTTACTTCAAGTGCAACAAGTACAACGCATTGCAGGAGATCTGGTACTTCCACCACCTCCAGGGATCTCTCTTACAGGAAGAGTTCATCAGAATTGATGCACTCACCAAGTCGAGTTGCCCCGAAAACGGTATCAAATTCTTGCCAAAGGGCAAATTCTCGCCCCCTCCTGGCCAGCCTCCCAAGGATCCAAGCGGCAGAAGAGGCTACCTTCGTTTAAGTGACCATGCGGGCTGTCTTATCAGCAACGGTAAGCACTATGAGTACGGCACCTGTGCCACCTTCAGAATTGTTGATTCTCAGTTTGGCGGCAAGAACTTGTTGAGTTCAAAGGGTGTTTGTGGCTTTGATAGCAAGGGCGACTTGACATGCAACAGATCGAACTCTAGGTCCAAATTTCAATTTCAATTCGACAAGGAATCGAAAACGGTGGGATTTGGAGGCAATTTCAAATGGTGTTTCGATACTGAAGGCAGATCCGGGCATGGAAAGTATATCCAGACGCCAGTGAGATTGTCCGACGGCAGTTGTGAGGAATTTACGTTGAACTTGGCGTAATTCGATTGATTTGGCGCAATCAACTTTTTTGCTACTTTGCTTGATTTGCTTGATTTTTTATTCGATCGTAAGATTGATTCTATAAATACCCAAAAGTACAAATTGACTGATGAGGACGGCACAATCGAGGTGGTGCAACTGGGGTGTTGATCACCTTTTGATTGTAGCATCGATTGGCCAGCAGTATCTCTTCGCTGTGAGATCCTATCGATAGCGATGAAAAGCATGTTTTCGATGGACAAGAAATACACATTTTATGAACAAGAGTCACACATAAACTGTAGCGAGTAGTACCCATTCATGCTGGGGTATCCACGAAGAAACCTCAAATTGTGATGTATCCTACTCACTCATTGTAAGACCACCCATTCACTGAGATACAAAAATGACCGCTGCAAGAAGAACCAGATTGACAAAAGAGCCATTGCTGAGACACGAAACAACTGCTCGTGTTGCTTCAAAAAGTGCCCATAAACTTAACTTGACTGTAGTAGCACAGGTTGATCGAAGCACCGACACAAATCTCCAATCCTTCGAACAGTGAAGCTGCAAATCTCGTCCACTCACGAATTGCCTTCGGCTTCAGTGAGATCCTTCATCTGTTCATGCAAGTAATCGCTCAACTTAATCAACCCGGCGCCATTGCACACTCTGTACATGGAATTTGGGTCAAATGTCTTTGGAACAATTTTACCATTGGCATCCACCAAGACATAACCAAAAACACTGTCCACCTCGGGCGTACGTGCATACCTAGGAACTTCACGGAAATCGTATATAGGCATGAAAGTCAGGGCACTGGCGCCAGCTTCAATGATGAACGTAAAGTCGTTTTGTATGGATTCTTGGATCTTAGAATTGAGCAAATCGATGAATTTCTGGTTCACCAGAAACGTGCTGGGGTCGATGTCTGTCGATGGAGAATACCCAATGGCAGTTGCTGCTGGGTTCTGTGAGAGATTGGCAATCACTCTGCCAGGCAGCTCGTGCAAGTAGATTTGACTATTTTTGGCATACTTCGTATAATGCCTGATCTGATTGATCAATCTGCCCGGGAATACTCGAGTTAGCATGGTTAAGATGGTGATTCTTCTGGTCCAACTTACTCACTAGATGAGGATACACCCGTGCACCCCACTAGTTCAAGAAGCGGTCGTCACTGTTAGCAGAATCGTCACTGTCTTCGTTGTCGTCGTTCTCGTCAGAGTCAGAATCAAGACCCGACTCTGACACGGAGTCGTCTTCGCTTTCTGAAGTGTCCTCGCTGACTTCCTCGCTTTCTGACTCAGACTCTTCGTTACCAAAGAACTCATCCAAGCTTTGCAATTTGTAAGGTTTGGCTTGCACTGGAGCAAAGTTTTTGATCAGCGTAGATGAAATTTGATGCTGTGAGGCCACAGGAGTATTTTTCTTTTCTGAGAACGCCCCGTTCTCGAAGCTCGTTTGAACAGCCTCAACAGCCTTCTCTTTTCGAACAGATTTCGGCGGTAATGTTTCTTGATCGGCCCATTTTTCCACAGACAAATAGTCCTTAAGAATAGCAGGCGTATTTTCCTCAAAGCTGGCTCCAACAAGCGGAGCAGGTTTTGGCACCTGGAGCAAAAGCGTAGCGAGCTTCGAATTCTTGGGCGTGAACAAAAGCTGGTCTAACATCCTCACACGGTCCCTTGTATCGAACAGAGAATCGTAGTGGGTCAATTGCGACACGTGGGCGTACATTTTGCCAATTGCGGTTTCCGATAAGCTTTCGGCGTCGGACTTCTGCAACTCATACAGATAAGACTTGGCAGCCAACACCAAAAGCTGGTAGCGCACGTTTTCGGACTCACTGGTGAATGTTTTGAGGGCTTTCCGAAGCAAGTCAGGCCCAATGAGGTTATCTGCTGCTTCGGTGAATTCTCCCACGAGCCAGATAATGGTGGCTTTGGCTTCAGGGTCAAAACCGACCGTATTGTCGTTGAGAAGCTTGCCGAGTTTGTAAATAGTACGTACGACGCTTTCAATCTCAGCGCTATCGGCACCAGCTTGGCTCTGTTTGAGCTGTAGGAGATGGCGGATCACCGTGAGAAGATCACTGACAATAGGCGTAGCTCCCACATTGCTGATTTGCAAAGAGCACCAACGCAAAATATGATTAGTCCAGTCCTTGGAAGCACGGGAGCATCTGCCCAAGGCACGTACGGCCTCGTGGGCAACGTGAGGGCGAAATGGGGAATTGAGAGCGCAGTATTGGAGTTCTCGGATGATTTCTTTGGCAGTGGATGGAGTAGCAAGAAGCGGAAGAGCGTGCAACTTCAAAGAGGCCACCGTGTCGTCGTCGGTGGGGTAGACGTAGAATCTTCTATAGTAGCGTTCAAAGACTGCCGGTGCTGTTTGGGCAATGTGGGCCACAATGTGCAAAGCATAGGATCTTGCGCTAGACCCAGACAACGGTGTGGTAGCGAGTTTGGTGAGAATTTTCGGGAGGTCGAACTCTACCAAGTGTTCGGGCGTGGCGATGAAGATGAGGGCCCTGGAGACCGCCAATATGACTGCCTCAGAGCTCGAGAAGCACAAAGGTCGAAGGGAGTCGATAAATAGCAGGAGGTCGGAGTCGAACGACACAGTGTAGTTTGGAAGCGTTGCAAAAGCAGCAAAGTCCGGAAGCGGCATTGTCAGGCCGTCCTCAAAGGCTAGTTCGGGCCGGGGAAGGAACTTGCGGGAGTATTCGGTGAACAAGTCAACCACACAGACCTGAGCCCATTCGTCCATTTGCGGTAAGAGGCGGCATATCCGGCGGAAATTGGCGTGGATCGGGCCCCATGTTTTCTTTGGAGATACCTTCAAGAGCAGTGGGAGGAGTCTAGCGTGGACTTTGAGGGCCAGAGACATCACAGATACAGAGGCATCTCCGACTAGATCGCCCAAGAACAGCGCCAACTGGGCTTTATTGATTCCGTCAATTTCAAAAGCTCTTCCGATCGCCAATGCAGTAGCAGCACGAACATGGGGCAGCTTGTCGGACACGGTTCGTTTAATGCAAAGCAAAATCAACGAGGCGATTTCCAGAATCCGGATTCCCGCAAGTGCCCGGATCAGCGCCGCCCGGGAGGCCGCCAGTTTGTCGCCTAGCAGTTTCTGAAGCGAATTGATCAGCAAAAGCGCCGTGTCGGGCTCGCTTTCGCCATACTTCAGGAGGTATATCAAAACCAAAGCCCTGACTCGAGCCAGCGGCAGAGTCACGTTCTTCACCACGTCAGCAAAGAACGGCTGGCCGTCTTCGCCACGCGCCACAAGCGCCATCACGCACTTCATGCCGCTGAGCACGTCCCGGTCGGATCGTGAGTTGAGTAGTTTGGCTATTTCCTGGGGTCGTTTAGCAGTGGGGGTTTCCGAGAGCCTGGTCAGCGCCAGCATGGCCGCCTCGATGGTGAGGTCTCGTGCCAGCTCGAGCATCCACAGGATACGGCTGAATGGATCTGACATTTGAACTGAGGAGGAGTGGTTGATAGTTGAGTGAGTGTTGATGGAGTAGGTAGATTGGGCTGTGCGCAGGAACATCTGTTTTTCGATTTGGAGAAGGGAGTGTTTGGGGAGGGTTTTGGGGTATTGGGAAGTTGGGGTGTTTAGTTTGGTGGATTTGGAGTTGTGGGGTTATTTTGGGACTTAGTTGTTTTGATGTTATAGGAAGCTGAAGTAGACGTAGTGGCAGGAGGGTAAGGCTATTACTTAGGAATTGCTTGGAATTGAAAAACAGTATATATTGGAAGACTGAAGTTTCAGAATATTCTCTTTTAGAGTTGCTGCAACGATAGCTTGGATTCAGAAGGCACGGTCGATGATTCGGAAATGAGAAATCCGGTTGGTGCTGTGAGAAATAATGAGTGTAGCGGTCGAAGTAAAAAAAAAAAAGAGAAAGAAAAAAAATTGGTCGTGCATTTATTTGGAAGCAATCTGGGTGTATTCAGCTTCATCCAAAAACGTGCAATAACAAGTCAGTATGATCAAGTTTGGTTGCGATCTCAGAAAGGAGCATTGGTATTCCCAAGTCCGATGATGTTCTTAAATTTGCTCGCGTTATATTCCTAGCTATGCTTTGAGAATGGATCTGTGGCTTCCCTCCCATTCTTGAGTTGCAGCGGTTTCAAATTGTCAGGTGGTGATTCGTTTGATAAAGGAAAATTTGGTTCGCTGTACTAAAGAGAAAGTCAACTCCCAAAGCTGCTGGTACTTTTTCTTGATTCCACATAAGCTTCTTTAAAATAATCCAAAACCTTGAAAAATAATGTGCTTTCTAGGTTCTCTGGGATCTCGCAGCCATGGGGGAACAGTTCAATCGAAAACCCACCTAAACCACAAACCGAACTCAAGAGCATGTAATAAATTTAGCTGAATTTTTGTTTCTCTTCTCAAAGATTTACCTATTCTATATTCTCAATAAGAAAACGACGGTGTTATGGTCAACTCCATCCACCTCTATCCCACGATTATATCCAAAGCCCCATAACGGAGAAAACTTCAGATCGTTAAAAAGAACAATACGAAAATTCGGCTGTAGCAGACCCACTAGACTACTTCTTCATTCCCGGAATAGGTAATTCCAATCTCAGAGATCGTGTCATGCTATTAGTGTCCTTATACATATTCCATCAGACATTCAGCAACTATCTTACAAATCCTCATACCTGAGCCTGTCATCCACAATACCTCATTCCAATTGAAAATCAATCTGACAGTCCAAGGCATGATTCGTTCTGGGAATCAACGCCACAATCATGCCCCAAGAGTCACCCTCACCTTGCCGAAACAATAGTCCTTGTACTCTTCCACGTACCCCTTGTGGTTCAACTCCACCTCGCCCGTGAGTTCGGAAACAATTTCCTCGTTTCCAGCCACAAGCACCATTCCCCTCGGCATTTGTGTCAAATCTGGAAACTCCTCAACAAGCCTCTTGTCGAATATAAGGCCCGCCAAGTTGTTGGCGACCTGGCGGCCCATGTAGAGTGCCCAGCCGGCAGACTTAATAATAGGCTTTTCAACCATGTCGCCAATGCAAAAGATATGCTCCACAACCAGCGATTCGACGCTGAGCTGCCCGTAGTCATTGACATGGACGTTGTTAGCAGGAGACACAAACTGGGCCAAATCGCCAGTGAGAATGTCGGTGTTGTTTTTGAATGCCGTGCACCAGTATACGAAATCGGCCTCCACAGTGTCGCCGTTCGTGAGCTCCAAGTTGTGGTTCTCCAATTCCTTCTTCACACGCAAGCCTGTTTTGATCTCAACACCTGCCCGTTCAAGACTATCACGAGACATGTCTTTGAAAGCGTCCGTGAGCGGCTCAGGTGGGAATTTCTCGTGTGGGTGAATCAACATCACTTGTTTGTCTGGATGCTTTGTTTTGATATCACCGGCGATTTCTATGCCCACAGCGCCGGCACCCACAACGGCGATTTTGTTCACCAGACGGGCCTGCTCGTTGAACTTGACCATCTCCTCGAGGTAGCTTTCGTAGTTGTAGGCGTCTGGCGAGGTTGGCCACAGCCTATTTCTTCCTGCTGCAACCACACAATAGTCGAATTTGATCGTCGACAGGCTGCCACCGTTGAGCGTATAGTCAGCAGAGTCCCGTCTTAGCAGCCCCACCTTCCCCTGAACGTAGGAGATCTCAATATGCTGGTTGTTGTCGGACTTGACATGAGCGCCTAACTCCCGCTGAACATATTCGTCGTCCAGCACTAGGCGATCGAAAAGCAAATCCTGGAGATTCTGAAGCGGCACATACTGACTTTTGGCAAATTCAGGGTGCACAATGGCCCGGGGAACACCGAGGACATTAAGAAGCCCAGCTTTTGGCTCGATGAGCATGATGGAAAGTCGAGTTGGCGGAGGTCTCAACTTGAAGATATTTTTCAAGGCAACTAGCACGGAGAGCCCGCCGTACAGGCCCCCAATGATAAGGATGTTTGTAGCGAGAGACGTGGCCTCCTTGTTTATCATGGTTAAGTAGCCAGAAAAGCGTAGATCTATTTCGACGCTTTGCTGAAAATATATGCACTTCGGATGCCGCGCTTATGGACAGGAAATAAGGTTTAGTGGGTGCAAAAGTTCACGAAAACCTGAAATCCTCTGGCGGGGAAATGGCGCTATCTATGCTTTGGGCTCTGAAGGAAGCGTTGTGCTTTTTTTGGAGTTAAACCCACCGCCTGTAGACCAGTGCTGAAGATCCGCCCGTGCATGAAATGCTTCGCACGCTCGTAATCTAAACCATCAGTTGCAGAAAATGGGTTCAGCATTCAGTGAGCTGGGTTCTCAGAAGGGGGTAGTATTTTGGGAAGGGGCTTCGTGGTTCGGCGGGCTGGGCTGTATAGGCGGTCTGCGTTCGGAGCCGAGATCGGGCTCTTGATGGAATAGATAAGGGGTCGCAGTGAGGAGCAGTGGATCGACAGGAAATTGAGTTGTGGATGAACGGAACGAGCATGGGATAGGTGGGGACATAAGTGGTTTTCTTGTGATTCAGTAGGGAGGGATTTCCGAGTTTCCCTTGAAAATCGTGCGGTACTGACCATTATTGATTATTCCACAGTGTCCATAGCTCCACCAGCACCGGCGAAAAATTATCATACGCAGATTCCAAACCAGAGATTTCGCCTCTTCCATATCGACCGTCTTTCAAATATCTTTAAGATAAAATGCAAAGCCTTGGTTCACCACGGTCTATCTAGAAACGGAGAGGACCTCGACGAACCACACTCTGTGGACGGCGTTGAAGGGCCCTGATTGCCAGTCTCCTGTTCTTTTGGATGCATCGTTTCCGTTACGAACCCATCTAGATTCGACGTGTGTTCCTCAAACCTCGTGGTATCTCCGTCCAGATATCGCAGGGCATTGTTGAACATTCCCAACACTTCTTTGGCGGTCATTCGAGAAAACTGTGTCATGGTCGGGGACCGGGGCTTCAAGGGCGTGGTTTCGTCCATTTTCAACGGAATCGTCATTCCCTGTGGAGACCTCTCTTCTGGTCCATCTTTTTTGTAGGATATCTCTCTGCCTCTCTGTTTCTCGAAGTTCTTGTTCTGGCAAAACACCTCCAACGGACAGTATTCCTCGTTGGGGCTTGGGTAGAGCAAAGCCATATTTAGCATGAGCTTTTCGGTGGGTTTTCCGGGATGCTGGATCGTAGTGTACTTGTCCAGGCCAGAACTGACCAGCCACTCTTTCTGTGGCTCTGAGTCTCTGAAAACCTCGAATGATGCCGAAGGCGGCCGGCTGACTTTTTGTTTGAGGACCTCGCCCGCCCACGGCCTGGCAGCAATCACGTTCTCTTTGAGTCGGAGTGCTGGAACGGATTCTGGCGCTTCGGAGTGGCCGAAAACGGAATCCTTGATGCTTTGGGGGTCGGGATCGCAGTGAACAGCAAATTTCGGCCGTTTTCTATCGCTGCCTGAGCCGCTGGACGATGGGTCGCTGGACGAAAGCGGCAGCCCTCGTTTGAGGGAAAGCACGTTTCTTATCGAGGAAGGCTTGATAACGAAGTTCTCGCTTCGGCGCTGGAAATAGCCAAAGCTGCGCTGCAAACGGGCTAGCGGGCGGGCCTCCCGCTCAATGCCCACGTTGTACACCTCCATTGCATCGCCGTAGGCGCCCTTGGTCTCCAAGTAGTTGGCGAACTCCTCGTAGTACAACGCCAATTCGGTGCCGATGGCCTTCTTTGCCAAATAGACAAAAACGTCTCGGGGCAGGTCCGAGTACTGGCCGTACTCGAGCCAGATTCGTAAGTACCGGGGGTCGTTCTTGTAGAACTCTGTGTCTCTGAAGCATGAGGTGCATCTTTCAAGAAGCCCCAAAAGCCCGCTTTCTGCGTTGCCGCCCTGGGGGTATGTCTCGTGGGTCCAGCTGATGTAATCAAGGTACGGCTGTAGCGGGTCGTCTAGCTCGTCTTGCTGAGCTATGAGCTGTTCGAACTCGTTCTTCTTGGCTGTATTGGCTGATTTGGGTGCCTGTTCTTTTAGGGCCAAGGCGAGCCGCAGGGCCGGCCTCCCACCGGGCCTAGGCACTATATTCTCCTTCTGCTGTTCTAGCACCAGGAAGTACATGGGGAAGATGGTTTAGGTGAGGTTTGTTTAGGTGGTTTGCCTGTTTGTTTATGTTCGCGGTGTAGATGAAGAAGTGTGGCTGGTGGGATGTGTTTTTGTGGGGCTGGAAAAGTTTGATTGGATTTGAATTTATTTGTATTTGACGTCTATTTTGTATTTGAAATTCAGGTGAAAGATTAGACGAGTGGTTCTGTTGGGAGTTGTGGTGGTGATGTCTTTGCAGCCGTTTCGCAGCCATGGAGTAAGCTGATGCTATAGTGGCCTGGTGGGGGTCGGCATTTGGTGATTTGGAACGACACGCATTTTGCATTGATTTGGGCAAACTTTTTTCTATCTTTGGTTTTTTTTGTATTTGGGGATAACATTCTGGTGGTGTCAGATGGTTGGTTGTACACCCCGGAGGCTTAGTGCAATTGAAGGCAGAGAGATCTCTTTAAAGGGAAGGAGTGTGCTGTGACAATTAGGATTCAGAAAGAGAAACGACCAAGCACTCTTTACTGGTCGATACTCGATAGTCCCTGTCTCATTTGTACCATAGAGCATTGGACAGGTCGATTTTTGAGCTTTCACATTAACTTCGAAAAACTCCTCTCTGATAGGTCAGAAGATTGTCTTTGGAAGTGTAATAAGTAGGTTACGGCTCACCTAGGCCATTTTTCGTTCGAAGAGCATTCCCCCAAAGCCCTTATTGGCATGCAGTTGTAGAGTCAGAACTTTGACTGGAAAGCTGTTCATTGAAATACATCAAAGCTGTCATGTGGTCATAAGCAAAGTCTCTATTGACAACCCCTATTGTGTAATGTTGGGTGCTGTACTTCCATGAAAAATTTGGAAGACTCCAGGCCAGATTCGTGATGACAAATTGTGTAGATCTCGGCATTGCTCGATTCAAGTGGGTACCGCAACCCCTTTTTCAGGTAAAAATTGGATTTGAAAGCGTATTTACGAGAGGGGTTACTTTATAAAATGTATGACGAGCAAATAAGATTTCTGATCACTCATCTAGCACCAAGTACTGGTCCAGCACTCCATGCACATTGCACACTCCCCCACTTAAATAAGGACCAAATGAAAGTCACATAGAGCTTTGAATTTACTTGGCCAGATAGTCCCCTAAAACTCTATTTATGTGAATATACCATTTGGTGTAAGACTCAGAAGTGACTGCGAATGAATATCAGACGATCCACCGACTAACCTCTTTCCTCTCCAACATCACCACAAAACATAATCATCAACAAATCCACAAATCCTCCATAACCCAAATCAAATCAAATCAACTCCCCAATCCATTGCCCATCCCAGTTTTTGCAACCGGACTGCACCCACGCATATCAACCTCACCACCTCCACCTACACCTCAAAACCACCATCTCAAAAGCCCAGAACTCAATTCCATGATCTGGTTTTTCTTAATTGCAGTGGCATGTGCTGCTTCGTACCGAGAGGACCTCACCTTCCGTCCGCTCCCCAGAAACACCCTTCTTGCAGACTTCCATTTCAACACGGTTCTGCCTGAGTTTCCCTTGGAATATGCCAATTCGCTGGCGCCCGAGATCTCGCCACCGCGTCATTTCGGCTACTTTCCCCGTCTCCTTGCCCCTATCGTCCAGGCAACCAACACACGAGAGCTTCACCTTCGTTTTACTCAGGGCTGGTGGGATTCAGAGTCTTGGGGCCTGTTGCCTCATAATGGCTCTGTCACCGGTGGAACAGGCGTGGAGGTGTGGGCTGCCGTTGAAGCGCCTTCTGTGGAAGAGGCCAGAGCTTCTTGGCTCAAGCTTACAGAGCTGCTTTCGGGTGTTTTCTGTGCTTCGCTCAATTTCGTGGATGACGCTGTCACCACGTTTCCCCAGCATAAAACCGCCCTGGACACGCCGTTTGTGGCCAGGCCCGGGAACAGCATCTTCTTGCTTCGTGCTGCGTTGCCTGACGAGCCCATTTGCACGGAGAACTTGACTCCTTTCCTCAAGCTACTTCCCACACGTGGAAAGGCTGGAATTGCCTCTTTGCTCGACGGCCACAAGCTCTACGACTCGTTGTGGCACTCCATGAGTGTCGATTTGGTCACAAGGTGCCTGGGCTCGGAGTGCTGCCTCGAGCTGGACCAGCATATCCACCATGTTGCCGATATCACTCGTCTGA
Organism: Candidozyma heveicola; assembly: GCA_003708405.2. NCBI lineage: Eukaryota > Fungi > Ascomycota > Pichiomycetes > Serinales > Metschnikowiaceae > Candidozyma > Candidozyma heveicola. The sequence goes on from PPOB02000004.1 coordinate 628,374, forward strand.
TCCGCCGTAGAAACGAGGGTGGTATTCCCAAGCCGGTTCCAGGCGACAAGTTGCGCTGTGACGATACGAAGTACCGTGACGCATGGCACTGCTTCCCTTTGGGCGAGGAGCCCGAGATCGAGTGGAACATTGAGGCCCTCTACGGTAGACAAATCAAGGGTCCTGGTTTCGAGAACAAAATGGCGTCCACCACCGTCAATTTCTTGGTCGACCCGGACCATTGGAAGGTGACGCTGTTGCGTGAAGGCAAGCCTGACGTTGAAGTGAGCTCAACGTTTGAAATAACCGAGGCCGTTCCTCACAACTTTAAACTCGCAACCACAGACTTCAACAAGGTCTTGCCCAAGGAGGAAACACCGTTGCTTGTGTCCCGCTCCCTTACTGGGTATTCCCAGGACAGGGGCGGAATGCGTGTGACGTTGCAAAACCCCCAAAACGTGGACCTCTCCCTAGTCTACTTTGAGAGTCTCCCCTGGTTCATGAGAATCTACTTGCATACGCTTCAGGTCAGCGGCAACGGCACGATCGAAAACCGCTTCTTCAAGCCGGCCATTGACCGGTCCAGACCCACCCACTTGGAGTTGGCCTTGACGATCCCAGCAGGCCAGTCTTTAACACTCACCTACCAGTTTGACAAATCCTTGTTGCTTTTCTCGGAGTACCCACCGGATGCCAACCATGGATTTGCCATTGAGCCTGCGGTGGTGAAAATCATCGACAGAACCGGTAACGCCGTTTACCAGCTCAGATCGGCTTCGTTGCTTCTCACTCTTCCTACCCCAGATTTCTCCATGCCCTATAATGTCACCATTTTGACATGCACGGTGATGTCTCTTGCGTTTGGCTGTGTTTTCAACTTACTTGCCAAGAGAGTTGTCACGGAAGAAGAGTTCGAAGAGATCGCTAAAACTACGCCTTTGGGTAAGTTGAAAGCCAAGATTGCGTACCTCAAGAGCAAGTTGAAGGGTTCCAAGGCATAAAGGATTCTTCCGCGGCGCCGGCTTCCTAATTTACCCGAGCGCTCAAAACGGAATGCGAGTGCGACACCACCACGAGCCCTACTCGACCATCGCAAGGTTTCCACGAGAATTAATAAGTCATTCTTGATCTCGTCGTCTTCCAGAGGATACACCGTGCTGGAGAAAGCTTTTTTCCGAGGCCCTCGCTTTCACATGCCGTTTTAGTATGTCCGGTCCCGGACACAAGACAGATTTTGCAAAACATGTAAATATCACGGCTCTGGTCCCCTAGCAACTACTGGCATGGATGTTTGAAGATAGCATCAACCGTGAAGAAAACCTTATAGCACTGGCTCTGGGTGAAGGCAGCTCGTTTGACGTTTCCACTGCTCCAGAGTTCATTCGAGGTGCCATTGAAGACTACCTTTCCAAAGACTCGGACACCATCCGGTACAACTACAGCCGGCTCAACGGCATGGTGCCCGAGAAAACCAGCACTTTCTCGTGGGACTACCCTAAAAAATCAACAAATCTAGATACAGACTTCCACCACTACAACTTCGATGTGGACATCTTGACCCGCTGGATCTCCCGGGACGTGCTCCGCATGTTTGTGCCTGTGATATATTTCCAAGACCGTCGCAAGGAGCGAATGGAGAAGAGGGCTGCTGCTCTTACCGCTAAGCCTGTGCCCACTTTGGCAGAACTCAATGTGTGTGCTCAGCTACGAGGCAAAGGGTTCTGGAACCGCAAGGGCGAGTGGTTCTGCACCACTCGTGATATTTCTCAGCAATGTGATCAGTACGGACCAAAATCGTTTAGTACTTACAACGAATGGGCCCGTTGGGACGCAATGCTTGATGATAAGATTCGTGAGGCCCGCTGGAGCGGCGAAAGCGAAACCCTCCGAGAGCTTCGGCTAGCAAGAAACTCCGCATAAGCGGTCTTAGATTCAGAGACTGTCAAGGCAGTCCAGGCAGTCCAGATGGTTCAGGTCAGATGGACATGCTCATAGATGATTTTGTACGATGGAATGAATATTTATTGGAATCCCTGTAAGGAAAGTAGTCTGTGGATCTGCTTGCATATGAGGAGGTCCATAGGTATGTGAACAATGGAGATCTGTTATTGGTTAACGGCATATTCGATCTTGAGTTGGTTGCGAAAGACTCAGTACGAACCAAACCAGTCTAAGTTAAAAACGGCTCGATAAAACTGATACGTTCAGCAATTCTAATTTAATCTTCTTGCTGGAGGAGTTTCAATTCCTTTCATTCCGTATAAATGGCAAAACCTCCCAGTCTCCTCATCGGCAAACGCTTACAATGGAAGCTGCCATATTATGGAAAGCATTATTTTGAAGACTCATGATTGGAGGGCCCCAGATTATAAAATAACGTGATTCGAGAGATATATCGACGTTGCTGAACACAAACCGCATACTTTTCTCAACTGATCCTGAAACAGCCGATGCTTCCTATGATCACTTATTGCAGTGACTGCTGAGATGGGAGTAGCTTTCTGGTTATAAAGGATTGTTATGGAGTGGATTTATGGATTATTTTGGTCTCTAGACATGCAATCACTTCCGTTCGATGTGAAAAATTGTAGTCGTAGCATCCAGACCGGTGACCCTTTTTCCCAGAAAATTATGATGAAAGACACTGTTATCTTCACGGGGCGAAAGCGGTTGCTAAAAATAAGAAGATGATTTGATTCTGCAAGTTGGAATCAACTAAAAATATCCTTCAAAGCCCAAATCCCAAGGTCTCTCGGCTTACATTGGAAACCGAAGATGTACCGTATAATTCAATCCAAACTCTAGATTTATTGACAGGGCTAGCCCAACGAATAGGCTGTCCAGGTTCATTAATGTCCACTGAGACTTCTCTTTCTGAGTTCGTTGGCAGGCTTCCCAGCTTAAGCAGATCAAGCCAATGGAGAGAATTAGTAGATTGCCTTTCGTTAAAGACCTCTGATTCCTAACTAATGATTATTGTTGATTAGAGAACCTACCAGCCCTTGACACACAGATCTTAATACACCAATCCTCCACCATCCTCAATGCACTGATCTAAATATAAGCACAGGGCCACTACGGCTTCAAACGCCTCGAAGACGAATTATCTCCCAGAAGATCTTGCGGCAAGGAGTATCCAACCCCATTTTTCTTCTCCCACGTGCCACTCTTTAATAAACTCGCCTTCCATCTTTCTCTTTTCCTCTGTACCCACTTCAAACCAGGAAACGACGAAATTCCGTCACCTTCACAAACATCCGAACAGACACCTTCCTTTATTTTTTTTTTATAACAAATCTTTTTACAACAAGAACCCAATTTGCCAGCCGAACCGAAAAATCACCAAAACGCCCAGAAAACCCCGAATCCAGATCCTCAACTCAAGCCGTGTTCAAGCCTCGTCATTTGGCTGCGAAAATGCCAAACTGCGGTCCACCAAAACCGTGCCATTTATAGCATCGTGTGATGACGCCCACAAAACCCACCCGAGGTGTTTTCTTTTTGTGATTTCCAAAAGCCAATATTTCTTCGTTTTTACATTTCAAAACGGGCCTAAACTTTATCTCTGCTCGTGCCTCTCGTTATCTGGCACGGCGCAGTCCCCAGATCCAGTCGACCCAAATAGGCGCCCGTGGGTCCGATCTAAAAAGTAACCACATCTCCAGATTCTCCAAGCCCGTAGCATCACGGCAATGTAATTTTTTTTCCCCTCCGCCCCACCAGCCCCGAAATCACAACACCCCAGATCACTGCGCCTGCACACCCAAGGATCTCGAGTATCACCAACTACATAACTTTCCACCTCCACCTTCTTTTCCACTTTATGACCGAGGAGAGCACCCCACACACACGGCGCAAAAGAGGCCTTTCTCTACGCCTGCAGCTCCTCAACAAGGCCGTGGCGGCGTCGGTGAATCCGTTCTGGGACAACAGGCTGAGCCAGATCGAACTAGACAACCTAGCGCTGAATGGACATGGAGAGGAAAACAGCAGCCAGGGGGCGTCTCAGAATGGGGAACTGTCGCTGGGCGGTTTCCTCGCTCCTCCGGCCATCACGGTCGACCCGGCCCGAAATTACCCCAAATACTCCCAGAAAATGCTGCGCCTGACCACCAGACTCACCACGATTCTGAGCGCCAACTCCCTGGACGAGGAGGAGAGAGACACGAGGTTCACGCGCCAGAAGCGGTTTCGTAACTCCTGGCTGGGCACGTTCCGCAAGTACAAGAACAAGATCTTGGGCCGGTCTCAGCTTGGGTCGACCGAGTCAGGACGTATCATTCCGCTTTCGCTTCGGAAAGAGAAGGCCAACTCCATCTTCAGCGACGAGTACTACTCGTCAACGCACAAAGCATACGTGGACGAGCGCTCGGGCGAGCCCTATGTCTCCAACACCATCACCTCGTCCAAGTACAACATCTACACATTTCTCCCCAAGCAGCTCAAGGCGCAGTTTTCCAAGCTTGCCAATTGCTACTTTATGGTCGTTGCCATCATGCAAATGATCCCCTCCTGGTCCACCACCGGCCAGTTCACCACCATCATCCCGCTCATGATCTTCATGTCCATCTCCATAGCCAGAGAGGGCTTTGACGACTGGAAACGTCACACTCACGATAAAGAGGAGAACTCCAAGGTGGCGCATGTCGTGCGCCAGGACGCCGACTTGGCCTCTTTCGACGCCCAGTCCATCAACACTATCTTGACCGAAACCATCCCGGTGTTTCCTGAAGAGCCCTCAAACGGCTCCTCTTCCTCATTTTCCGAGCCCAATAACGTCTTTTCCAACCCCGTCATCATGACCAGGTACAGCTTGCGCCTGGAACGAACAGCCTGGAAGGATATCAAGGTGGGCGATGTTTTGCAAATCAACGAGAACGACTGGATTCCCGCAGACGTGCTTTTATTGGCTGTCGACAGCGACGAGACCGAGGCCTTCGTGGAGACCATGGCTCTCGACGGTGAAACAAACTTCAAATCGAAGTTCGCCCACCCGGAGCTTCTGAAACTCACCCACAAACCCAGTGATCTTAAGAATGCCCGGTGTCTTGTCACTACCGAGGACCCCAATCCCGATTTATACAACTTTGAGGGCCACTTTTCTTCCAACGGGTACAATTACGCCCTTGGCATCGACAATATCGTCTACAGAGGCAGCATTTTGCGTAACACCCGTTCCGTCTTGGGCCTTGTGGTGTTTACCGGCGAGGAGTCCAAGATCCGGATGAACAACTTGAAGAACCCAAGAATTAAGGCACCCAAGCTCCAGCGAAACATCAACTTCATTGTTTTGTTTATGATCTTTGTTGTTATCATGCTTTCTGCGTTCTCCACCATGGCACAGCGTATTTATCTCGAACGAGATCTCCATAAAGCCTGGTACCTCTTTGATCAGGACGTGGGCGTTGCTGCCACTCTCATGGGATTCATTATCATGTACAACACGTTGATCCCACTTTCGCTTTACGTCACAATGGAGATCATCAAGGTCATGCAACTTCTTTTCTTGCAGTATGATATCGACATGTACGATCCAAAATCCAATACCCCTGCTGAAGCGAAGACTGCTACGATTCTTGAAGAGTTGGGCCAGGTCTCATATGTCTTCTCCGACAAAACAGGTACCCTCACAGATAACGAGATGCTTTTACGAAAGTTCAGTGTGTGTGGTGCCAACTGGATTCATGACACGGATCACCTAGACCAAGAAAAAGAGGATCCAGAATTTGGCTACCATCACATGGCGCAGGTGGATGCCATCCGCCCTCTGCAAAAGACTTCTTTTCCGGGTAGAAAAAGCACGACGTCCCTTGTAAGACAAAGCATGGAGATGTCATCCGTTCATTCCTCCACAACATGGAGATCCACTGCACAGCCAGAGAAGGAGCAGCAATTGGCCAGCTCCTTGTACTTGCTAAAATACATCCAATCGCATCCAGAGACGATTTTCTCTAGGAAGGCAACCTTCTTTCTTTTAAGTATTGCACTTTGCCATACTTGTCAGCCCAGGAAAACCAAGAGCGCCAACAATAGCTCGACATACACGCTAGCCGGGAGCAGCGAAGAGGAACAAATAGACGATCTTGAGGAGGATGCCAGCATCAACTACCAGGCTGCATCTCCCGATGAATTGGCGTTGGCAGATGCTGCTAGAGATCTTGGCTTTGTCATCGCCGATAAGCAGAACGGAGTGATCACTGTCAAGACATATCCACATGGCTTTGATGCTCCTTCACGTTCTGATCGTTATGAGATTCTTGACGTCGTGGAGTTCAATTCGGTGCGTAAGAGAATGTCTGTTGTTGTGAGGTTTCCAGATGGAAGGGTCGGAGTGATCTGCAAAGGTGCCGATAACGTCATTTTGGAGTTGTTGAAGAACGCAGAACTTGCTAAAAAGAAGGCAAGAGATATATTTTTGTCTTCGGCAGACAGGAAGACCCAGGAGGCCGAGATTGTTTTGCAGAACAGGGTATCTGCCGAGCTCGAAAACCGAAGATCACTCTCCTCTTTGACCAGCAATAGCATTGACGCTGCCAGACGCATGGACTCCATTGATAACGTTGTGACAAGACAAGAGAGCGATATCAGTCAAATTGCTGCCAAAGCAAGGCAATCCCTACACATGCAACAAAACAAGCGGTACAGCTTGGATGAGAACAACGACGCTGACCGCACACAAAACCCCCATTCCTTCATACCCAGAGACAAGTTGCTTGTCAACGACGAGTTTGTTATTGAGAAGACTTTGGAGCATATCGAAGACTTTTCCTCGGAAGGGTTGCGTACCCTTTTGTACTCGTTCAGATGGCTCAGTTCCGCTGAATATGATTCGTGGTCGAACGAATACCGTGAGGCGAAAATTGCCCTTACCGACCGTGCTAAGAAGGTGGAAGAAGTTGGTGCAAAGATCGAAAACAACCTTGATCTTCTTGGTGCGACGGCCATCGAGGACAAATTGCAAGACGGTGTGAGCGAAGCAATTGATAAGTTACGCCGTGCTGGCATCAAGATGTGGATGCTCACTGGTGATAAGAGAGAAACAGCCATCAACATTGGTTACTCATGCAGACTCATCAAGGACTATTCCACTGTGGTTGTGTTGTCAAGTGACGAAGGCACGGAAAAGCTCACGCAGCGGATCAGCACTGCTAGTCTGGAAATCAAGGCGGGCCGGATTGCCCATTCTGTTGTGGTCGTTGATGGCGAAACGTTGGGCGAAATTGAGAGTGATCCCACGTTATTCTCTGTTTTCATTGAACTTTGCATTCAAACAGATTCTGCCATCTGTTGCAGAGCTTCTCCGTCTCAAAAGGCCAGCATGATCAATTCGGTCAGAAAATTGAGGAAGAGGGACGTTACTTTGGCGATTGGTGATGGTGCCAACGATATTGCGATGATCCAGAGTGCTGACATCGGTGTTGGTATCACAGGCAAAGAGGGATTGCAGGCAGCCAGATCCGCCGATTACTCCATTGCCCAGTTCCGCTTTTTGCTCAAATTGCTTCTTGTCAATGGCCGCTACAACTACGTTAGAACAGCCAAGTTTGTACTCACCACCTTCTACAAGGAGCTTCTTTTCTACTTGACCCAGTGCATCTACCAGAGGAACACCATGTTCACCGGTACATCCATGTATGAAAATTGGTCCTTGTCGATGTTCAATACCCTTTTCACGTCGTTGCCCGTCCTTTGCGTCGGTATGTTCGACAAGGACTTGAAGCCTGCTACGCTTTTAGCCGTCCCAGAGCTCTATGCCTTAGGTCGTGAGTACCGTGCTTTCAATTTGAAAGTGTTCATTTACTGGATGGTTTTAGCGGCGTCGCAAAGTGTCGGTGCTTCTTTCATCGCCTACTACGCATGGGGCTTCACAGCCACTAAAGACAACACGTCTTTGCCTTTGGGTACGTTGGTTTTCTGGACCCTTGTTATCGTCATCAACGCCAAGTCACAATTTTTGGAGCAGCGCAACAAGCAATGGTTGGCTTATGCATCGTTCATCATCTCGGTAGCAGGCTACGGGCTCTGGAATGTTTTAATCATGTTTCTTCATCGGAGCAACGCACCAACCATTTACTATGCTGACTATGGGCTTATGGAGTTTGGAGCGGACATTTCATGGTGGGCTGCGCTTTTGATCGTGACCACATGTTTGTTGTTATTCGACTTCATCTTGCAGTTGTTGAAGCTCATGTTCAACCCCAGCGATGTGGAGTTGTTCCAGATCTATGAAAAAGACCTTGAACTCAGAAGAATGTTCGAGGAAAGGTCATTCAACGAGTTGAAACAAGGATGGTTGTTCCCTAGAGACCCATCGACCACTTTCGTCAAATTGAAGGCATTGTGGAATAAGATCTTCGGCACCCATCTTGGAGAGAAGCTTGATTTTACTGAGGACGAAACCCCGGGCTCTGCTGCTCATAGAAAACGTGCTGGCACAAACCCATTGGAATCCGAGCTTCCTCCCAGTGGTGATGGCATTGGCTACACTGCCGACGTTGATCACTATGTTGAAGATGATGATTACGTTGTGTTGCCCAGCGGTACCCGTGTGAAGGTGAAGAAGCCCGGCGTTTTTTCCAAAATAGCAAACAGGTTCAAGAAAAGGACAGTGACAGAGGAAGATGCCGACGACATTATCGATAATAGACTTAGAGGACTTGAGCTGACCTAACCTTGCATATAAATAAAGGACACAAGTTACTTTTATATTATATTAACAATTGGTTTATCTCTGATGCGGAATTGAAGATGCTTAGGCTTCTGTGAACTTGAAAAAGAAGGTGGAGAATGTCGCCGCAAAGATGAAGAAACAGATCATGTTGGGCCCAAACTTGTCGGCGTAATCGACAATCTTTTTTTCTCTGATAGCTATCGTTCTGCTCACGTACTTGAAGATGGAGTAAGTCAAGGTGAACAAGGCAGTAATGAAGAAACCCACGGATGCCACAATCGTGGATCTATTACCGTAGTTAAGCAAGGCGGTGGCAGTGGCGCCGAGAATCATGCCAATGGATAACCAGGCCAAGAAGGTTCTTTCGGCTGCAAAATACACCTTGGGCTCGATTCTAATAGGCACGCAAATCTTCTTGCCCTTGGGCAATTTGCTAGAAAACGTGGAGTTGATGTCGAAGTCGGTGCCGGGCTTGATGGTGAATGTTCTGTCGTCATTGAAGATATGCAAGAACTTGGCCCAGAGGAAACGGAAGATGTTGGATACCGTAGAATTTTCTCTAGCGGTGTAGCTTGAGGGCAAGAGCAATGGCGATGTTTCGTCCAAATCCTCCTCCAACGGATTAACATCGTTCGAGAAGTGCACGGATGAATGCTGGTTGAGTTCCTCCAGCAACATTTCTTCTTCGTCCAACTCACCGCCCGAAGACGACGACTTGGGCTTCTGCTGCTGTCGAGAAATACCGTAACCTTGCTGAATACGAGGTTTGCGAATATCCACGTCCATCTGGGGCCACCAGAATGGCAACAAATTGACTCTGTCGGTCAACAAAGTGGCGCCTCCGTGAATGAACTTGGAGTACTTGGGAACAGCCTCCACCAAGTGACTGGCCACCAAGTCTCTCACCCAAATAGGAGGCTCCTGGCCCATCTGGGTTTGCAACTTGACCTCCAAAACGGCGTAGGGAAATCTGCAGATATCCTTTTCTGGAAGCTGGGAGAAGGGCCAGTCGACACCAATATCGGTTCTTCTCCAGTTTCCGTGTGTTCTGTCGTAACCGTCGAAATTGTCTTCACGGACCATGCACAATTCTGTGTCTAAAGAAATACGAACACGGGCATCGCCAGGAAGCTGAAATGCGGTTCTGTTGTAGAAGGAACGCATCACCGGTCTGTACTTGTGCTTCAAGATGGAGTATTGCACCTCCTTCGCAAGCAGCTCCAAGTTGTCGATCTCTTTGATGGACTTCTTGCCCTCGTTTCTCATTTTCTCAAACGCCTTGGTGGCGGTGAACTCGCCTTTGAGGAAAGCATTGACTTTCTTCTCCTTCAAGGCGAAACGAGCCTTCACAGACTTCTCTCCTGTCCAGTCTTCTCTGTGGGTCTTTCTCTCCACAAAGATCTGGTCGCTCTTCATACCACCGTACCAACGCAATCTGATAGCTTCGGCACCTTCATCTTTGCGCAAACGGCCGTAGTACAAGTCCATGTCCTTGTTATCGAAGTAGATGGAAGTGATGGCTGAGTCCTCCGGCTCAAATTCTTTCTCGGCATTGAAAACCAAAACAGGCAAGTGCTTCAAAATAATCAACTTCAACTCTGTGATGTTGTCAGGGTGGACCCAGTACTTGGTGGTTTGTCTGACGAAGTTCTGCTGAGAACCTCCAGCAGACGAGTCTCCCTTGACAGGATTGCCCCTGGTTCTGACCAAATCGTACAATCTCGACAACTTGACGATCAAATTGTCGTAGTTGTCCTTGAAAAACGGCTTGGCATTCAAACGAACCTGGAAGATGGGCTTCAAGCTGTACTTGGTGGTCTTGTCGTGTTTCTTCAAGATCTTCTGGAACCCCGTGTAATTGAGACGAGTGAACTTGGCCAAGTCGTGCACATCCGCAATGATGTCGGAAAGATCCTCCTCCAAGTCGTCGAAGTCCTGCTCCAGCGGCTTCTTCGTCTTGCTATTGGTGCTCTGCAATGCATCCACCACCTCGTGAACGTACTTCTCTGCCTGCTCAATTCGGCGATTGACTTCTGTATTCTTCACCTTGGTGAACAGATACACCTTATCGAGCTCAGTTTCCAACGCAGCGACGAACTCCTCTTCAAGTTCATCGGACCATTCGTAGTCGTTATCTTTCAAGTGCTTTTTCAACTGGTGTTTGAGGTCATCGTAGTCGATGTAGTAGAAGGAGTAGTTTTTGATGAGCGCCTTGCGTAAGTGCTCTCCAAATTTCATGGTCCGGAAAAGGAGTGGTACTTTGAGAGTAGTTGGAGAATTGGTGATAATCGCTTAATGAGGTGCGCCCCACGTGCGGGTGCTAATAGAAGGCTTAAGAGATGGAAGATTCTTTTCAGAATCGAGAGTAATTTTGAAATTTTATTTAAACTGGGCGGGAATTGAAGTATTATTTTTTATAGCTGCCGCCGACGCTTTTGTGGCCCCGTTTGCAGCCATTCGCAGCCTTATTAGATAAGGATGAGACATTTGAAGCCCAAGCCTTTCTGCGAATTGAAGAGAATTCTGGTTTGGAGAAGGGCGAGTCATCAAAAGATTTTTCCAAAAAAGGAGTCTTTGATTCCGCTGTAATTGATGCTTTTCGCTGAATTTCTACGGGAAAAATAGCGTGGGGTGCAAAAAATAGGTCCTATCCGGATTCGAACCGGAGTTGTTCGGATCAAAACCGAAAGTGATAACCACTACACTATAGGACCCGCACATGATGTTAAATTTGCAGGTAGCTATATCACCTATATCTGTATACTAATACTGCATACAGATTTGTTTCAAGGAAAATGGAAAAAGCGGAGAAAAATCATTTTTTTCGGGGTATTAGTCTAAATTAGTCTTTCCTTGCCTGTTCTAATGGTCTTATAGTGCCCAGCGTAGCCAATTTGCCTTTCTTTAGAGTTTAGCAACAACTCAGGTGAGACATCCTGCTATTACATCCTAGTATAAAAGCGACCCAGTACTCTCTTTTTGAATAAGAACAATTACAAAGTACGCGCAATGTGAATTGAATGAAGTGCTAGAGATTTGGTCGTTCCTCGCTGTTTCTAAATTGTTAATCGGACTGGGAGAGTCTAAGTGATTGAAGAATACTTGCAGTTGTAATAAAGAACAGCTGTTTAAAAATACATGGAGGTCCATCTCAATTACTCAACTAACCGGACCGTGAAGCCAAGGCTTCCAGAATTTGTTATGGATCAAGATAGGAACCACTCTGAAATACCATCAACTGTGAAGACTTCCTTCTCAACACCACTGACTTCATTTGCTGTCCTTCCAATCGCTTCTTTCGCTGTCCGGATTTTCAGTCTGCTCTAATTTCATTTCTGTTTTCTTGATCTTTTTTTATCTCCCTTATTGAGCTCTATCACTTTGTAAGAATATACTTTTATGCGCATACATGTCAATATTGCGTATCCTTGACAGCTTCTCGCATATAATACAATTCTACCTTCCTACCACACCCCTCAAAGAAACATAAAAAGTGATGAAAATAATACGATTCCATACTCAGAAGCGACTTGTTTATTCCAACCTGATTAAAGCTAGCAACTGATATGCCTGATAAGCCAGCAACGGATATGCCTGAGTAAGTGCTCTAGCCATTTTTGCAGCCATTTTGACAGCCCTTTCAAAGCACAAAATACAAAATTTCCCCATATCAGTGAAAAAAGCAAGGCTCAAATAGCCCAAATCAGGGACTATGGCTCATCCTGCCTCCACTGGGCTGGGTAACCCTCGCGGCTGTGCTTGTGAAATGGGGTATAAAAGGCGCCAGTCATCCACCAAGACAAACTTTTTTTCCCACCTCTTCTTCTTCTTCTTCTTCCTCGATAGCTGGTTAAAAAAAAAAAAAAAAAAAAAAAATCGGTGGCGGAGGGTGGCCTGGCCAGTCCCCTCCAATGCTTAACCTTGGGTAATTGGCAATTACTCAAGCTGACAAGAACACTGGCAAAGGAGAAAAGGGGAATGACGGCAGAGTTCTAGATACAGAAGGACGGCGACGTTGGTTGGGGAACCGGCGAAGTCGAGGGAAGCCTTCTGTTGACGGAGCCCTTGTCTGATGTTGTACCTGTCTTCTCCTGTCAGTGTAGAAGCCAGAGATCAGGATAGAAATGAAGGAGAAGAGGGGCCATACTTTCTCTTAGGAGACACATGCGGTGATGCTGAGCATGGATGACGATGACAATGGCGGGATGACGCCGCTACTAAGACCGATCAGACAGGGACCGAATCAGACGGTGATGCCTATTATCGACGGTAAGTAAAAGGAAATGCTTCAAAGGAAGTCCCCCAGCCAAATACAAGGCTGTGGCAGAGACGCCAGGTTGTCAGGCTGCCCTAACGGCGCCTTGGAAACCTTTGATTAGCGAGAAGGAGGAATGATGGCAATATTTCCTGCCTTGATGTTGGAGAGTAAATTGTTTTCTAATGCTGTCTACTAGCCCAGCATACTGCTGGCGGAGATCTGACGGAGGACCATAGCACTGGTGAGAGTAAGAGGTTGGGGAGCCTCGATATCAAACCAGAGGGGATACTGAAGGAGACCGGGAATCTTCTTTTGAAACCCCAGGCTGTGGTTGTTTTGATGATCAATGCTGGCGGCTCTGGCGGGCCTTGGATAGAATAGGAATTTATGGTTTAATAATGGAGCTGTAGAGTAGGTGGGCGATGAAGTTTGAGAGAAAGGATTTTGGGTGCCATTGGATTGATGCTAGGTAGGATTATTAGCGGGAAGCTTCCCGTCAAAAACCGTCAAAAAATTGACGGTTTTCACAATCTCAGGATTGGTATCTGGGTGGATTAAGAAGCTGAAGAGAATATGAGGGAAGGGACGCTTATGTACTGTGGAATTTTGGAGGAGAAACAATGAATTTTATCTTCTTTCTTATTATCTTTGAAATCGTAATATCTGGATGTAGGCGGAAGTGGTTTGACACCAAAGCTCACGACACGTAGATTGGGGTGGTTCGATATGCACCTTTAGAGCCATTACCATTAACCATTTACCATTTAACCGAAAATCGCTTATTCTTTTTTAATAGAAAACATGATTCAGTATTCACCCAATCCTCAGCTCCTTCCTTCCATCAACCTCCAGTCTTGATTGCACTGATTTGACACTTGCAGTAGCCCCACACCAAAGCACCACTGACGACCGCCCGAACCAATTCAATTAATACTCCATAAATACAACTACTTTCTCTAAACGACCACCATAATTAACTCACCAAAATGATTCAATAAAAATGTCGAACTGGCAACACCGATTTCCACCCCGCCCCCACATTTCGCACTATCAACCACTATGCTCCAACTAGCAAGAAGATTCTGCTTGAGCAGCCGCCAGTATGCGGACTTTTCCCACGTTGTGATTGGTGGCGGAGCGGTTGGAACGGCCATAGCAGCGGAATTACAAAAAGCCTCCGGAAATAACGTCACTATTTTGGAGCAGCACGAGAAGCTAGGCATGGAAACAACCAGCAGAAACTCCGAGGTGATCCACGCCGGGCTCTATTACCCGGCCGATTCGCTCAAGGCCAAGTTCTGCATTCGTGGAAAGCAATTGATCTACGAAAAAGTCGATCCACACATTGTGCCTTACAGCCAATGTGGAAAATGGGTGGTAGCCCAGAACGAGGAAGAACAGGCGTACATCGAGAAACTCCACAAGAACGCCGATGCTTTGGGGGTGCCTGTTTCGCTTGTGCCTGCTAAGCAGGCTGCCAGGCAATTTCCCATGATCAGCGCTAAAGCAGGCGCTTTGGAATCGCCTACTACCGGGATCATTCTGGCTCACGACTTGACGCTTTTCTACCACACACAGTTCGAAAACGAAGGAGGCACCGTTGCCATTAATACTAAGGTTGACAATATTGACTTCGAGTCGGCGGTGCCTCAGTACAGATTGTTGTGCACGGAAAAGGGCCTGGGAGAGCAGTTTGAGATAACCGCAGACAACGTAGTCAACCTGGCAGGCTTATTCGCCCAGGAAGTTGCCAACATGGTGCTTCCCGAGGAGCGCCATTTCAAGAGCTTCTTTGCCAAAGGAAGCTACTACTCGTATGCGCCTGAAAATCCAATTCCCACCAGCAAAATCACATCCAAACTCATTTACCCATGCCCCAATCCTAATGCGTCCAGTTTGGGCACGCATTTGACGTTTGACCTTGGCGGACAATTGCGGTTTGGTCCTGATTTGGAATGGGTCAATGTGCAAAGCGCCGCTGACCTTGATTACGATGTTTCAGAGGAAAGAATCGCCGACGCTGCCAAATCCATAGCCACATACTTCCCCAGCATTACTGCCGACCAGTTGCAGCCCTCGTATTCGGGCGTGAGGCCGAAACTTCTTTCTCAGGAGGACAATAAGAAGGCATTTGCTGACTACTACATCAAGGAGGAGGACGGGTTTCCTGGTTTTGTGAATCTCGTGGGCATTGAGAGTCCAGGACTCACTTCTTCGTGGGCAATTGCGGAGCATGTTGCCGGTATTTATAGATAGCAGACCAATAGACGTTAGACTTGTCACATGGGTGGAAGGAGATCAGGTGTTGTTTAATTGTCCTTGAAGCTCTATGTTACTAGCAAAATAATTAACAGACTTTACAGGCACGACTGTGTTGAAATTATGGTGTCCTATTCGATCTAGATGCATGGTTGAAGAAGTGGGAAGGGGAACCCCCTTTAATCGGTACAACCGGGTACAGACTGATTTAAGAATCTCTTGAGTTACCAGGCACACAGCAACAATGAACCAACCAGACTCTAGCAGCTGGCACTTTCAATGCATCAAGATAGCTCGTTCCTGAGAAAGTACTGCTTCACCCTTCTCATTAATCATGATTTGAAGGTTATGCCTTGGCGGTAAAAGTGTCTTCAAATGAATGCCCGTCTTTTAATTAAGATAATTGCACAAGTGGTTAATGTCACGATACCTGCGCCGTCTTTTTAACACTCTGTAGGAACCAGCGTCACCTATGGATCAAAGCAAGTAGCACCATACAACTCGCTATTATCACCAGCGCATAATTCATGCCAAGTGCTTCTGCAAGCAGCCAAAGCGAGGTAGATTCAAGTGATGTAGTCCTTGTGTAGAATGACAGTACTCTGGCGCAATAAGTAATAGATACCGAAACCACCAACCAACGACTGTCTCACCCTCAAAATACGCCTCGCTTAATTAACTTTCTGTCTCTTTTGGCCGTTTTCCTTGCCGCCCTTCGTCGGAAGCTCCTCGGGCTTGGTGGCCAATGGAGCCTCTGTGAAATACTCGTGCATAAGAGCCTGGGTCAGTGTGCAACGCCTGGACGGGTCGAGCTGGGTCATAGAGATCATCAAGTCCAACGCTTTTTCCGTTGCAGCACTGAACCGGTTCCGAAGCTCTTGTCTGGAGGGAGGAGGGTACACTCTCAAAGCGTTGTAGAGCGGTAAGCTTGACACGTTCTGCCATGTTTGCTCCGTTGGGGTTCCCAAGGCCTTGAAGGTCACATCGAGCTGGTCAGAGTCGTCTTTTCCCGGAAGATACGGCGTTCGAAGCATGAGTTCAGCGAATATTATGCCCACAGACCACAAATCCACAGCCCCCGTGTAGTGTTTAGCACCAAAAAGAAGCTCAGGCGCTCTGTACCAGCGTGTGACCACGTTGGAGGTCAAGTCCTCGTTTGGGTTGCCAAAAGCTCTCGCCAAACCGAAATCAGCAATCTTCAACTGTCCATCTGGAGCCAATAGAAGGTTATTGGGTTTCAAGTCTCGGTGCAAGATGAAATTCCGGTGGCAGTGGTGCACGCCTCGAAGCGTCATGAGCATCCACAGCTTGATATCGGACGACTTGAACACCACGCTTTGATCTTTGATAAGTACCTCCAAGTCACAGGGCAAGAACTCAAGCACCAAGTTCAAGTTGCGGTCCTGCGACATGAACACGTCTATAAGCTCTATAACGTTCTTGTGACGGAGCTCCTGGAGATACTTGACCTCTCGAAGCGCCAGCATATCGAGGCCATCTTTGAAAAGACCCGTTTTGATCTCTTTGATGGCGATCTGCCTCGAGCTTTTCACCTGTTTTCCCACATAAACCACGGCGTACGTGCCCTCACCGACTTTCTTGTCTTTTGAGTAGCGGGGCTGCTCCCTGGTCCTCAGTTTGATTTGTGTGGCGGTTTCTGACATGAGTGAGTTGGTGATGAAGTAGAGATTCGCGAAGTCTGGGGAAGAGGAGGGAAGTGAAAAATGGACAGTAAATTTGGAGTTTGAGTGATTAGCTGAATTCGGGGATAAGCAATACGGCCTTTTCAAAATAGAATAAGAAAGGGTTTTTAGCGACTTAGTGGAGTATGGTGTTTGTTCAGTGTAGGTGGTGAAATGGTTGCGAAAACGGTGGTAGCGAGGTGAGCTACTCATTCTTTATAACCAAGAATACTATTCAATCTTGGTAGAATTAGGCATATTAAAATGCCACGCCCATAAGCTTAGTAGTGGATACATCCACAAACATTTAAACATCAGAGTACGATAGCTGGCTGTTAGGTGAAGTAGAGCACTATGACATGAGTCTATTCAAGGATAAAGGATTGTCTCAACGGATTCCTTTTTCGTAGTTTTGCTTCAAAGATCTTCCAAGTTTATTCTTACCGCTCCATCTGAATAATTCATTGGGTGGAAAATAAATTGCTGTACCGTACGAGTATGGGTGCTGTTTGGTTCTGACATAAGTTTTGCTGCTTTTTTGAATAACCTATTGCTTAATCTGGATTTAATTGAAGCGTTTGAGGTATTTTCAAAAACTTGTGGAAGCCCCTAAAAACATTCGAGCTGGAGTTAGCCATTCTATCTCCTTTTGTAGTGGCTCTCTATATCAAACCAGATCCCTTTTTGGGTCTTTGTTCCCACTGGAACTCTCATTTCATGCTAACTAAGCTGAGTTCGTCATTTTCTAGGTCCTTACAAGAGTATGATGATATGTCAAGTCACTCGAAATACATCCTACCTGTCTTTGATGGCTATACCATAGACAACAACGATTCTTCTTTCAGCAGGGCCAAGTAAAACCATCTACTATTCTTCCTGGTTAGATGAACCTACTATAATCACCCCTACGGCTCTCGTATAATTAATTGTTTATGTTTATGTCTGTATGATTTTGTTAATGCTATTAATGCAACCCAGCACACTCCCATTGTGCAAACACATACCAGCTGTTGCCGCTGTCGCCTATAACCAACGCCCGATAGGTGCCGTTCTCTTGACAGTTCAAATTACTGCGGAACGTTCCGTACGGCTTGTGGGGCTCATCCTTCACCAACCGGGTATATTTACCCAGAGGCGACTCAATCACAAGCTTGAAGTCCTGGTTCATGATACCCAGGCCAGTGTTGAGTCCCATCGAGGGGTGGACGTCGACCTCGAAATTGTAGGCGTGGCCCACGCTGATGTTGTTGAGCTGGGGGTGCTTGATGTAAAGATCGTTATTTTGTGACTGGTTTGTCGGGAAGCGGGGCACGAACTTGCACGGTTTCTGGGAACCTCGGTGGTAAAGCGGCACCACACACGCCAATTCATGAATATTGTCAAAGTGTGTCTGGA
This sequence comes from Candidozyma heveicola, assembly GCA_003708405.2. Classification (NCBI taxonomy): domain Eukaryota; kingdom Fungi; phylum Ascomycota; class Pichiomycetes; order Serinales; family Metschnikowiaceae; genus Candidozyma; species Candidozyma heveicola. The sequence goes on from PPOB02000004.1 coordinate 646,618, forward strand.
GACCCTTCGGGCCAGCGAATATCTGCAAGACTCCTACCTCCTCCTTGTCGGGAAGAACCGCTTTCACCTTGGCGATCCGCTTACCATTAGCCCAGTATACCTGGCATAAGGTGTAGTCATTGGACGTTGTTCTCGAAGTTTTGATTAGGGTGAAAAGCTCAACGTCCACGGGAATGTGTATGTCGGCCTCGAAGAACTCGAGGTCCTGGATTCGGGTCAAGGCGTTGTTGAAATTCTTGAAGGCAAGGCCGTTCTTGGTCCATCCAGAGTACGTCCGGGGCAAGTGGTATGCAATGTTAAGGTCCACAGGCGGACAGACGTGCTGCAATTCGATGACTGAAGGAATGTGAGTGGACACGAGGTCGAGGGGCTCTGCCAAAAAGTAGAATTCGTTGAAACCGTCTTTATTGCAAATCGAGCCGTTCTTGAAGCACATGAGGTCGATGATCCGGAAAGCGCCGTTTCCGTACATGTCTGTTTCCACCATCACCGAGAGCCAGCAGTGGTTGATCACATACTGCTCGTTGTGGTAGAACTCGTTTGGTTTTTTCCAGAAACCAAGCACAACCTCTGCGGGGATACGCAACGCCTCGAGAAGTTTCTTGAAAAGATAGTTGAGCTGGTAAATGGTGGCCTCGCCCTTCGCCATGACCTCTTGCAACTTGGGTTTCGTTTGCAGAATCCGCTCGCTTTCCTCGATGATACGGAATTTGCACAAGTGCATGAGCACGGCTCTGATTTCGTTGGGACGCCAAGTGCCAAATTTGACGCTTATGTCGGAGATCAAGTCGTTGAAGTCAAAACTATGGGTGTAGCGTTCGGCGAAGTCAGATACTTTGCGGACATTTACCTTCATGTCCTTAATGGGACCCAAATGCTGATCGGGGCCAAAGGTCTCGCTCTCGTTGATTTCAGAAATAAAGTCCAAAGGTCTGGCGATGAAGTTGGGCTCTTCACGAACAGCCCGTTTTGTGCGCAGCTGCTTGTCCTGGGTGATCAAGGTATTCATTCTGTTCAAGTCCACCTTGAATGCCTGCCAGTCGTCGGGCTGGTCCTGCTGAAGGCGCTGCTCCATCAAGTTCTGCTCGGGCTTCTTCTTCATCAACATTTTGAATATCTTCGGGTGCTTGGACTTCTTCTCTCGAAACACAGAGTTCATCACGTCGCTGCGAGGGTCTTCTTCCTCCTCGGCAATGCTCATCCGGCTCATTCTGGCATCGGACTCGTTCATGTCTTTCTCGTACTTGTGCCTCATGAAAGAGCCAGCTGATGTTGCACTGAGTTCCGAAAGATTGAGCACGTCGCTTTGCAAAGATTTGAGTGACAGCTTGAGCTGTTCGTTCTGCAGCTGGCGCCACGACTGGTCCATGTTCAAAAGAGAGGCGCCAGAGGCACGGAAGTCCTCCGGAGCAAAAGGCGCTGGGCTCTTGTGTTTTGGTGGAGGAGGCGGTGGGGGCGGACTGAAGTCGTCTTCATCGTCCACGAGCTCGGGTTCGTCGAGCAAGGCTAGCTTGGCGCCTAGATCGTCCTTGGAAGTGTAGTTTCTTCTCAGCGAAACAAGATCCTCGCTAACAAAAGAGCTTTCGACCAGCTGGCTGCGGCGCTGTTTCTGGTGGGATCTCTCCAAACGGCGCAAGTTCATCAATTCCTTCTCGAGCTGCTGTTTCTTGTGTGAGATCAGCTCCAACACGCCGTCGTCGTCGGTGCCCAATTCCACCATACTGTGGCGTTTGTCGAGCCCCGATCCCATCACATACTGGGAGTAGAGCCTGCGGTCGGGGCTGCCGTGCAGTGTGTTGAACAGGGTGTTCTTGCGGTCGAAGCTCGTATCGTAGCAAGGCTTCCGTCTTTCTGAGTCTCTTGCTCTTTCAAAAGACGTATCGTACCTGTCATCGAGCTGGGGCGCCAGCTTGGACGCTGGAGACATGCGGTAGGGAGATTTGGTCGGGGTCGTAGCCGGGCTGAACTGGGACTTCTTGAGCTTGGTAGGCGTGAAGCTTTTAGGCACGGGAGTGGTTTCCCTGGTTCTGTTGCCATTGGGCGTCGGAGCAGCGCTGTTGCTTCTCAGCTCCGCAACCACAAAGTCCTTGGGGAAAATGCCCTCGTTGCCGTTCCTCAGAAGCAGCCCCTGCCACCACTGGTCGTCGACAATGTGAAAGACCCGGATAACCTCGTTTTCGAGAAAACCCAAGTCGCCGTCCTCCTCGCCAGACCAGGAGACCTTCGCCTTGGCCAAAAATGGCACCTGAGGTTGGGCCATGATGGTGAATTGTGGAGGTGGAGGAAAAGAAGGTGGTAGGCGGGGGTCGGTAGAAGAGTAGAGTGGTGATGTGCACGGCTAGATACATAGGCAGGCGCGCTCAGTGAGGCTCTCAAGGCTTGCTCCAGAGGGTGCGTTGAAAACGGGCATCCTGTGGGAAAAAGCCATTGTGGAATGCAGATTGCTTCCGAAACAGAGGTGGTTTTGGCGCCAGATTTTGTTCGCTGGGCCGTGGGGCCGCTGCGTTGCCTAATTCGGTGGACCTGTCAACACCAGGTGGGTTTTGCGTGTTTATGTTTCTGCCTAATGGGGTGTGCGAGTGATTTGCACGACGGAAGGTTGAGTACGAGGTCCTGTTCCGGAGGGATGGAATTGGGTTAAGGGCAAGGTTGAAGGCCAAGAGAAAATGGCCGATGGTAAAATTTCAGGGGTCAAACAAAATTGGTTTCTTGGTCGGTGGCTCCTCCCATATCTCAACAGTATCACTGCGCAATAGTCTATCTACTGCGCAATGGCTGCGAAATCGGCACTTGTCTATTTTCAGATGACATCACCTGGCTGGTTCTGTTTGTGTTTCGTGAAATCCGTTTTCGTAATCGCTGCCCCTTTCCTGCTAATAATAGCGGGGCGTTCTTCTGGAAAGCTGCCAGGGCTTATGCTGCTCGGCTATTGACTTGCCATTCAGGCCCAATGCGGTAAAGTGGGCTTGGTGGGTGGCTAGGAATTGGCGTTGCTGTATTTGAATGGGGATTGTTGCTGGCAATTCGGTTTAGTTTTTGGCTTGTAGTGGCTGGGATTTGGCTGGATTGATGTTGGATTGAATTGCTGAGGATTTTAGTTAGAAGTGAGTGTCTGTTGCTGCCTTTGAGGAAATCGTGTTGCAGTGGTCTGAGCAGCCATTGAAACTTATCTCTAACCTTATCTCCGCCTAGTTCAACGTCTTTTAACCGTAGTCCACTAAAGTCGTCAAAGGAACTCGAACATATGCGGAGATGGTTGCAAAATCTCACATCACAAAACACATACCGCCTGTTGAGTGTCCTAATACGGAAGGTTAAACGATCTAGAGAGATCAATGAGGCCAGGCTCCAATGAGATTTCAATTAGACAGAGTTCCTTCCACCAGAGATAAATATGATATAGGCAGAAGAGGAGAGCAATTGGAGCTTCTTCTGAATAGAGGCTGAGATAATGAGGGAAAGTGAGGAATAAGAAAGAGTAAGGAGGAAATAAAGAGGCTCTAACATTTGCACTTTCATTGAAATTACACGAAAGTCAGCGGTATCAGAAGAGGTCTTCATTCACCGATAATGAGCGAGAGTTTCAATTTGCTAACTTTTCTCCTGATACATCTTTTCATTTCACTTTTCCGAGCCAGTCTTTACTAGACTTTTAATATTTCAAAAGCTAAAGGATGGTCGAAGCGCAAAGCGCCTCATCTTATAAGTCAGTATTCTACTTCAATGTCACCACCAAATCACTTATTAAACCACAATCTACTCTGACATCACCTCGTTCGTAGTGCATTCGACTCCTCTATAATATTTACATCACTGCTGCTGACGAACACCGCTAACAATATCGTCCACCCTCAACAAGAGACAAGCACTCTCCACGGCCGTCTTGATGGACTGCTGCTTGATCACCTCGGGCTCCCAAATTCCATACTCGTTCATGTCCACGACCTTGCCGTTCTCGCCATCAATGCCGAATGTATGCTGGCCCTCGGCATGCTTGGCTCTCAACTGCGACAACACTCTGATAGCGTTACCACCGCAGTTTTGCACCAACGTTCTGGGTATAATTTCAAAAGCGTCAGCGACAGCCTGGTAGGGCCACTGCGCCACACCTTCAATAGACTTGGCCTTCTCGGCGAGCTTCACACTGACTGCCATCTCGGTAGCACCTCCACCAGGCGAAAGAGACGCCTCAAACATCACATTACGGGCCACAGACATGGCGTCCACGAGGTTTCTGTCGATCTCGTTCAAGATATCCTTGGAAGCACCACGCAACAACACAGAGCACGACTGCGGCTGTTTACACTTGACCAAGTAGGTGTAGTACTCGTCGCCGATGAGCTCAACCTTGAAGAGACCACAGTTGATGCCCACGTCGGACTCCTTCAAGTCTTCGATTCTGTTGACAATGGTGGCACCCGTGGCACGGGCAATTCTGTTGTTGTCGGACTTCTTGACTCTTCTCAAGGCAGTGACTCCGCCCTTCAACAAGTAGTGCTGGGCCAAGTCGGAGACACCCTTCTCGGTGATCACCACGTCGGGCTTAAACTCCAAAAGCTGCTCGCAGATCAACTTGACCTGCTCCTCCTCGATCTGCAAGATCCTGTTCCAGTCCTCCTCCTTGGTGATCTCGATATTCGTCTGGGACTCGCCCTTCTTGTACTCCAAGGGACAGTCTAAGAGAATGACACGTGGGTTCTCAATGTGTCTCTTCATCTTGGGGTGGGTCACGTCCTTGTTCAACAAGATGCCGTCCAACACCTCTGAATCGGTCACCTCTCCACCTGGGATCTTCTCCACACGCACGTATCTCTTGATGTCGATCTCCTTGTGATCTCCTTGCTCGACCTTGACGGTTCTGACTGCGTTCAACGCCAAATGGCACATCTTCTCTGACCACTTGTGCACATACTTCGTACCAATGGATGCCTTAATCAACTTGATCATGGCCTCGTCGTTCTCGGTGTCCACAGGAACAGACACGGAATGGATGATCTCCAAAGCATCGGCCAACGCCTGCTTCAACGCCTGGATGATGACAACAGGGTGCAAGTTCTTCTCGATATAAGGAAACGTCTGGGCCAAGATCTCACCAGCCAAAATGATCACGGTGGTGGTGCCATCGCCCACCTCTTCGTCCTGAGTCCTACTTAGCTCGATCATGGACTTGGCCGCGGGGTGTGACACGTCGATTTCCCTCAAGATAGCGTGTCCGTCGTTAGTCAAGACGATTCCTCCCATGGGATCCAACAACATTTTGAGCATTGCCTTGGGGCCGAGACACGTGCGGATGATATCGGCCACGGCCTTGGCGGCGGTGATGTTGCTCACCTGCGCCTGGCGTCCGCTTTGCCTTTCTGTGTTTGCGTTCAAATACACCACTGGAGCTTGCATTATGGTGTAGGTTCAGTATTGAGTGAAGAAAAAGAGATGGTTGGCGATATTGGGCGGGGCACGACCGGGTATGATCTGGGCCGGCTGGGGAGGTGTTGGGGTTGTAGGGGTTTGGGGATATGGAGAGGTTTCTACTGGGATTGGTTTATGGTTTTTTGGGCGTTTTGGCTGTGATGTGGAGGGTAGGTTGTGGTGGGTTGAAGGTGGATTAATGGCTGCGAAAAGGACAGTGAGGAATAAAAGAGTAGAGGGTGACCCGGATGTTTTTGGGGTTGGGTGTTTTTCTTCCTTTTTTTTTTTCTTCTCCAGGTAGCTGATGGGCAGAGAAGTATATGGTTTCTTGAGTGTTCGATGTGGCTCTCCGCTGGTTGTATAGAGCCGAGTGAGTTGTACATCCAATACTGCCATGTTAAAGGGATACAGTTTTGAAGATGGATGGACAAAAATTTTGCTTGCTATAGTAGAAATGATGAAAGACACTGTTTGAAAATGGGAATTTCTCGAAGTCCGCAAATGATCATGCTCTAGCAGGGTTATCCAGGTCTTGATGCTCACATTGGTACAATATAGTTGTGTGAATGACATGGATGGATTGACTTTTTTATTAAACTACCTTTAGTCTTTTTTGTATTTTATTTATTTTTTTTTTTATTGAAATAAACACCTTTCTCTGATCGACTTCTGTGTGCTGGCTTAGTGTGACTTTGGGCCATTCTTCTCTATAAACTTAAGGGAGACTACCTCGAGATACTCCAGTTCGCAAGTGGGCAACAATGGCAGAGAGCCGGGATCTCAATGCCTGGTTGGTCCTGCCTCCAGCGGCAAGGCTGGCCTGGGCTCTGTCCAACATCTGTTTCCGAAGAACGCTGTAGAGCATTCTGCGTCTGTGGGCCCCAACGGCCAGAGAGGAAGTCTTGTCGCTCTCAATGGCCGTGGAGCTCTTGATAGTTGTAGTAAACAAAGATTCCCTTCAAGTAGGAAACCTGTTCGTGTCTGTGAAGAGGCGAGGCTTCCTGGGGCTGGACCCTAGGGGAACAGGATCTCAGACCTGGGGCACCAAGCTAGCTGGGTCCTTCTTGTTGAGTGTAGTGATTTTGATTGTGATGTGAAAGGCAACGTGGGAAGCCTTTGGGGAAGTTTGTCCAAGTCTGTCTCAAGATTCGCAAGAACCTGGGAGACACAGCTGACAGGCTGACGTCTGATGAGTCTGACGAGAGCCAAGTCGGCAGAAGAAGTGTGCTTATTTCATGAATTTGACTTGGGCGCCTTCTGGGAGGAAGGCACCGGTCAAGTCGGTCTCTCTGTGTTTCTTGTCCAGAACAGAAGAGTTCGAACTGGCGGTGGAGACGGCGTACTCCTGGGTCTGGATGACCTCGGGAACGAAGTCGGGGAAGTCGCCGAAGAAGACCCTGGTACAGAATACCATGGTTTTCGAAGCTTCGTGGAGCTTGTCAAGCACCACTGGCATTGAGCTGTTGAAGCCAGAAACGGCTTTCTTGAAGAAGCTCTGGCGGGGCAGGCGAGCCGAATTAAGCGGAGTGGGAGCCCAATTCGTGCCTGAGACTTGTGGGGTGGTGGTAGCTAGTGTGGGCTTTGCTTTCGTCACACTGAATGGTACTCTGGTTTGTGTTGGAAGCACAGAGTGAGTACTTGAACGCTGGATCATGGATGGAAGCACGGACATGGCAGCGGGTGTTTGAGAAAAGTGGTGGATAAGGAAAAGAATTGCAAGAAAAATGGGCCCTTTTTATATTGCAAAGCCAGAAGAAGGGGTGGTGTAGTTACTCTTTTCGCAGCCATTTTGTGGAAGGTCCAGCAGTATATGGTCACCCTGCGTGGCTGCAAAAAGGAAACTTTGCAAAAGTGTGACGGCAGAACGTAAAGGGCAGGACACGTTTGGTAAAGGTCGTTTTTTACTGTTTATGTTGGAGTTTCTGGGTATGGATATGTGAATATGAACATGTTGGTGGGTCAGTCTAAGGAAGTATGGCATTAAGCTACACCGCCTGTGGGTTTCACGCTATCAAGCTATTATGGCGGTTAAGGGAATTTATCTAAGAAGATGGGTCAGCTCTTATAAAGTAAGTGATGGTTTTCAATGTGTTTGTGGGTGATTCATGGTCAGCTTATCGGAAGTGAGGCTGGCTTTACGCTCAAGGGCAGTAAAGCAATTTAGACTAAATGTCTTGTTTCAGAGAGATTTTAAAGGATCAGAGAAGCCATACGAAAATATAATCCTTTTATTTGGCGCTAGCGTGGGAAATTAGTATGGTGTATCAATCATTGGAGTTTCCTCACGGTGGAGCTTTCATTTTAGGTGTGGTACTTTTTTACGTTGCCGTGAAGTTAGGTTTTTAATCGGGCTCTTCAAATTTGACATCTTAGTACAAGAGAGATTCATACGTTTACCTACCACTACTCAAAAGTCCATCTGCAGCCAAACCATTTACACCCGTGTACCACACTTATTGGCCCTGTAAGAGGCTTGGTTCCAAAAATTGAAAGTAGGCTTTGTGAATTACCTAAACACTAACTCTAATCCACATATTTGACAAAACCGCATCCATCGATTTGCTTCTGTGTGTAAGAGAAACTCTCGATTATCACCTCCATTCGATTCCAACTTTATTCACATTTCACGCATATGTTGTCACACGAGACCATACTCCAGACAATCTAACAACTTTCTATTCTACTAAATATACTGGCTCACCTGGAAGCTCCACCAATTACCTCTACTTTACCGCCTCATCACCTATCAAGCCTCACCCTTCGATTCCTTCTATGAACTCTGTCCCATTGTATCGCCCTAGATACGGGCAATTCCGTAAGACTGACTCTTTAAGCAATTTCTTCAGCTTCTGAGATTTATCAAAAATCAAAAAACAAGTAAATAAATAACACACCCTGGCATAACTTCAATCATCCTCCGCACCATTCCTCGCATAATTTGCACCCATTTCTAAGCAACATTAAACACCACACAGCACCAAAATCCAACTTCCAATCTAAAATAACTCTCCTCAATCCACCAAAACTTCAATCCAATTCCTAAACTCTCCAAATTCCGACCCACTCCCACTTTCTTCCTGTCTCCAGACCCCTACACCAGAGTCTCTTGATCTGTCCTACTCTTCTAGCAACACACCATGGAGTACATTAATACACATTTCGTGGCTCTAGACGACTTGGACAGTGTGGATGACCATATTCTGCAGCTCCACGAGCGGCTTCTGAAAATCACTGCTGCTGTGGACGAACGGAAACTGGGTGCTTCCAAAAGCATACCTGAATCGACAGCCCGGCTTTTGGCCCAGATTGAAAGCGTGGATCCCGGCCAATTGAGGAGTCTTATTCAACAACATGGTACGGAAGAAGTGAAGAGGAGATTCGAGGGTTTGTTGGAGGAAAAAGCCCAGATTGAAACACAGCGAGAGGCATTGGTTCTTGGTGCAGAGTTAGAGCACATTCTCGACAACGGCAGCAGCCTAGGGTTAGATGAGTTAAAGAATTGCGCCAAGAGGGCAGAGGAAATCGATCAATTTGATATAAGGGAGCTTCTAGATGCCAAACTCGCTGAGGTGATCACCCAACGGAAACAGCAGCTCTTGCCTAAACTAGACAAACTACTCCAGGAAATCAAGTGGCTCTCGCCCAAAGAGCTGGTTTCCGTGCCCTCTTCCACAATGAAGGAGATCTCCTCGACAATTGGCCTGTTAGTAGACCTCCAGGCGATTTCCGCTGTTCCCCACTATCCCGACGTCTGGTGGGCCATGGAGAGCCTAGTGAAGCCATTTGTGGTTCGTTTTAACTACCATTTTTCCCAGGCCTCGGAAACCAACAGAATGTCCCGGCCTGAATGGGCGCTCAATTATGTGGAGAAATTCTTCGATGACCACCTTCCGTCCATTGAGCTTGTGCTAGGAGACGTTTTTCTTAAGCACAACCGCATTGCCGTTTTTGAAATTATAACAGCGGCGCTAGTGCCTGTTAGGGAGAAGATCTCGACCATGACACAGTTGCTCAACTCTCACATCGAGAAGGCCAATGAGGCAGACGATCTGGCTGCGTTGGAGAAATACGGCCGTGTTCTCTCTCATTTGATCTTTGAAATGGCCTCTTTTGACCAGCGGCTCCGTATAAACCATAAGTACAACCCTCACTTGGAGAGCCTCGAAACACCGCCAGAGAAGAAATGGTTGGGTCTCACTGGAGATATATTCACGGGCTCTGCGCTGAAGGATAGTCCTGTGGTGACCAATTGGCTCAATTTGGAGCTTCAGCTTGCGAAGAAGAGATTCGATTCCGACATTATTGGTGCTGCTGACGCCTTCAGTATCGACTACGAGTATGACGCTTCCTCGGCCAATCCCCATAATGTGCTCAAGCCCAGCTACTCTGCATTTGCCTTGGTGAAGCTCTTTGACAACTTGACCACCCACTTCAAGACACTCAGCATCGTCAAGTACCAGCTCAAGTACGTTTCGAATATCCAGCTTACGTTTCTTGACGAGTACCTCAAGGCGTTGGAACACACATTCAGGGCATTCAACGAGTCGCTCAGTTCGAAGCTTATAGCGAACTTTCTTCCCGGCTCCAAGCAGGAGCCCGCTACAACGACGCCTGTGGTCGTCAACAACGGCCTTAAAGGTTTGGAGATGCTCACGGGGATCTACTGTTCGTTGAAGTTCATCATTCAGCATATGGAGCAGTGGAGCGGAGAGCTTTTGTTTATCCAGCTTTGGAACTTCTACAAGACCATTGCAACGAGTCCAGTAGCCGAGGAGTCGATCTTCAGCTCGGCTCTTGAAGAGTACCAGGCCATGCTCAAGAGAGTGTTCTCCAAGTACGAGGAGTTTTTCAGAAAGGAGATTCGTGCTGCCCTTAAACTGTTTGTGAATTCGAGCAGCTGGGTGATCGGCGACGAAAACCACAAAAACCAGCCGTCCTCTCAGCTTTCCCATTTCATCACCATCGTGCCCGCATACGCTTCTTTCCTCAGACGGTCGCTTCCCGACGCAGACTACTTTCTCGTCACCAGCAAAATCTGCGACTCGTTTTCACGGACCTTCCAGGAATACGTCGTCACCAACAACCAGTTCAACGCCAACGGAGTGGAGCAGCTCAAAACGGACTTTGATTGTCTTTTGGGGCATTTGGCTGGTCCACTAATGCTCAACGAGGACCATGCGCTTTTCTCAAACGCCAACAACAGAAACTACAAAAAGGTGATCCAGTCGCTTGAAATGTTACGTACTGTTGATGTTTCCACAGCCAAACTGCTTCGGAGTAACGCTGTGGATGCCTCTGAAGTGAGGCACCGCTTCTCCGATAAGCTCGACTGTTTGAGCGACCGCGAGGTCAACGACTTGCTTTTCCGAATTGTCTAAAAAATCCCATTTTATGAAAAGCTCAAAAAGAATATATCGTCATTTTACGGATGTCGTCAGGTGTTTCGCAGCCAAAGCACCTCCAAATTTGTGCATATAGCCTGTACGCCTGGTCTAGCATAAACAACGCGATTGATCTCTAGATCACCAAGTCTTGATGTCACTCTCTCGAAAACGCGTATGTTCCAGTTTTAACCTTCCCAGTTTTTCACTAACAGTAGCATTTGTCCCAGGAAGAAGGGCTCCTCAAAAAACCCGTCCACAAATATGACAGCATCGCTAAGCTCTACAGTATCATGGACAGACGTCCTCATATAATGGTACCCAGAAAACCAGCAGGCGTGGTTGTTGGCCGTAGCAGTGCCTGTGATATTCGTCTAGGCGGTGCTGACGTTTCGTCCAAACATTGCCAGTTTTCGTTATCTAGCAATAACAAGAAGGAGTATCTTCTTCTCACCGATATGAGCTCCAACGGAACGGCAGTGAACAATGAGGTTTTGGGAAAGGGATCCACCTCCCTACTAAGAAGCGGTGACAAAATCACCTTTGCCAAAAGCGGATCATACATTTTCAGGTACCTCAGTGATGAGCAGGAAAACCTGATCCAGAAATCCTTCTTTGACGATTACATTCTTTTAAACCAGCTAGGAAGCGGTCACTACGCTGTGGTGAAGGAGGCCAGGGACAGAACGTCCGGCGACATTGTGGCCGTGAAAATCTTCCATCCCAGCAAAACCTCAGGACCTGGAAGCTCCGAGGAAGAGGCCAAGCTCAAGCAAGAAATGGCGCTTCTCCTCTCAATCAGCCACCCAAACATTGTCAGATTCATCTCGCATTATGTGGAGCCAATCAATGCGTTTTCATCCACGACATACTTGGTTTTAGAGAAGGTCAACAACGGTGAGCTCTTTCAGCGCATTGTGGATAAGCAGAAGCTTCGACAAGACGAGACTAAGGCGATCTTCAAGCAGCTTCTCGCTGGATTGCATTACCTCCACGAAAGAAACATCATTCACCGAGACATTAAACCGGAGAACATCCTTCTAGACATTACGCCCAAGGACTCAAATAGACCGGTGGCCGCTGGTCCTTGGGATGAACATGAGTACGATATCCACGTCAAAATCGCCGATTTTGGCTTGGCCAAATTCATCGGTGAGCTCAAGTTCACTAATACCCTTTGCGGCACCCCTGCTTATGTGGCACCGGAGGTTTTAAACAATAATAGAAACTACTCTACAAAAGTGGATATTTGGCTGGCGGGGGTCTTGTTATATGTTTGTCTCTGTGGATTTCCTCCCTTCAGCGACGAGCTCGGACCTCCTACTATGAGAGAGCAGATCATCGAAGGAAAGTACGCCTTCTACTCGCCTTTCTGGGACGATATCAGCGACAGCGCCCTTGACTTGATCAGCAGTTTACTTGTTGTTGATCCTGCTGAACGTTTTGATATTACACAAACTTGCGGACACTTTTGGTTTGCCGAGACTGATAAAGGAACGCCCATGGAGGTTACTCATGACCACGAGATGAGGCCGCCTGTGCGTAACAACACACAGCCGTTGACTCTACGGGAAAAATATGCTTCTGAGTTGAATTTCGAGAGATCTTCGGCTCTATAAGGAGGAAAGCTTGCGAATAGTATCTTTTCGAGAATCGAAAAACGTCACAAGCAATGCATAGTTTGTTTCAGCGTGGCCCTTGAAATGCTCTGGAACGTTGCGGAACTGCTGCTTGGCAAGCTTGTCAAGCTTAAGCTTGAGGTCGGTGAGGTTGGCTAGTATAGAAGAAGCCTTCTTGGTGTTTCCAGTCTTGACATGGGCATCAAACTGCCCCACAAGGCAAGTGATGTCGTTGTTGCCCTCAACTCCGAGCTTGAACCACTCGATGGCCTTTGCTGGGTTGTCAAAAACGTTGAGTTCCAAGAACCCCAAAGATGCAAATGTCTCCTGGAGACCTTTGGACGCGCTGATCTCGAGGTGATAACGGGACCGTTTGGGGTCCGTCAACGAGTAAAGCTGGCCCAAGTAGTAGTGTGCCTTGATGATGCTGGTATCTAATTCGCCAAACTTGATAGCCTTCTCGAGACACTCTCTGGCTTTGGCTAGGTTAGGCTCAGGCTTGGCAAAGTTGAAGTAAAACAAGCCCAAGCTCGTGTATACATGGCTGGCCACGAGCGTATCGTCCTCGAGCTCCAAAAACTCGTTCCAGTACTGAGCTGCCTGTTCGTGGAAGTTTTTGGCAAATGCAAGGTCTCCCGCCAATTTGAAGACAAGAGGGTGTTTGGCGTCCTGGAGCTCTTTGATGAGCCTATTGGCATGGGCGTAATCCTCTGGAGAGGTTTCTGAGGAGCCGATTGCTTCAAACGCCAACATGGCAATGGCATCGTTGTTTCCTAGCTCCGCAGCCTGCTCGATCAATTCATTCTCAATATCCACCAAGTTCTTGTTCACCGCATTGGACAAAGCTCTGATGTCACGCAAAACCGCTCGAAGCGTCATAAGGTCGTCATGCTTCGTATAGTGGGGTAGCCTGATGTCGGATGGGTTTTCGAGATTTTCATAGATGTTCGTGAAGATGGGCATCACTTTCTTGTATGCGAGGCGGGAGTCATGATCGAAAAGGAGGCGACTCAAGGTTTTCTGTTTCGGTAGAACCGACTGAATTGGCGGACGGGAATAGCCTCGGATAAATGCCCGGGCTCTGTTGGCAGAAGACATTGGGGTATCTTTACAGAGATCGGTTGTTAGAAGTTTGTGCACACCGGGACGCATTTTGCAATCGCTGAATTTCAAACTCTACTTAATTGCACTAATTACTTAATTAGACCTGTCACAGCAGCAGGTCGAGAAGAACTGAAAAGGATGTTACCGTCAGATAATAGAAACTTCACGTAGCAAGACGAGTGGCGCTCCAGCGAGGGAGATCATTAGTGCGAGTTGAAGTCAATGAAGATGTCCACCTGGTTATTTGAAGCTCCAGGAGTTTCGTGGGTGGCAGCTTCAGGGCTGTGAACGAGGAGATCACTCGCTTGGAAGTCGTCGTTGTGTCCCTCATGCAGATTGAAATCGTAGACGTCGCCGTGGTTATGGTCGCCATTGAAGGCATGCTGTGACTCGTATTCATTCAGAAGCTTGTTGAATTCTGCGTACGGCGAGCCGGCCGCCTTCTTGTAGGACGGGCTCGGTATCACGCCGTCTTCGTCTGTGTTTGTATTGGTAGAAGCCATTCTAGAGCCAGGGGTTTGCACTGCGCTGAAGAAGTCTGGTGTAGTGGTTAATATGCTCTCGTCGTGGGATTGATGTGCCAAATGCTGAAACAGCGGGTACGATTCAAAGGGCGGGCGAGCCGAGACCAGAGCGGTAACCAGGGCCTTGTCGCTGAGTTGGTCCCAGTTATCGTGATTTAACTGTAAGTCGCCATGTTCCTTGCCCTCGTCGAAAAGCTGATTGGCCATGGCTGCGTGGTTGAAGTCCGGAGTGCCGTTATGCAGCAGCCCGTGGTCTGGTGCCTGCGCTCTGTCAAAAGCAGCTGACTGTTGGGTATGGCCCAAGTTGTGTTCTGTGATGAGCGACTTGAGGTAGAGCAAAGCATGCTTTGGGCCCACGAGCACGTGGGGCGTCGAATTGCCGCCAGCAGCGTAAACAGCGTTGGACACCTGCTGGGCCTCGGAGAAATCGTCACAGATAGACCACTGGTTGAGGCTCGAGTTGGCAGAGTCAAAGAAGAACACGGAAAAGCGAGGCTTCCGCGATAGACTGAGCCGCAACTCGTTACTCTCCTTGTTGATGTTGTTGTCTAGAAGCAGGCACTGGATGATGGAGCTGAGCGGGTAGAAGATGCGGAAGAGGATCCGGGTGTTGTTGGACACGGCCAGAAAGAAGTAGTTGATTTCCTGATTGCGGCGGGAGAGGATCACCATCAAATCGACGTGGGCCATGGCGGCGTTGAGCGTGAATGGGGCAAGATTGACCAAGGTCTGCGGAAGGCTGGAATCGTGGGAGCCGCTTTTGATTCGTTGCCAGCTGCCCACAGAAAGCGACGTACAATCCACAAAACAGTACTTTTTGTTCACCTCCACGGGGATCTGCGGCGCCTGTGTTTTGAGCGCCAGCACGCTGGTGTTGGAGTTGGAGCGGGAAGAATGGATGCTGGAGCCCAGGTTGGAAAAGGTGGAAGGAGCGCCAGACTTCCCGTTGGGAGCCGGATTGGCAGGAAGCCCCATGCGCTCGGCCTTACGGAGCTTGGCCCGGCGGTTCTGAAACCAGATCCTCACGGCTTTCTCAGACATGTTTGTTCGTTCACTGATGTCCTTGCGCTGGTCGGGCAGAGGGTTCTGGTTCTTGGCGAACTCCAGAACAAGAAGCTCGAGGACCTCGCCTGAGGCACGTGTGCGCTTATTGGCGGATTCTGCCATGAAAGCGAGCTGCCTTTACTGTTTCGCCGGTCTGCTTCGGAAAAGCCAATGACTGGTGTGAAGCAGATGGAGCAGGAGGGTGAAAGACAGAGAGGCCTGGGTGCTGCCTGTGTGCAGTCCGGGCCCGCCAGACAGAAAAGGCTCTCGCTCAGTGGAAGACAGGCATCTGGGGCGCTGCTGCGGGCTCGTGCATTTGTCTGCTTATCGACACCAGCCACGGCTTTGCAAGTCGGGGCGAATGGGGGCAAAAAGAGGAAATCACAATCGGAGGGTTGCCCGAAAAGAAGACAAAGAGGAAACAATGCCGATCGCTGCTTAGGGCGAAAATCGTGATAACGTGGCAAACGGCAGTGGAAAGGCGAGGAAGTCCGCGACAGGTGTATTCGCAACCGAGGCGCACCAACAATTCACGTTTTGACTTTTCCACACTTTGGGGCCGACTGGTCGATTTCGGAGGGAATGTCAATTTTCCCGGTTTTGGAAAGCGGCGGAAACGGCTCCCAGCTTTATTCTCACCCAGACCTCCATACCTCCAGCCGTTCCGTCTTGCTCCGTTTCCCACGGTCCGTTGCTTCTTCCCTGTGAATTGTGTGCCTCATCTGTCCTCCCTCGCTTGGCTTTTTTCCCTCGCTTCATACATTCACTCTCGCCTCTTACGGTCCACTGTTCCTGGTTGGCTGGTTTTTTTTTTTTTTTTTCTTCTCCTGGGGCTTTTTGTGTCGGCAGGTAATTAGCCGCCGTGTGTCAGGCTTGCAAACTCTGCCAGGCCCAGGGCAGCACACGCGGCACATCCCATTGTTGCATTGGAGCCCACGCCCCAGGCATTGTAGTCCCCTGGAAAACCCCGTTGTGGTTTTTTTTCAGCCTCGAGGCGGTGATTCTCGTATTTCGAGCAGGTCGGCCTTTATCGGTTCTCGCCCTTCCGCTGCACTATAGCCGCTCGAAGCAAGCTGCGTCTCTATAGCCGCTTAAAGCGAGCTGCATCTGGCCATGACGACTAAAGCATGAGGTCGTCGAGCAAGAGCTCCTCAAACGCCGCAAAGCACTGCTTCATCTCGCGCCACGCTTTTGTGGGCTCCCACCGCCGGTACTCCTCCACGAGGTCCGTGAGCAACAGCAAGTTTTCGATGTTCTTGATCGCAATGAGGTCGTTCACCACACCCCGGACGTTCCACGGAAGATGGTACAAATTCTTGTCGCTCTGCCACACCTGCGAGTCTGGCGCAGCAACGGCGACCGGCTTGTGGGCGGGCCCCACGCGGGAGGTGTGTGGTCTTTCGAGCTTCAACAGGCGGGACCGCACCAAACTGGTAGTTTCCATGGTGAAGCGGACTCCGACGTCGTAAACCTCGTCGTTGTCGAAAATCCGCCCGTGTGACCCGTAGTTGACGTTCACGGGGCCCTGGAGCCGCTCGCTGAGATCCGTCACCATGTTTTGGTCCAGGTAGCCCACGTTCTGCATTGTGAGCATCACCAGGAAAAGCTTCGCCATGAACGGCGGCACGGCGCTGTGCTCGTCGATGTAAATGCTTTTGTAGATATTCGGGTGGCTGACGGCCAGGTCCACTGCCAGAAAGAGCGGCACAAACTGGTCGTTCAAGGCGCCCACCACGGCGATCTTCACGTTCTGCTCGCACAAGTACTGAGTATCAGCGCTGAGCTGGAGGGCCAACTCGGAGCCGGGCTTCTGCAATTCGAAAAGCTCCTTGATGATTTCGTTTTCCGCTGGATAGTACGCCCGGATCACCAGCCTGGCATTGAGCCCTGGGTACGGGCCGCAGTGGATCCCCGCCATACTGAGCATTCCGAGCTTCTTGCGATGCAAATCAAACTCTTCACTCTGGTGCATGGCGCTGAAGAGCATGAGAGCCGCTGGCGTCGCCATGGAGCTGCTGGCAAAGAAAACCACATCGGCGCTGTTGATTTCGTGCCGCCAGTTGCGCAAAAGCCGAAACAGCTGGTGTACTCGTTCGGTGATGGTTCCTTGACCCTCGAGACAGATGGCACTGATATTTGCCGGTTCGTCGCCAAACCACCGTGCTGCTGCATCCATGGCTCGCTGGCCAAACTGCTTGGCGCTGCCCGTGAATTGTGCAACGTAATTTCGAACGAACTTGGGTGGGAGAAGACTGTGCATGCTGATGACCACTACTTTCTTGCGGTTCCGCTTTTTGGCTGCTAGAGACCCGGACGGTGTGAGATAGAGATGCCTTTCGCTGGTCTGCTCGCCTTTGAGGAGCTTTTCGCCTAGAAGCCGGGCCTTGGTGATGAAGGTGATTTCTCGGAAATTGTGGTTCATGTCTGGAAGAACCAGCGGGAGGGCCAGGTGGGAATGGAGCGACGAGGCCTTCGAATTGGCCCGAGACGGCTTGGGTGTCGTTTCTGGCTCTTTAGTCCCGTTTTTGGGCCCGTCCTTGGTCCCGTTTTTGAGCCCATCTTTGGTCCCATTTTTATGTCCATCCTTTTCTTCCTTCGTTCCTCGATCTTTTACTTCACCCTCCCGCCCCTTGACTTGCTCTTGATCCCCATCTGTAAACCGTGCACTGGATTTGAGCCCTGGGCTTGTTTCGGCCGTCTCGCTTGGCCGGGGCTCAGAGCTCTGGTTCGTAGCCGTGGGTCTGTCCTGACTGGTGCCCTGGTTTTTCCGGTTCAGGGGCCCTGTCGCCTCGCCTGAAAGTGCTTCTTTCTGCTTTTCGGCGCTCTTCTTCTCCTGCTGCTCTCTCGTAGCTTCCTGCTGCTTCGCTTCCTGCTGCTTGGCTTCTTCTCTCTTCACTTCCTCATTTCTGGCCTCTTCCCGGCGCTGCCGGGCCTTGGCGCTGACCAAAGCTGCCTCCAAAAGCTCGTTGGGCAATGCAGGCTCCTTCTTGCTGAATTTCACAGGCACCTGCTCTGTTGCTGTGCCGATAACTGCCAATTCTGCTGTGTTCTCTCCTCGCACGTACTTCACGGCGTAGTGGGCGTTTCCACGGGAGTTCTCCAACGCTGTCCGGGCTTCCCTAAACATTACAGCATGGTCCGTGTCCTCTGAGTCCAGCTCCGGCTCGGGATTGCTTGAAAAGGGCCAAAACCACGACAGACTGGTTTTGAGGGCAGGTTGCTGGTCTGGCTTCTGCGATGAGCCAAACCACGAGTTCGACGGTTCTTTCGAGTCTTTATTCTCTGGAGATTCCGAATCTGCCGTTTTTGGGGCCTCTGGCCCGCTCAGCCAGAACCAGAAGGACAGTGTTGGCTCGGGCTGGGGCTCCTCCTGCTGCGGCGGTTCAGGCTGTTCCGGAACGGGCTCGCCGTTTTGGTCCCGGTTCCGCCAGAACATGAAGTATGCAATAGTAAGCAAAATAATCTTGGAAACGGTTTTTGCAGGGTAGCAGTGAAGGTGGTGATGTTTCGAGGGAGCCTCACATGGATCTTATCAGGCACCTAAGAAGCACCGCGCAGGCCTTCCATGTGAGAGAACACGGTCAAAAATTAATTCGGTTGGGCGGGGCTTTCGGGGGATGGTGAAACTGGAAAATAATATTGCTATCTTTCGGTTTCTTTTCGTTTCTTTTTTTGGGCCGTGGGTTGTGGTGTTTGTAGGGGTTGACTCAATGGGTGCAAACCTAAACAGGGTCCATGAGGACAGATGATCGTGATAAGCGGTGGGTGGGACGGTCAGGGTGTTTTTGGGGTGAAAGTCTGTTTTTGGAATTTGGAGGCCGAGGAGTGATTAGTGTCATTTACGTCAGTTTATGAATAAATGTGAGTGAGTTTCCCGTATTCTCAGGATATATTTCCAGATGTTGGGTATAGTACATCTCGCAGCCAGGGTCCAGGAGACCACCGGGAGAACACTACGGTTTTCGATTCGTGGATTATGTTTGGCTTTTTTTATTGGCTGATTTTGGGTTTTTGGTTTATAAAAGAATCTCTGTTGGAGTGGTTTTGGAGAAGCCGGCTGTAGAAGCATATCGGCCAGTGACTCAGTAGTGGGCGGTGGTTGCGCTCTAGTAAATTGGACTGCCTCACTGGAGGAATAACGATTGTTTGGGTGAATCATGAAGTATTCATTTTCAATCGAATGGGGAGCTTGTCTGGTATTTATGACCTTCGAGGCTTTAGTACCTTGGCTTCCGCTAGTCCATTGGTTGGCCTATTGTATAATGCTTGATCTACAAACTTTCCAAAAATGTAGCAATTTCGGGATTTCTCTGGCGTCAATTGGTATGGGCCTTGGAGCTGGTGAAATTGCACCGCCCAAATGTAAGACAATCCTCTGATTATGACCGGAGTATCACCCAAAAGCAGGCAGAAAACAGTTTCTAGCTGAAGCTATTTTTAAACGGATAGTGGGCTGTGTCTTAATACGTGTAGCCGTAGAGTTTTAATATTTATTTCTTTCCTTCCTTCTTGACCTCTGTCTTTAAATCAACATTCGTGTTGCAAAATGGGCGACTGAGTGATTCGGTAAGATCTAGAATTGACCTACGGTACGAGTAGACTTCTATGACTGATCAGAGAGAACTAAATCAAAAAAATCAATGATTCTGGGGATCCACTTTTATATCCCTTTATGAACCCGTCCTCGACTGATGACGCAAATCCATTAGCCTAGAAGCTAGTTGAATCTGTTTAGAAGTTCCACACGGGAAATAATCAAGCACGTATTTTTTTTGCTTTTCAACAATTACCAATGCTATAATTCCATTTCCTATGGCAAACTTTCTCGTGCATTTTCCTTTATTTTTTTTTTTTTTTTGGGACGTCTTTTCTTCTATGCTGGGAGACCACATCTGTTTTCTAGTATCCACTCGCACTGTCATTTTGGCTGCAAAACACAGATTAGATAAGACCAAAAGCACAGAATATAAAAACTGAAACCCAAGCAGAATAATCAAAAATTCCAGCATTTGTCAAAATAAGCAAAAACGTAAAAAAAAAAAACGTGCACCCAAAAAGCTCATTTTTGACTTGCCAGGACCGGCTTATCAGGCTCCCATTCCTCCACAGAATCTCACCTCATGGACCCATGGAAGCATATTGAACAGCGCTTGGGGGCCCGAGATGCCCTAGAAAAAGAGCACTCGGAGCATTACAGAGCATTCACCCAACTCGCTAAGCTTCTCAGTTCCAATTGGGACAAACAACGGGAGTCTGTGGTTCTCGAAAATGAGACTCTAGTGGAAAGGCTCAACAAGCAAACGCTACGGCTCGAAGGAGCAGAGAAGAAGAACGAGGAACAAGCAAGGCAGATTCGAACTCTTCAGCACGCGAAGACCAGACTAGAGCAGAAAATCACCGCGTTGGGCGAAGAATTGGCTGAAAAGAACAGAGCCATAGGAATCGTCAACGATGAGCATTTAGTGCAACAGATCCAGCACAATGTGTTGAAGGACGAAATAGCACTGCTTCGAGCAGAGAACGCCCAGCTTGTGCTGCGGTGGATGGCCCGTGTGGCCCAGGACGCCGACTCCATGAATTTGCAGAATGAGCAGATTGAAGAGAGGTAAAGAAGTCGAATGACCAGAAGCCACAATTTCCTACAGGGCCGTTTATTCACAATATAATGAGCTCAAGCGTTGTGGGTGTCTATCTGAAGTTGTCAGTCAGGTCAACTGACCATTTGAGACCAGGCAAGATATCATCTCTGATCGATTGATGATGAGACGGTCGATGAATAACTGTTTATTGTGGCACCAGGAGGAAAGCATCCGTGGAGCCGTCGATACGCTTGGAATTGATGCTGCCAGCTCTACAGTGGTAACAGAATTGCCTTAGTGAAGCACATCAAGGTGAATATCAACGGCATCTACACAGTTTGAACTTGGGAGCAACGGATAAGACTACAGCGTGAGGCCGCTTCTGAAGGAATTCTTGACCTGACGTTGACTAGCTGAATTTGTGTGTCCCAATTATTGGTGCTTTATTCCCCTTTGGGAACGTTCTGTCAATCCTTGAAGAATGTTTGTTATCCCACTGAAAACGTCCTGTCATCAACTTCGGAGACAATGCTTTAAATGTATTGGAACCCATGTTCTTGATACCAATTGAATCGTGTGTAATGGAATCGACACACTGCCCGTTGTATACTGGAATCTCCTTCCACCTTCCATACGTAATCAAACATATCAAGCCGCTTCCCCTACGCTACACTGATCCTATGCACTAATATATTCGTATGCTCATATCTTTACTTGGAGGTGTCCACGACGTATCTGCCCAAAATCTTACCCTGTTCCATCAACTCGTAAATCGATGGCAACTCAGACAAACCGACAATCTTAATAGGACACTTGATCAAGCCTCTGGCGAAGAAGTCAATGGCCTCGGCCGAGTCAGCTCTGTTACCAACGTACGAGCCTCTGATGTTCACAGACTTGACCACAGACTCGAACACTGGAGCGACCACCTTAGCGCCAGCAGGCAAGCCCACAAGCACAACGGTACCGGTGGATCTGATGTACTCCACGGACTGGGAAATGGCCTTCTCAGAGACAGACACATTGATGGCACCGTGAGGACCGCCGTTGGTGGCAGCAACCACGTCCTTGACAATGTCCTTAGTCTTGGTGAAGTCAATGAAGACCTCAGCACCCAAAGACTTACAGAACTCGCCCTTCTCTTCACCACCATCGATGGCAGCCACTCTGTAGCCCATGGCGTTGGCGTACTGAATAGCCAAAGAACCCAATCCACCACCAGCACCGGAAATACAGACCCACTGGCCTGCGCTCAAGTTGGCGGTCTTCAAGGCCTTGTAGACGGTGATACCAGCACACAAGATAGGAGCGGCCTGGGACAAGTCCACGTTCTTGGGGATTCTGGCGGCCTGGACAGCATCGGCAGTAGCGTACTGCTCGAAAGAACCGTCGTGGGTGTAACCAGACAAGTCAGCCTCGGGACAGTTTGGCTCATTGCCCTGCTGGCAGAACTCACAGCTCAAACAAGAACCGTTCAACCACTTGACACCGGCGTAGTCGCCGATCTTCCAGCCCTTGACGTTTTTGCCCATAGCGACAACTTCACCGGCACCTTCGTGGCCACCGACCAAAGGCAACTTGGTGTCCAAGGGCCAGTCACCCTTCCAGGCGTGCAAGTCGGTGTGACAGACACCGGAGTACTTGATGTTGATCAAGAGCTCGTTGTCCTTGGGCTCTGGCACGGGGATGTCACGGTACAACAAAGGACCACCGTTCTTTTCAAAGATCACTGCTTTTTGTGTTTTTGGAATGCTCATAATTGCTTGGAGAAGAAAATGGCTGAGCTTGACTGTCCAATTTATACTCTTGCAGCCACTGCACAATGGACGGACTAACTGAGGAATAGCGCACCCGCACGCATAAGGTGATTGTGCGGCTCGGCTTTGAGATGGAATCAGGTGGTTTGCTGTCCGTGAAGCTGACCGAATAACGGGAAGATTAGGGGTGCCGGAGTGGGGCTGCTAAAATCTGGATGTCCAGAGCGCCCAACCCGAGAGACCCCTTTGGATTGCTGAGCGTTTTTTGTAAGGATTTTTTTAATTTTCACGAGGGATCTTCATTATTTTTTTTCATTTTCTCTGTATGCCCAAATCGGGCCGAGTATCTGCCAAGCGTCGAATCCGTCTGTCACGTCGCTGAAGCATCACCTGAGGTATGCGCTAAAGGAACACAAGGCATCATGCGTTTACCGCGCCTCCCGCCCAAATATTCGTTTTGGCTGCAAACGCATTCGCTGACGGTTTCCACCACGTGCCATGTTGCATTTTTCGTTTTGACGTTGGAAATTGCAAGATCCACTAGTCCGCCTTGCAGTAGACAATAATATCGCCCCAGCGCCGGGGATCCCAGTGGAAGTAGCTGTTGAAGAAACGGCCGCATTCGTAGTACGACAGGCCGAGGTACGTAGAAACCACGGTTTCCATGGGTGCAAAAATCACCAAATGGGAGGGCCAGGGCCGCTGGGCCGTGCCGACGGCCGTTTCGAGAAAACGGACCGGGTCGTCGAAAAACTGGTCCAGCTCGTCACGGTACAATCTGACATTCTCCAAGTTCCCATTCGCCAAGTGCAACGGCGGCTCACAGGTGAGCATCCAGGCATTCAGAATAAGGTTCTCGCGGTGGAAAGACAGGTGCCAGGGCACAGAGTGGCACGGGGTGAGGAAGCCCACGGATGAAACGTTTGGGTTGCTTCCGAGCCAATGAACCACGTCTATTTCGCCTTTTTCGTTCACACGGGTGAAAAACAAGGCCACAGCGGCGTGGAGTAGCACCACAGCAACGGCCAACTTTTTGAAATACCGTCTGTGCATGAACGTTCGTACTGCTTGGGCCGTTTGCACCATGAAGATCGGGTACAATGGGTAGATGAAGCGGAACTCTTTGTGGGCGATGCACGAGAAACTGGCAATCACAAATAAGGCAGTATTGGCCAATAGCGTGTTTCTGAAGCGCCACATGGCCCAGAGCCAGAGCGGGAGATAGCCCATGAGGAGAAGCGGGATTCCCTGGAATAGGTAGAAGTGACAGGGTGCACTGCCGTAGAAGATCAGGAGGTTTTTGACCACGTTGAACTCGAGGAAGTTGTAGAGCGGGAAGGTCCACTGTCTGTAGAAAAGGAGGTCTGGAACGGCTGTCACGGCGCAAACAGCTCCAAAAAGAACCGTCAAGTCAAATCCTGCCAAAAAAAGCTTTCCAGGACGACTCAAGTTGTTGAGTAGGAAGGAAAGCCCCATGAACCCCCAAAGAAGCGCGTTGGTGGGTCTCACAATACAGCTGAGAAAGCCAAAGAGGCAGCTTCGGAGGATTCCGCCGTTGGGTCTATTCCAGGGCCAATACGCCAAACCAACCGTAGTAAGCACCATTTCGAGGTTGTTTGAAAACGCCCGGGTCACAAAAAACCAGTTCCAGCCGCTGCAAAGCGAAGCTGCCAATGCAATCGTCGCCAACTGGATATTTCCACTATATGCCAATGCAAACTTGTACAAGTAAGTTTCACCCACTGCTGCCACTACAGCGCCCACAAAACGTGGAGCCGCATATACAGCCCATTCCTCCGATAGAAACGCTCCAAAAAGCTTGTATGCCAAAGCGTAGAGCCAAACGTGGATGGAAGATCGAAGACCTTCATGCCATTCCCAAGTAATGTATCCATATCCGTAAACCAACTTGTGGGCAGGCTCCAAGGCCTGGTAGAACTCGTCAGGCTGGAAGAACGTGCCGATGGAGACTGCATTCAACAAGCGTAGTGCCGCCACGACGCAGAATATTTTAACCCCAGGGGACATGGTGAATAAAGTCAAGTGTTGATAATTCTGCATAACGCGCACTTCATTACCACCATGGACTTAGAATTGGCTGAGGTGCTAGAGCTCTTGCAACAGAGCCACAAGGCATTGGCTGGGGGAAATTCCTCAGAAGCCCGTATGAGCATCATGAAGGCTGCCATGAAGGGAGGCACTTTGCTCAATGACTTGAAAAGTGAAGCTGAATTCAGAAAGGTTCAACCGATCGCTGCTTATACTGTCCAGTGGTATGACAAGCTCCGGAGAAGCGAGGCCACGGCGCTTTCGATGTCAGCGAAGCTCCTTTGGCTTACATGTGACGTTCGCAAGTCACTCTGGCTTCCCGTGCTCCAGTTTGAAAACGGCCTGTCCTTGGACTTTGTTCCTTTTGCCTGCAAAGAAGTTCCTATTAAGCTTCCTGACACGGGGTTTCTGGCGCCGAGCTTTAAAACCCCTTCCTTGGAGAAGGGTATCAAGGGCTTTGGCGATTTGTGCCAGGACTTGCTTCCCAACTGTTCGTTTGTTCTGTCGCTTTTGTCTATCCACGATCTCGGCCTAGCTAAAAGGCTCGAGGGCCTTGTGAGATATAACGAGAAGGCGGAAGTCGCCAAGGTGAAACTCTTCATCAACGGCTGCGAGCGGGAGATAACAATATCCACAAAACTCCCGTTTTTGAAACCGCCCCACGATGACCGCTCATTAATCGTCAGGTCCAGCACCAACGACAATCTTTATTGGCCAGCACTCATTGAAAAAGCCTACCTCATTAGTCTGGGTGACCACTACGCTTTCCTGGGCTCCAACATGGCCCAAGATACGTTTATTCTCATTGGCTGGGCGCCAGAGGTACGCAATATCAGCAAAATGAGCCTCGACCTGCTTGCTGAATTGTGGGATTTGAAGCAGAAGGGACTTGTGGCGCTCGGTTTGGGGACAGGACTGATGCTGGACTCATTGGCGTCAAAATTGAAGGTTGTCTCTGGACATGACTATGTGGTTTCTGGGTACAGCAGCAAGGGTATGACGCTTAAAAACCCCTGGGTCAGCACTGAGAAGGACCGGTTTTTGGAGGTGGACGCCTCTATCTTTGGCCACTTCACGTACCTCTATTTGAACTGGAACATGGACGCCCTATACAAACACAGTGCGTCTATAGTTGCAATCAGCCCCAAGCCCAAATGTGAGGAACTCCTCCTCGACAGACCACAATTCACGGTGGAAAACAGCAGCAGTGAGACTCAAACTGTGGGGTTCATGGTGGAGCAGTTCCTTCTGAAGGAAGAGGCTGTTTGTTCCTACAATGTGAGTGTCTACGAAAACACCAATGGAAAAGTGGTGTATTCGTCCCAATACGTTCGTGCCGCAGGCGGCAAGCTAACAAGCTCTAGAACTCACTATTTGAAGTTTGATATCCCTGCTAAAGCAAAGTACACTGCGGTTATTGCTGGCCCTAAATCGAAAGTGGTTATTCTGGCAAAGCTCTGGAGCAACTCTCCCGCGGTGAAAATGTATAAAGCAAAGCCCCACTACAACAACGTCATTGAAATCGAGGACGCATGGACGAAGGACGATAATGGGGGCAATTGGGCGTTGGGGCTGTATATCGATAACCCCCAGTGGGAATTGGTGATCAAGCGGCGGATTTCAAAAATGTTCATTGCCGTATCCTCCGGCGAGGGCACAGATTTGAACTTCCACTTACTCCACACCGAGAAAACGAAGCAATTGGCGAAACTTCGAAACTTTGACAAATCGAAACTTCTCTTCAGCGACAACTATTCCTACGGCATACACCATCACGAATTGCAAGATGTGGAGCCTGGGAACCTCCGCTTGGTGGTTTCCAATTTTAACCCCGAATACACGGGCGAATTCCACCTACTTGTGATGTACGATGGTGCCAAGAGCGACCTTAAAATCGAGAAAGTGCCCAAGGCTTTGGGGCTCTACAATGATACGGTGCAGTTTTCGTGGAACAATCGAAACCGCTATAAGTACACCGTGAGCTCTGCAGTACCCAACACGACTGTTACTTTCAAATTGCAAGCTGGCACCGAAACGCAGACACTATCGCTGTATCGGCCCGCTGTTCGAGCCTCCCTCTTTGACAAGGCCACACAGCAGCCAGTGGTTGTGAACGATAAATGGAACGATAGCGTTTATGGGGTTTTTGTGGACTGCGAGTTGAAGAAGCCCAACCACGAGTATATTTTGCTTGTGGAGCGCTTCGAGACTGGCGAGGGCGTGTGCCGAATTAAGGCAGGCTCTTCGAGTAAATTGGCTTTCAAGGGTGAGGACGACTAGACTGGGGTTCAGCTTGTGAAGAGATTGACCGCTGGGCTCCAGGGGTCCTTGAGAATATGCCTTTTCGTTTCAGTATTTTTGTTGTGTGCGTGTGATAACTGATGACGTTAAAAGAACAAAAAAAGACGATTTGTAGCCACGGGAAAACAGTAGGTGACACCGCCCAGCATTATTAAGCAGATAAATTCACAGGATTCAACAAACAAGCTTTTAAAGATTGACTAGGCCACACTTATCCTCTGTGTCTACTATTTGTCCCCATACGTGGTTTCACAACTGACTCTGAGACTCATTTCTTTAAATTCATTCTGCTTTTATCGTTTTTGAATTCCTGGTGAAGCAGGAACTTTCAAGAATTGTAGCCTATCGCTCATCCGCGTGAATACTGGTTCGAGCCTGTCATAAAAACATAAGTCAGTGGTATGACTTCAAGCTATTGTCTACATCATTAACTATCAAGAGTTAATCACAATAATTCAAACAGCCATAATCGACTTAGAGGCTGGGGAGTTCTCCAAAGAGGATCGCGATTTATGACCAATTTATCCCAGTGGATTCGAGGTTGAGAGGATGTTAGGAATGTGTCGATGATTTAACAGTGACGAAATCGTTCGAGAAGAGAGATATTGGAATTTTGTCGGATATCATGAACAATTTAGTTGAAGAACTGGAACGACTGAAAATGCGACATTGTCGTTGCTACGTTAGCACAGCTCGAGCAATTCGGATCATTTTAAAGTAGATCTGGCGGCAAATTTGTGCATTGGTAGATGTGGGTTTTGAGTTTATTTCAGGTGATTTCAAGATGAGGAACTCTGGCATTGGCGGAGGGCACCAATTGCATTGAGGCAACGACGACATTTTTGCAACCACCAGAGAGTGTCATAGTACCAGAGACAGATTACACTATTCAAATCAAAAGCTTTTGCAAATTTTGTAACGAGAAGCGATAATCAGGAAGTAACCGAATCTATATGGCTATTCATAATTGATTGATTTAAAATGATGCCTTACTTGAGTAGTAATGGGGTGAATGGTTCACAGGGTATCCTGATTGAGTCTTCCCCAACCCACTTCAAAAGACCTCCCAGATTTTGCATTTCTTCCTCCATCAGATTGGTAGCGCTCATCTCCGCTCTCCATTGCCATAAGACGCGAGTCTTCCTGAACCAGGTCTGATCTCTAAGGAAACACACTACTTTACGAAAACTACACCACCTTCAAACATCATCTTCTGGTATCAGCTAGTGAAGAGGAAAAAAAAAAGAGCTAAAGATAATCCTCGAAAAACTATAACGTAAAGTCTGCCTCCAGGTACCAACCTTTTTCAGTTGGCTGCGAACCTCAAAGACAACCACACTCACCACTCAACTCCAAAAACTACACAGAGAACAATACTCTCTTCTTTAACTTACCAGCCACAACAGCTCAAACCCACACCCCCTGACCCACCCAGATTCCCAAGAAAACCCGACATCTCCAGCCGCGCACGTGACCCTACACCCACCTAACTTGACGTGTTCTCGAGACTCACCAACTAACCATGAAGTGGACACTCTTTTGGCTCATTGCTGCATGGTGCCAGACGGTGCTAGCAGCTTATTCCGACGCGGAAATGCAGGCGCTAGTGGCACTGAAAGGCAAAAACTCTGTGATCGAGCTTCGTGACGAGAACTTCGAGAAGTTTTTGTACGGTGACAGAGACTACAACTTGATCGTCTACATGGCGCTGGACCTGCCTCAGCTCAATTGTATTTTGTGTCGTGAAGTGCACCCGCTGTTCACTACGATTGCTGCTTCCTGGGGCCATGCTTACCCACAAGGCTTTTCTGAAGAGGAGAAGTTGGAACAGGGCAGAGTGAACGTCTACTTCTTGGAGGCCGACTTCATGACCGCCAAGAAGCTTTTCCAGCTTATGAAATTGGACCTGATTCCCAAGATCTACCACTTCCCTCCTTCCGAACCGGGCGCCAAGCCAACCTCGTTCCTTACCCACAACTCCCAGTATCAGTTCTACCAGGGCGACCACACCCAGTTGATTTCCCAGTGGGTGCGTGAGATCATGGGCGTTTCGGTGGAGATCCACGTTCCTTTGGACTGGGGCAAGGTGGCGTTGAACGCCGTCATCACCTTTGTGGCTGTGTCGCTCTTGAAGAGATTCAGCTCCTACGCTTTGGCTGTTTTCCGCTCCGCCTATGTTTGGGGCACTTTGTGCTCGGGAGCAATGCTCTTGTTCTCGGCGGGTTACATGTTTAACCAGATCAGGGGAGCTCCATACGTCAGAGAGGGCGAAGGCGGCATCGAGTACTTTTCTGCGTCTCCTCAGAGCCAGTACGGTTTGGAATCCCAGGCGATCTCGTCTTTGTACGGGTTCTTGGGCTTGATGTTTGTTTTGTTGGCATCCAAGGTGCCCACGATCAACAATGCCAAGGTCCAATTCCTCGCTGTCGTGGTGGTGTCTTTCTTGATCTACCTTGCCTACAGCTTGTACTTGTTCTTCTTTGGCTTCAAGTCCCAGGGCTACCCATACAGGCTTCTTGATCTTTCTGGCTTGTAGACACGCATATATGACGCCGACCGGCGGATAGATAAAATATTACGTGATTGGATGTAGTGAGCAGACAGAAAACGGGACCTGATGATTAGACGATCAGGATCTTTTGAAGTGTGAAGTATCTGAGAACTATCGAACGACAAAATTCGGTTGGGTGATGTTTTAGCATACAAAGATTGACCTGTTGATGCTTGAACAGGTGCCATTGGCGTTCGATCCTGCGACAGAGAGACATTTACAAGTCACCTAGACAATGCCCAGTAGAAGTTCAAGTCCGCTCACCTGATGCCGATTCAATGTCCTTGTCAAAATTAGAAACACCAATTAAAAGCAATCCCCTACCGTGGAAGGGAGCCATAGAACACTCCTCCCTTCTATCGACACTACCGACCTGATCCAGCCGAGACCCAGAACTTAAGAGCCCGACATAGATATTGGATTCCGACATAAATATTGGATTCCGTTTTGTATTCAATGCCTCCTCCTGAAGCTTCTCCCTCCCTCTCTCTCTCTCTTCAACCGTCAAGGGAACCAACGCGTTTCTCGACCTTGTTCAAACGCTTCTGTGCCGCATGGAGCTTCGTCTTCACCGCTTTGATACGCTGCTGGGCGTCCGTCATGTCCAGGCCGGCAATGCCCGTGCCAAAGCCCTTTTCGATCTGGTCCAACCGCTCAGAGATCAACTTGAGCCGAGTGAGCAAAACGTGCTGCAGCCGGTGCAACTGAAGAAAGTTGTCATTGAGACTGTCGAGAGGGCCCAGAAGAAGCAGGTGAGCTGCTAGTTCGATCGGGTGGAAGTCTCCATCAGACTCGCTCATGTTGATGTTCGCAGAATATGGTGAGGTTGTGTGTGGAGGAATCCGGGGTGGTTTTGGAGTCTGGCATGATTTGAGTTTTGGAAGCCGGAGATGCCGATCTCGACATCGTCGAGCTTGGGCTTTTGGAAATTGGCGGAAATTTTAAATGGAGTGTTTTGGGCTGGGTTCTTCTGGGTTGAGTTCTGGATGCCAGAAATGGCTGCAAATCAACATCCAGGAGCAGTAATCAACATCCAGGAGCAGTGAGTATGACTTGAAGGGGTCGTAGGCTGTAGTGCTTAAAGTTTCAGATTCTGGATTTATAGCAGAACCCAAGCTAATCTCTTGGGATAAATGTCTGGTCACTTGAGGAAAGGTAGCTAGGTAGGCCGGCCACTTTTGACTCAGTCCCTGTAGTATTCTTCTGGCTTTGTATTTGTAGCAGAAGAGTTGTTTACAAAAGGTAAGTAGGCGAAACTACTTAGTGTCATCGCCTCGGCTTTCAATGACTAAGTATGGCTTGTGAAGTTGTTAGACTTCATGGGCACAAGAAGCTATTGTAGTCAGCGGACAGTTTCTCAAGTGTATTGTTCTTTACGCCTATCCAAACCGTCTTTGAAGAGGATCTTCCTCGGTATTACACCTAACAGAACTTTTTGAAAACGGGGCTGTTCGTTACAGGAGAATATCTACCACATGTGTGGCTCTAATGCATGATAAGCGTCTGTCCTAAATCTCACCAGGCTTTTACAGGGCTTTTAAGATTTTGCAAATAACTTGAATGGCAAGGGACTAAAAGCCTACTGAGACCCTTCTGAGACATTACTGTCCAGAAACCAGTGCTCCACTAGATACCTCTACTGGTAAAGTTCCCAGCGCCATACAGAGTCTGCCAGCCATTCAAATCTCACATCAAAATCGAACCCCAATCTCTCAAAAACTCGGCTCAAACTACGTCCATACTGGTGCCATTTAGTCAGCACTGACGTGCCATTCTAGGAGCATACACCGCTCGACATGGCCTTTTTCTGTATCTGAAGACACGGGAAATCAAAGATTGATTCTAATTTGCCCAATTAAAAAATCCACCTCACATCTCTGCAACTGTAGCATTGACATTGAAAAACTCCTACTGAATGAGTACAATGGAGAGTATGCGAGTCAGTGTCAAGGCTGCATAGGCGAGCACTGATAAGCTGCGGCTGAGCTTTTCGAGCGGCTACTGAAAAGCATAATTAAGTCCGGCTGGTTTTTATAAAAAAAAAAAAAAACAGTTCTTCTAACACCGTTGGAGAGTTTGCAAGCACCACATATCCTTCTAACTTGTGACTTTGCTATGTGAAGACAATGATAGATCTGTCCTCGGACCAAAAAGATTTTCCAATTCTAGACAAGGTAAGGTGTCCAAAGCCGAGCCCACGTCAGTCTTTGATTCATGTCTTCGGCTGGTTCACATTTAGCACCACCATCGGCTCTTCACCAGCGTAAAACGATACCTCTTCCAGTGATTGACTAAAAGCTTGGAGAAACGTGATTAGTGTCAAGCGAAGAAATAAAGTTTGAAAGCTTAGAAAAGATGTCTAGACTCAATTGGCGTTCCAATCCAACCGACTTGACTTCAGAGAGATTAGGCTGACACGAGGCAGCTACAAAACAACTGTCTATTGAATCTGACCGTTTTGTTTCCGAATGCAGCACCTCTTCAACAACATCAGGCTAGAATCCACACATTAGAATCAGCGCAGGCTTACACTTTAAGGTTGCAAATCTCCGACTCAATTCCGAGTTTTTGACTCGCATTAGACGTAAATACATGTACACACATAGATTAAGCGGGAGTACCCCTAGCTTGACGCAATCGTTTACAACCTATTGTGACTATTTTGTAGATAGGACAATCATTATCTCTCCCCACAATATGGACACAGATGACCGGACTGCAGGTCTAAGCGAGAGGAAGTGACATGCATATGGCAGATGAACCCTGACAGCACAAGACGCCATAATTTCGCCAAAGTGGCAGATTCTGATTGAAACTTGGATAGTAGAGAATGAAAAGTTGACATGGAAAAGCGTCTTCTCAAATCTTCATGACTCCGCTCCTCTGCTCTGCAAGGAGAACCACAGTGCAAGAGCAAATGCCCTTTAAACCCCACAAAACACAAATTAATAGAATCGTATGAGTAGACATATAAATCCAGCTTTACTTCCCCGAGAATGGAGTCGGCTGTCTCTGCTGATACCCGACTTCTGATTTTCATACAGCTTCCATAAATAGCCACGCAGCAACCAACGCCAGCAGCCCAGAAACCAAATATTTCATCTCTACAATTCATCTGATATTTCACTTCTTCTCTCCACAATCATGAAACCCAACTCTCCCCGTAAAATAGCACATGCGTAGCGGCCTCACTACATCAGTTCGCTGCAGAGACACCAAAATATGTATTGCTTCGAATTTCAAAGCCTGGGTCAAATTGCACAAGATCACAAACCATCTTGCTTTTTCACCTACCCAAACTTCCCCGACTAAAGCCCCACCTCCATCCGACCTGCACACGCCAATATCAACCCCAGCCCGACTCTGGAACTACAACTGCTTCTTTCCAAAACCCCGCCTTTTTACCAGTCCATGCTCCCAAGGGGCCAGTTGAACCAGTACATCTCACTGTTTGTACCCCAAGTTGCACAGGACCTTCTGTCTCGAGCCCTGGACTATTTGACTCCGGACTTTCTGGGAACCTCTGAGAAGAACGAACAGATGCTCTTACACAAGTCTTCCCACGGGGTCAAGATCGGCCAGAGTTTCCGTTTTGACGTGGACTTTGCGCCCTTTGACCTGGCAGAGCACTATGCTTCCCAACCGCCCAAATCCCTCTGGGTGAAAGTGAAAAACACCGAACCGATAACTATGAGGGCTGCCTACTTGGCTGGACCATATGTGCTTTACGTGGATTGCCGCCCGGACGACTACGACATTCTGAAAAACGTGTTTGTCACTGCCGACCAGCCCGTCTACGAGCCCCAGCTTCTACCGGGCCAGAGCTTTTATGTGGAGTTGCTGTGTCACCAGTATAAACCGCATTACCGGTGGACAATCGATGTGATTTCCCAGGCGATCTTCAATGTCTCTGTGGCGACGAATTTTGAGGTTTCCATCGCCGCTAAGCGGGAATGGCTCTCTGAGTCAAACGTGCCGGTTGTACCCCATCCGTTTGTGCTGGTGCTGATCCACGATACTCTCGACCTCTGGAACATGCCGCTTCCGGACACTTCCCGCCCGATCCACTTGGTCATTTTGACCCACGGCCTCCACGCCAACGTGCTGTCGGATATGTACTTCTTGAAGGAGCAGATAGACAAGAATTCTGGCGACGAGAACATCGTGGTCAAGGGATTCTTTGGGAACGTTTGCAAAACAGAGCGGGGTGTCAAGTACTTGGGCTCGAGAGTGGCCGACTACGTCATAGACCTTGTCACCAAGAATGAAAGACTTAAGGGAAACGTCACGAAAATCTCTTTTATCGGTCACTCGCTTGGAGGTCTTACTCAGACCTTTGCCGTTGCCTACCTCGAAGCAAACTTCCCCTGGTTCTTTCAGAAGGTACAGCCAGTCAACTTCATCACCTTGGCGTCGCCTTTAATCGGCGTCGTTCACGAAAACCCCGTCTTCATCAAATTAGCGCTCTTGGCTGGTGTGGTGGGAAAAACCGGCCAGGACTTGGGCCTACAGTACACGGAAACAAACAATAAGCCGTTGTTGCTTTTGCTACCCACAGGCCCTACCCACCGTATCCTTAAACGCTTTGTCCGCAGAACCGTCTACGCAAATGCTTTGAATGATGGCATTGTTCCTCTTCGAACGTCTGCATTACTTTACCTAGATTACGACGGCTTAACCGCTCTTGGCAGAGACCCAGAACCGGGAACTACAGGCGAAATTCCACAAGAACTCCCCGACAACAAAGACAGCCAAACGCTGGCTCTCAGTTCTGTGCTTTCGTACTTCTTGCCTCAAAAACAGCGCAAGAACGGTTCCGAGCCTTACAATCGTTTCCAGACCACCAGCCAGGAAAACAACTCTAAGGAGGGCACGTTTGGGGGGCTTCCCAAACCTTCTTTTGTGGAAAGTGCCGCATCGTTGCTTCTTCCACCACAGCCTTCCCTAAAATACATCACCAACCCGGCTGCCAGAGATAACGTCATCATGCACGATAAGGTATACCACGACTCGGACTTGCCGCCGTTTGGCATTGAAGAGCCTGACGAGAGAAACAAATCCATGATCCAAAAATTGACTGCCACGGGCGAGTCTATCACGAACTTCGCCAAAAGCAAAGAAATGGAGCGCCTCGAGGAGGAGATAGCTCGTGAGTACCACAAGCTGATGCTGTGGCGGAAAGTGCTTGTGGAGCTCAAGCCAGACGCCCACAACAATATTGTAGTTAGACGCCGTTTTTCCAACGCTTATGGCTGGCCCGTGATTGAGCACTTGGTTGAGAACCACTTTGACGTCGACGTCTCCACTACGCCCGAGCCTTCAGACGAGGAGAGCATGGATTTGTCGGAGGAAACCTCGGCGTTGGCCAGGATTCTTCTGCGGGATCTCATTCAAAAAGAAAACGAAGATATCGACCGTGAGTCGCTCAACGAACCCACAGAGCATACGTGGATCAAAGCTGATGCAGACAGCGAGTCGATGTTTGCCGTGGGGCCCGCCGGGCTTCTTCTGGATGTCAGTGAGATGGTGTGGAAGCTCAAGGACCAGTGGGAGAACCGCACCTTGGGCAGCATCGACGAAACAGCATCTCGAGAAGAGACCCTCGAGGGCAAAAAGCTGATCATGGACACTTTCATGTAAATAACTGGTCATAGCAGCTAGATGTGGCCAGACCTAGAGAAGCTGGAAGTGTTCGTTGCTCATAGTTAATGCAGCTACTCCTCTTCCTCCACGATTTCCTCAGCATCCTCTGCCTCTGCTCTAGGAACGACCTCGTTGATTTTGGCCAAAATAGCCTCACACTTCTCCTCGTCAAACCGCTGGTCACATTCCTCCACCAAGGCGTGCAAATGCACCATTGTCCTGGGCAAGGAATTGAGGATCTGGAGCTTCTCCACCTTGACCAATTCGAACTGGTTAAGAAAAACCATGATTTCTCTCACAGCCTCAGCGTCAGGAATGTCCCCAGCAGCCAGCTTGTTCAAGCACAGCGTTATGTCTCTGGTGACAACTTCCAAATCAACACCAGCGCCAGTGAAGCGTTTGCGGCGGTTTTTCGAATCTTTGTCCTCTTGGGGCGAAAAAGTCCAGTTGTACTTCTCTCTGAGCCCGTTGAGGTGCTGAAGCACCTCGTAGTCCGCGAGAAAGGCGTCTCTTTCTTTGAGCACTTTCATGGTGATGAGGTGAGTTTTTCGCGATATCTGATGGAGGTGTATGAGGGGGAAGAGACCGGTGTGGTGTTGTGGGATAAAATCTGGAGGTGAAATTCGGAGGTGGTTTAGATTTTACAAATGAGAATCATTAGTCAGAAAAGTTATCAAATTCGGCTTTGAAAATTTGGCTCGACTGGTCGGTGGTTGGTGCAGATGGAGTGGCTGCAAAATGGGAAATGCGGTTGGGACTAGAAGGTGAGTACAGAACATCGCAAACGGTGACTAAAGAAATGACGCCAGATAAGAGAAATTCGAGTCGAAGAGATCGGCATGTCCGATAAGGATGGAGTGGATATGTGATGGACTGATATCGTGCTAATAGCTTGTCATCCAGATGTGTCGAGAAATACTTTTTCCCTGAGTTAGCTCGTGAAGGGTCTTAGAATGGGAATCATACCGTTATCAAAGTATTAAAGTTTTGACTTTATCAACAACGAGTTCTGTCCGGAGCAGCACCTGCTGAACCACCTGACTGAGAGCTTAACTTCAATGAATGATGGCCTTTACGGCGGCTAAAAGTGACAAAAGAAAGTTCTTTGCCGCAATATCAGACAAAACCGGACGAACTACCTGCGGTCTGAGCTCTATCTCCATTTTGTGGACGGAACATTCCCGCTACACCGCCAAAAGCGCCGTTCTTCGAATCAACCTGAGAAGGCTCCAACAGAAAGAAAGTCTTCGAGTATGGCGGCACCTCCAAGTTCACCTGACGCAACATTTCACCAATAACAATCATCCGAACCCAACTACCTATCGAGCCACAGTAAGAGACGTCAAACTGAAAACTCAAAACCAACTTCAACCGGTCGGCCGTAACCTTGCGGCGTTTCCCCTGCTTTACCGATATGCTGCTGGCACGACTCGCTTATCAATAAAGAACGAAATATGCAAACTGTGGATGTTTGCAGCTTGATATCGCGCCGGATATTCCGAACTTGAATCCGTCAGTCCTTCATATCTAAGCGAGCTGCAGCTGGTCGCCGCATCTGCTGTCTATTGAGCCTGAGGCTGGCAAGAAATATTTCGCTGGACGGAGGAACAATTTCAGATCGAGGTCGAAAAGCAGAAGTTTATCTGATTCCAAAATGTCTCCACCTCAAAGGCTCTGATTGGGGCTTGACGCAGGTTTTGAATGTTTAATCCGGATGCATACTTCCTCTTATCTCGCCGAAATCGCCAAATGTCAAGATAACAAAAACTCCTATTTTGGCGTTGCAGACGTCATTCGATGACCAGAATGTCCTGAGGAGCTGTATTTATAGAAGCCAGGCGGCCATTCAGCCTTTTCAGCGAAGCCGTTTTTGCAACCATAGTATCCAAGACCATGAGCAAAATCGACAGCATTTCGGTCCACAGGCCCTCGATGGAGTCTAAGAAGCACGTCGATGTTGCAGTCACTGACGTGGAATCAGCATTCTCTCTTCCAGAGGAAGAGGGCGTGTTCCACGCTGAGAGTAACCTCGAAAGAGGCCTCAAACAGCGCCATATTCAGATGCTTTCCTTGGTGGGGGTTTTCGGCACTGGGTTGTTTCTTTCCAGCGGCAAAACATTGGCTTTGTGTGGTAACGTGGGTATGCTTCTTTCGTACCTTTTCGTTGGCATTCTTGTGGGCATGAACCAGCTAGCTATGATTGAAATGTCCTGTCTCATGCCAGTGACAGGCTCGTACATCAGACACGGCGAACACTTTATCGACGGTGCTTTTTCCTTTTCTTTGGGCTGGATCAGTGTCTACCTGTCAATTCTCCCCAGTGAACTTTCTGCCACATCTGTGGTGATGGGCTACTGGAGCGATTTGAACCCAGCGGTGTGGATCACCATTTTCCTGGTCATTATCATCGCGTGCAATGCGTGGAAAATCCGCTTCTACGGCGAGATTGAATTTGGCTTTGGCATCCTCAAGGTGCTTTTGATCGTCGGGCTCATTCTTTTCTGTGCGGTGATGGATCTTGGAGGAGTGAAGGATGTGGACAGAATTGGCTTCCGTAACTGGAAAAGGACACCTTTTATGGAGTACTACACCGACGGCAGCCTTGGAAAGTTCCTCTCCTGGTGGAAAGCAGTAGGACTGGTGGTGTTTTCTTTTGGAGGAGTCAACGCCATCTCCTTCTTTGCTGGAGAAACTCAACGCCCCAGACACTCCATTTACGTCGCCGGCAAGCGTGTTTTCTACCGAGTTTTCGTTTTCTACCTCCTCACGGTATTTGGTCTCACGCTTATCCTTCCAGCTGACCACCCAGATCTCTCGAACTCCACAGGCGATTCAACAGGTTCTCCTTTTGTGATTGCCATCAAGGATGCGGGCATCAAGGTGCTTCCCGACATCATCAACGCCGTCGTTTTGACTTCGGCCTTTTCCGCTGCCAATTTGAATATGTTCCAAACTTCACGCGACCTCTTTGCTTTGGCTGCAAAGGGCCAAGCTCCAAAGATCTTCCTCAAAACAAATCGCCATGGTATACCGTATTGGGGCGTCATTGTTACTGCATTGTTCTTGTCTTTGGCATATATGAGCGCCAGTACCAGCTCGTCAACGGTTTTTGGCTGGTTTCAGAACTTGACAAGTGCTAATCTTCTCGCCACCTGGATGTCCATCGATATCAACCATATTGGGCTTCAGAGGGCTTTGAAAGCACAAGGTTACACCAGGAAGGATTTACCTTACACGATGCCGTTTGCAGACTACGCTGCCTGGATCTCTTTGGTGTTTTTCGTGATTCTTCTTTTGACAGGTGGATACACCAACTTCATGAAACACAATTTCGACATATCGTCTTTCTTCAGTTCTTACTTCGTGATTCCCCTTTACGCCGTTTTGTTCCTTGGCTGGAAGTTCTTCAAGAAAACCGGCTTTCGCAAACCTCTGGAGGTTGACTTGCTGTCCTTGTTCCAACACATCAAGGAGAACCCAGAGGATATTCCGCCACCTCACCGTGGATGGCGCATGATAAAATACCTCTGGGAGTGATGGGTGATAGTCAACAGTGTATAGAGTTGATGTAATAGACCGATCCATCATGGGGACTAATATTGGAACTCTGAGTTAAGTTTGTTCACCGATAAAATGTGCATCAAATGTTTAATATCTTTTTTGTGTATTTTAGAACGACAAGACAGTCTTTCTGTATTTTCCGTTTGCTCGCTGTCTCTGTCTCGAGGTGAATCTGATCTGTCACTTGATTCAGTCAGTGAATGAATCGGAATTGGCGATTTATTAAGCTTCTTGATGCCCAATCACCAACTCCAAGCCTTCGATATCACCATTATGAAATTGGAGTACCCTCTGGCTCGTGGTCCTTAATTCTTAGTGTCAAAAGTGTCATGCTGTGCCCAAAGAGCACACCCTGTAGGATTCCAATTCCCTGAGTCTCAGCCATATTTTTGGAAAACAACCCTAAAACTCCATGCATCCCCTCCCATTAGTACAACGTGCCATCGAGAGATTTCCGTTTGAACACACCAATGAAACCACCACCCACGACCTTTTCGCCCACTTTCGGGCGGCAAATATCCACCCGTTCGTTAGTGGCTCTCGTATAAACGGATGTAACGTCCCATTCGCGTGTACCGCCGCCGTTTCCCGGTGGTAGCTCCAAAGCCCGAACCATCATGATGTCTATCTTTTCGTCGGCTATAATCTGCTTGCACTTTAGAAGCTGCGTGATGCATGGACAGAAAACGACGATAGTGCCCTGTAAGTCCAATGCCTTCGCCAATCTGCCCAAGTAGAGGTGTGGATCGGGAAGATCGAGAAATACACCGTGAAGCGTGACATTCGTGCTTTCAAGATAGGCAGCTGGAGACTCGGCGATTTGGAAATCCACGTCTCCCACAAACCTTCCACGCTTGTAGCTCTCCACATTGTGCTTTCCCATCTCCTGGTGGGTCGCATTTCTATCTACAGAGTGCAAAACAGCTCCTCTGAGGTTTCTATCATTTTGGGTCCGTGCCGCAGCATTAGCAGCGTGGATTTGCTGGCAAAGAGCGAGAGTAAGCGATCCATTTCCCGTGCCAGCCTCCAAGTAGTGCCTGGTTGTATCACCATACGGATCAATATCCCCCATTTGAGCTACCACCAATGCATCCATAGCATAGATGGGCTGGGCCCGACGGCGGCACAAGGCAACGTATTCTTCGAGTGTTGGCTCTGTGACCACGAATTTATCAGCAGCAGGGTTTTTCAGGCTTCGACTTTTCGTAAACGGGAGGTAGATGCGTTTTGGTTTACCGAGGATATCGTTGTGGCTCAAGGAGCCGTTGTGGGTAGTAAGCGATTTGTCTTTTTGCAAGGGCACGAGGAAGGCATGGTCGAGGTTTCTTAAGGGCCTGCAGATGGCAATGTCACCTTCACGAAACACGTTACGGAGGATTCGTCCTACTCGCATGGTGGAGTTTGTGTAGGAATATCAACATGCGATGAGATCAGTGATGAGGTCAATGGAATGTGGAGTAGTTGATTTTTTTTTTTTTTTGCAATTTGCATTTTGCTCTTCTGCTTTGAAGCATGTTGGGTGCTCTGAAGAATAAGAGAGGAATTGAGATTTTAGGAGAATTTGTGCTTTGCTGGAGAGGAGGGATGGCCGGATTTCTCTGGTGACTGTGACACAAGCCTGTGGGTTCGAATGGAGGTTTTCTTTCCAACGCATCAAAAGTAAGAGTATCAATCACAACCAAAGAGAGGATTCTGGGCTTTTCATCTCCTCGAATTGCTTAGATACAGCCTGATTCCCTTATTAGTGACTTTTGCAGCTATTTGTGTGTAGGTTTAAATAGCACTTATCAAGACGGGCATTGATCAAAGGCGATTGCATTATCACACATTCTGAAAGGCTATGCTCACAGATTCTGAATGACTCAGACTTACTGTGCTAAATAGGGAAATCTTCCTCTTTTTCTTGGGGCAGATAGCGTAACTCTGGGTCTTTGACTTTAATTAGTCAACTCCAAACGGTACGAAGACGGTGCTGGTATGAATAAGGAAAAAGGTCTGTCTTGATAGCTTGAGTCGGCCTTTGAGCCCCTGTCTTCCAAAGTGACCTTCGCCTTGCACCTTCTTAAAATGGCTTTCTGGTGCTTTCCCAAACCGGCAACGAGAACCCCTAGGTATATTAAGCACGCTTTTCCCTGAATCACCGAAACTGATCTTCTTATCATCAAAAGGCTCGTAAGCCTGGCACTAATAGCAAGGATGGTATCTTATTTCTTCGAAAAGCCTATCTTGAAATGCTATGAAAGAATCGCAAATTCCCAAAAGCCCAAAACCAAAAAGCACCCGCTTTCTGTTGAAGTCAAGGTCCCAGAGACCACGAGTGAGCCTCGCTACTGGAGTCTAGCATTCTTTTCCCTCTTCGTTCTTTGGCATTGCTACTACTTGGTTATGAAGGAAATGCTGTGGGTGACTTCCATCAAGATACAAATATTGATTCAGTTTCTTCTTTCCAGAGGTCATTCGTGGATTTATAACCACTGTTTTCACCAGGAGAAAAGCTTCAATCTTTACATTGCTCAAACCTTTTTCGCTTGGATTATATTCGTAATGTACTCCAGGCTTCTTGTTCACCTATATTTGAATTTCGATGCTTTCATGTGTTTCTTTATTTCACTTCAAGGCTTTTACATCGTATACAAGCTCATTTTTGGCTCGAGAGACATATTTTTGGTTATATATCGCTCTCCGTTCATACA
This sequence comes from Candidozyma heveicola, assembly GCA_003708405.2. NCBI lineage: Eukaryota > Fungi > Ascomycota > Pichiomycetes > Serinales > Metschnikowiaceae > Candidozyma > Candidozyma heveicola. The sequence continues at coordinate 687,830 of PPOB02000004.1, forward strand.
GAGATTTCACACAAGACACAGCTATCCTCCATTCTTCAGCATTATCAGCAAGCACAAAACATACCAGAAATGCGGGTTTTTACGACAATTATGTCTCAACAAGCAACTCCTCCATAAGGCCCGGAAAGAAAACCTTCATTATTGGGCCAGGACCTAAAACAAGGTATTTCACCAGGCCTCAACGAAAGGTAGGAAGCACATATATAAACATCTTGGTATTCACAGATTACCATCGTATCGAATCATTCAGTGACTTTACCAACTCGCTTTAAGCCTTCTCTACACTTACTGATGCTATCTCCTGTTACTATGGTACAATGCTATCTAACTCCTCCTCTGCTTCTTGTGCTTTTTCTCGATCGACTTGCCGCTGGCCCCAATCGTAATGTTCACCTTTGGTGGCACGTCAAAACCAAACGACTTGGCCACCTTCACCAAGTCCAACTTGTCTATCTGGTAGACCGTTTTGAGATGGTGCGAGGCATATGCTTGAAGGTACGATCTGTAGCCGTCCTTGGCACTCTGGTGCAACCAGTAGTTGCTCTTGATGAGCTTCGTCAACTGGCTCTGCACGTTGGCGATTTTGTTGGCTGGGAACTCGTACTCGTTCAATGGGACGTTGGCGGCCTTGAGGTATCTCAAGAAGCCTAGTTCGCTCGGCGTCAAAAACATCAAAGATTTACCTTTGCCTTCGGTACCTCTGGCAGTACGACCCACTCTGTGAATGTAGTCTCTAGGGTCATCTGGAGGGTCGAACTGGATAATCCAGTCCACTGCAGGAATATCAAGACCTCTGGCGGCCACATCCGTACAGATCAAAATACCCTGTTTGGCGTTGCAGAACTCGAAGAAAGTGTTTGTTCTCTTGGCCTGCTTCTGCTTGCCGTGGAGGTCCAAGACAGGCAAATCGATGTAGTTCAACAACTCGCCAAAGTACTTGACACAGTTACACGACGAAAGGAAAACAATGATCTTCTTCTTGGCGTTTCTCTTGAGGAACGAAAATAGAAGCAAGAAACGCTTGTCACTCTCGCACACAACGTAGCCCTGCTCCAAACCATCGGCGGTGGAGTTGGCATTTTCGGGAACGACATTGATGTAAAGGGGTCCGGGCCTCAACGACATTCTGGCCAAATCCTCAACCTTGGTGGTCTGTGTGGCCGAGAACAACATCGACTGTCTGTTTTCGTTAGGCAAGATCTTGATGATTTGCTTCATTTCGTCCTCAAAACCGATTTCCAAGATTCTGTCGGCCTCGTCGATAACCAAGGCCTTCAAGTTCTTGAAAACAAAGCCCTCGGTGTTCTGCAAGTGATCCAAAAGTCTACCTGGCGTGGCAATCAACAAGTTGACACCCTTGGCGAGCTTTTCGGCCTCCTGTCTTCTGTTGGCACCTCCAATGACAATACCAAAAGTCTGACTGTGGTGCTCCATGAGTTCTCTGGCAACACCGAAAATCTGGAGAGCCAACTCTCTCGTGGGGGAGATAATGATCACACCTGTACCATTTCTGGGCTTGAATTTGAGCGAGTACAAGAGCTCAATAGCAGGAATCAAGAACGCCAACGTCTTACCAGAACCAGTCTTAGCAGCACCCAACACATCACGACCAGCCAAAAGAGGAGGAATCGTCTTGGCCTGAACTTTGGTCATTTTCGTGAAGTTCATCGCTCTGATGGCTTTCATCGTGGGTTCACTCAAATCGGCTTTTTCGAAGTCTGCGTTGACGTCCTCCTCCACGTCGGTCTCGGCGGTTCTTTCCACTGTGGGCTTGATAGCCTTTTCCTGGACAGCCTGCTGGGCCTCGGCCTTCTCCTTTCTGGCCTTCTTCTTGGCCTCCTTTTCAGCATCTGGGTCTTTGATATCCTGGCCCAAAAGCTCGGCTACATCGGCAAATTCGCCGTCCACCTCGTCCACAAGCTGGTCGGTCTCGACCTCGTCGTACGATCTTTTTGAATCCTTAGGCTCTGCTGCCTTTGGCGCCTCCTTTTTCGATTTCGACTTCTTCCCCATACTTAGTGGTAGTTTTTTTTGGTGCGATGAGCATCGAAGAGTAGTAGTAGGAAGTGTGTGCAGGTCGGAGCCTCCAATCAGTGTCAAGATGTCAAGGAAGGGATCTCGGTGTTATTTGGTGATTTTAATAAGTTTAAGAGAGGAATGTTTTAAAGACGCTAAAGCTCTTCTCAGAGTCAGGTTTCATGTGAAATATGGGAATATATAGTACCTGTTAGAACAGTGCGGACTCACAATTGAAGACCTTACAATTGAAGACCTTACATCATCTCGGTTTCTTTTTTTTTTTTTTTCGAATTTGGGATCATAAGCTCGTTTTTTAGATTCGAGATGTATCGATAAGTAGCTTTTTAGTGGTACTTTGGGGAAGTTTCGAAATGCAATTATATGAAATGGCTGCGAAAACGGCCCTATTGGTGTGAGCAAAAGTACACATCAAAGAGGAAATGCTTGACCTTTATCAGGGAAGGGGGCATTTCTTTTGGAACTAATATACTTTTTTCAAGTCTTCTTTCGAATGACACGACTTGTTACTTTCTGTACAAAGAGCCACTGTCTCGTCTCACTGATGCCATTGGAAGTGCCCACTCAACAATCATCTTCCTATTTCTATGAAAAACAAGAAGTATAGCTGATTTTGGCAAAGCTATTACTGAGCCACATCAATTGACCCAATTCACTCTTGCACCAACTCCTTTTGATCCTTTTCATAACTCCTTAGTCTTAAACATCTCACACATAAAGGCACTTCTGGCTCCAGAAACAACAGCCTGAAGAGCCCAATATTATCCTATAATCTTCAAAACACTTTCAAACCAACCATAGACTACTTTTTAAAAATATCGGAGAAATCCATTGCCTGATCTATCACCTCTGGTGGCGAGGCCTGCAGGAATATCAAGACTCATACTTCCAACTTCAGCTTCCTAAAAACCAACTAATGGCACTGTACTCGGTGACATCCACCAAGCTGTACATGCAGGCCATGGCGCCTATGATGGACGCTTTGGCCAAGCTAAACTTTTCCAGCGACAAAAAACACCCCAAAATAGACAAGGAAACGGCCACTTCCACCACTGCCACCTCGTTCTTGCTGGATTTCAAGGACCTTGACGTGCAAGTGGTCGAAAACCTCACGGATTCTGCACAAGGCTCTTCAAAGGCAGCAAAGGAAATTGCCAATGAATGCAAACGAGTCAGTTTGGCTCGAGGCCAGGATGAAAACGATACCATATCCATTGTGAGAGGAATTGTGGATAGCAACAATACTGATGAGGAGCTTCAGCTGGCGCTATTTGACGTGCTTGGATTTGAAGAGTTTGAGTTGATTTCAAAGATTGTGCAAAACAGAGATGCCCTTAATGAGGAGGAGGAAGAGGCTGCAGTGGATCCTGCTTCCTTGACTCCAGAAGATAGAGTCAAGCTTCTTGTAAAGAATAGAGAAAAACGTCGCAATGAACCATTGCTTCCGAAAGTCACTGCTAAAGGGCAGTATCCGCATGTGTTCAAAAAACCAGATGTGGGCAATGTCATAGCCATTACAGGAAAGTCATACTCCCTTCCTCAGGGCACCACCAGGGCTAGTTTTCCCACTCACGAGGAACTCATAATTCCGTACCCTGAAAACACTTCCAACAGGTACATCAAAGACTCACAGTTGGTCAAGGTAGCCGATTTGGACTTTTTGTGTCAGGGCACCTTCTCCAACTACAAGACTTTGAACAAAATGCAGAGTTTGGTCTACCCTGTGGCGTATAACACTAACGAAAACATGTTGGTCTGTGCGCCTACAGGTGCTGGTAAGACAGATGTTGCCTTGCTCACTATTCTCCATACTATAGGCCAGTTTGTGTCTGAAGTTGATGATGGTGTGATTGACGTTGACTACGACGAGTTCAAGATTGTCTATGTTGCTCCACTTAAGGCCTTGGCTGCTGAAATCGTGGAGAAATATGTTCAAAAATTGAAGTGGCTTGGAATCACCGTCAGAGAGCTTACCGGTGATATGCAATTAAGCAAAGCCGAAATCATGACTACACAGATTATCGTCACCACGCCTGAAAAGTGGGATGTGGTGACTAGAAAACTGATTGGCGATGATGACCTTGTGGCGAAAGTCAAGCTTCTCATTATTGACGAAGTACATCTTCTTCATGAAGACCGTGGTTCTGTTATTGAGACTCTCGTGGCCAGAACATTGCGCCAGGTTGAATCAACCCAGCAGATGATCCGAGTGGTTGGTCTTTCGGCAACTTTGCCTAACTTCATGGACGTTGCTGATTTTCTTGGAGTCAATCGAAATATTGGTATGTTTTTCTTTGACCAGCTGTTTCGTCCGTGCCCTCTTAAACAGGAAGTTTTGGGCGCTAGAGGCAAAGCAGGATCCAAGACAGCCAGGGAGAATATTGATAGAATCTCCTACGAAAGACTCCTCGACCATATTCTGGAGGGTCGCCAAGTCATGGTGTTTGTGCATTCTAGAAAAGATACGGTGAAAACAAGCCGAACCTTTATATCCATGGCCCAGGCAAAAGGAGAGCTAGACTATTTCGATGCATCCGAGCTGTGTGACTCTTATGACCGTTTCAAAAGAGAAATGGGCGCTAAGAATAGAAACAAAGACATGAAGGAGCTTTTCCAGCATGGTTTTGGTGTGCACCATGCGGGTATGCTTCGATCCGATAGAAACCTCACCGAAAAGATGTTTTTGAGCGGTGCTATCAAGGTCTTATGCTGTACTGCCACTTTGGCCTGGGGTGTCAATTTACCTGCTGCCGTTGTCATTGTGAAGGGCACGCAGGTGTATGATGCTAAACAGGGTGGATTCGTGGATTTGGGAATCTCAGATGTGATCCAGATTTTCGGTCGTGCTGGTAGACCCCAGTTCGAGAAATTCGGTACGGGTATTTTGTGTACCACTAGCGACCGCCTTGATCACTATGTATCCTTGCTTTCACAGCAGCATCCTATTGAGTCCAAGCTTCTGGCAAAGCTTATAGACAACTTAAACGCTGAAGTTTCTCGAGGCACTGTGACTACCATAGATGAAGGCGTGCAGTGGCTTGGTTACACGTTCATGATGGTCAGAATGAGACAGAATCCATTTGCATATGCCATTGAATGGCGTGAGCTTGAAGAAGATCCTACGCTTACTATGAGAAGGAGAAAGATGATTATTGACGCTGCACGAAGACTTCATTCTTTGCAGATGATTGTCTTTGACGAGAACTCCGGAGCATTGGTGCCCAAAGACCTAGGTAGAATTGCTTCTGACTTCTACTTGCTCAACAACTCCATTGAAATCTTCACACAGATGCTCAATCCGCTAGCTACCGAAGCCGACTTGTTGTCCATGATCAGTATGAGCAGTGAATTCGACAACATCAAATTCAGGGAGGAGGAGAAAGTGGAGTTGACGAAGCTTGTGGAGAATGAGACGCCATGTCAGGTTGGTGGAGAGGCCGAATCTGCTCCGTGGAAAACCAACATTCTTCTTCAAGCTTTCGTTTCTCAAACTCCACTTAAGGACTCTGCATTGATCTCGGATCTGAACTACGTGGCTCAGAATGCCGCTAGAATATGTCGAGCCTTATTCTTGATTGGCATAAACCGTCGTTGGGGTGCCTTTTCCAAGGCTATTCTTTCTGTGTGCAAATCCGTTGATAGAAGGATGTGGGCTTTTGACCACCCGCTTGCTCAATTTGATCTTCCAGAACATGTGTTGAAAAACATTCGTGCTAAGAACCCTTCCATCGAGACCCTTCGTGATCTTTCAGCACCTGAACTAGGTGACTTGGTGCACAATTCCAATTCAGGCAAAACATTGTACCATTTAATTAGCAGGTTCCCTTATTTGGAGATTGACGCTGAAATCTTCCCCATCACCAGCAACGTCATTAGGATGCATGTTGTTTTGGAGCCGGACTTTGTGTGGGACCAACGGTACCACGGTAATGCTCAATTCTTCTGGGTCACAGTCGAGGAGTCGGAGGATACGAAGATACTCCATGTTGAGAAGTTTATTTTGCGCCGTAATTCTATGAACAGCCCACATGAGCTCGACTTCATGATTCCGCTTTCGAACCCTCCACCTGCTCAAATTGTGGTAAGAGTTCTTTCTGATACGTGGATCGGCTCTGAGTCGCTGCACTCTGTCTCTTTCCAGCACCTCATCAAACCAACAAATGATACTGTGAGAACAAATCTTCTTCGTTTGCAGCCGCTTCCAGTCACTGCATTGCACAATGAGAAAATCCAGAGTGTTTACGAGTCGAAGTTCCGCTATTTCAATCCAATGCAGACAATGACTTTCCACTCGCTTTACAATACTAACTCCAACGTGTTTGTTGGATCCCCTACTGGTTCCGGTAAAACCGTTGTTGCTGAATTGGCAATCTGGCATGCATTCAATGAGTTTCCTGGCTCTAAAGTTGTGTACATCGCTCCCATGAAAGCTTTGGTTAGAGAAAGAGTTGGGGACTGGAGAGCTAGAATTTGCAAGCAAACTGGTCACAAGCTTGTGGAGTTGACCGGTGACTCCTTACCTGAAGCGAAAGAAGTGAGAGAAGCCGACATCATCATCACAACTCCAGAAAAATTCGATGGTATCTCTCGTAATTGGCAAACAAGAAAGTTCGTTCAGGAAGTTTCTTTGGTCATCATGGATGAGATCCACCTTTTGGCCAGTGACAGAGGTCCAATTTTGGAGATGATTGTCAGTCGTATGAATTACATTTCCTCCCAGACGAAGAAGCCCATTCGTTTATTGGGTATGTCGACTGCCGTATCGAATGCCATTGATATGGCAGGATGGCTTCGTGTACGTGAAGGCCTTTTCAACTTTCCTCAATCGGTTCGTCCTGTTCCTTTGCAAATGTACATCGATGGTTTTCCAGACAACCTCGCTTTCTGTCCATTGATGAAAACCATGAACAAACCTGCGTTTATGGCGATCAAGCAACATTCTCCTACGAAGCCTGTGTTGATTTTCGTTGCATCCCGTCGTCAAACAAGACTTACGGCTCTTGATCTTATTCATTTGTGTGGCATGGAGCTGAACCCTAGACGATTCGTCAATATGGACGATATGGAGCTTTCTAGTGTCTTGGAGAGAGTCAAAGACGATACGTTGAAATTGTCGTTACAATTCGGTATGGGTTTGCATCACGCCGGTTTGGTGGAGTCTGACCGTCAGATAGCACACAAGCTCTTCGAGGCAGGCAAGATCCAGATCTTGATTGCAACATCTACCTTGGCATGGGGTGTCAATTTGCCTGCTCATTTGGTTATCATCAAGGGTACGCAGTTTTTCGACTCGAAGATCGAGGATTACAAAGACATGGATTTGACGGATATTCTCCAGATGATGGGTAGAGCCGGTCGTCCTGCTTTTGATACCAGCGGTATAGCCATCGTATACACCAAGGAAGCAAAGAAGGTGTTTTACAAGCATTTCTTGAACATTGGTTTCCCGGTGGAGTCGTCCTTGCACAAGGTTTTGGATAATCATATTGGAGCTGAGATTGCCAGTGGAACAATCACCACCAGACAACAAGCCCTCGACTTTTTGACCTGGACTTTCTTGTACAGACGTGCCCATAACAACCCCACTTACTACGGTATTGAGGATTTGAGTGACGCTGGTATCTCAAAGTATTTGGGTGGTCTTATCGATGACGCCATTGACAACCTTACAGAGTCCCGTTGTGTCACACAAACCGGTAAAGATGAGCTTATTGCATCTCCGTTCCTTCATGTGTCTTCCTACTACTATCTTTCGCATCTTACGATAAGATCGATTTTGGGTAATATCAAGAAGGACTCTTCTTTCAGAGACTGTTTGAAGTTGTTGTGTCTTGCCACGGAGTATGATGAGCTTGCTACCAGACACGGCGAAGAACTCATCAACATGGAGATGTCGCAAGCTATGAGATATCCTGCTGAAGATATGGAAAAGGAGTTTATCTGGGACCCACACGTGAAGGCATATTTGTTGATCCAAGCTTTCATGAGCCGTGTGGACCTTCCAATTGCAGATTACGCTCAAGACACTGTTTCTGTGTTGGACCAGGCATTGCGTATTTTGCAAGCCTACATTGACGTTGCATCGGAACTTGGCTACTTGCAAGTTGTCTTGACATTTGTTCTGTTGATGCAGTGTATCAAGCAGAGAATCTGGTATGACGAGGATCCTGTGACAGCATTGCCGGGCTTGGAAGTACAAAAGCGGAAAGAGGGTGGTTTAGATCTCAAAAAGGTTGGCCTGTCCAACAAAGGCGCTCTTTTCAAATTGGCCCAGAAGCTTGGTGTGGAAGACTTTGATGAAAAGGACGGACAGAAAGAGTTTGTTCGTATTGGCTCTTCCTTACCTACGGCCGAACTCAAGGTTGAACAGAGCAGCTCTGAATCGTTGAAGGTGGAGCTTGAACACCAGAACTTCCCCCTCAACAGGGAGTTTAAGATGTATACTCCTCACTTCCCCAAACCGCAGAGGGAGTCCTGGTTTGTTATCGTTTGCGACAAAAACAAGGAAGAGCTTTTGCTTATCAAAAGAGCTTCTCCCAGACTCCACGGAAAGAAGGGCAAGGTCGTCTGTTCCTTGGAAATATTTGACGATATGCGGGACCAAGATGTGGTTATTTTTTGCGTTAATGACGCCATGGACATCAGCTACGAAACCACGCTCACGTTGCGTTAACGAATGATGCTTAATGTACATGATGCTAATATAATGTGGTCTACTCGAAGAACTCGTCTTCTTCTTCCTCCTGGGGTTTTTCCTGTGGAGCATCGATCTCCTCCTCCTGTTCTGGCAAGGCAGCATTCTCCACTTGCACCGTTTTGCCAGCCAAAACGTCCTCAAACGAGAAGGGTAGTTTTCCATTGTCAATGAGCTCCTCCATCTTCTTACGATAAGCTAGTCTCTTTTCTTCTGTTCGCTGGGCACCTTTACGGACATTTTCGTCCAGTTTGGCTTCGGCATTGATTTCTGGCGGGTACAAGGAGACGTACTTTTCAGATTTGGGAAACATGAACACGTATGCAACGTCTATCTGCGTGTGTTTCAATACTTTTCTGGCCTTCTTGGTCTCTTTCTTCGACTCCGATTCAACAGCTTCCTTGTGCGCTTTGGTGGCCTGTTTGAGCTTTCTGATGGCCTTTTTCCTTTCGAAGAAACGAACCATATGGTACTTTTTCGCCCGCTCCTTGGTCTTCAAGTTGAACTGCGAGTGCTTCAAATCAACCTTCAATGCCTTCAATGCTCTTTCCTTCTCGACCCGGACATCTGCCGGAAGACTGTCTTTTTGGAGCAAATTTTCGATATTTTTGATCTGCTTCTTTACACGCACAGTGGAACCAAACACGTCACTGAGATCGGTGTTGTAGCGGTCATATCGACCGTGAGCTTTGGGCATGTTCGATAATTCAGAAACCTGCGATGCCTGAGAAGAGCTCGATGCCTGGGGTGTGGTGGTATATGCAGGACATATTGATAAACTCGATAGAAACGAGTTGGGGATTTCGAGAGTGGATTGGATTTTGTGTCCGTCTGTTTCAAAGGCTCTTTAGGTCTGTGAACTCTGGCGGCGTTGTTGGTTGCTGTCCGAAAGACTTTTCCTTGTGGCCTTTCAGCCCAAAGCCAGCATCGAGATAAGGAAACAGAACTAGGAGACTCTTCGAAACGAGGATCAAAATTGCGCTGGATGATAATTCCCGTTTTTGAGCTCGAGAGTACCTTCCAGTTTTTCAATTGGTTTATACTACAGTGCCTCTTTCGACTGTTTGTTTTCGCAGCCAACTGATATTCACCACGACAGACTCTCCATCAAAACCCCGGTACCAAACAGGCCCTACAACTCAAATGCAATAATTACTTCGAATCCGATTCAGGACTTTATTCCAAACGCCCTGAGCCTGAAAGTTCCAGTTGTATCGAATCCCAATCACTTGTGGTGTACGGGTGTACATTTGCTAGGCTACATCGAAAATCTCCAGCTTCAGTCCACCAAAATCCCCGATTCACCACCCAAATACACGTCATGGGAGCTCTTGAGAAAATCGCCCAGATCCAGGAGGAACTTGCCCGGACGCAAAAAAACAAAGCCACAGAGTACCACATTGGGCTTTTAAAAGGCAAGCTTGCACGGTTCAGAAGAGAACTTCTAGAACCCCAGCCTGGTGGATCTTCAGGTGGAGGCCAGGGTTTTGAAATTGCCAAAGCCGGAGATGCTCGAGTTTCGCTTATCGGTTTTCCCTCGGTGGGAAAATCTTCGTTTCTTTCCCAAGTCACAAACACCAAATCGGAAGCTGCTAACTATGAGTTTACTACTTTGACCTCAGTGGGAGGCATTTTGGAGTACAACGGTGCCGAGGTGCAAATTGTGGATTTGCCTGGTATTATTAAGGCGGCTTCTCAAGGTAAAGGCCGTGGTAGGCAAGTCATTGCTGTGTCCAGAACATCGGATCTCATTATGATGGTTTTGGATGCCACCAAAGGCGGCGAACAGAGGCAGATTTTGGAGAACGAGTTGGAAACCATGGGTATCAGATTGAACAAGGAACGCCCCAATATCTCGCTCAAAATCAAGAAAACAGGCGGTGTCAAGTTGAACTCCATCACTCCACCCAAGTACCTCGATGAGAAAATGGTCACTGCCATTTTGAAGGACTACAAAATTCACAACGCTGACGTGCTAGTCAAGGACGAAAACGTCACCGTGGATGACTTTATCGACATCATCAACGACCAGCACATGTCGTACATCAAGTGTCTCTACGTTTACAATAAAGTGGATGCCGTTTCTCTAGAAGAAACAGACCGCTTGGCGCGGGAGCCCAACACTATGGTCATTTCCTGTGAATTGGGATTGGGCATTGACGATTTGAAGGAGGAAATCTGGCGCCAGCTTGGCCTTGTGAGGCTTTATACTAAGAGAAGAGGCGTGATGCCCAATTTCGACGACCCCATGGTTGTGCGTGCCAACTCCACGATTTTGCAAGTTTGCGATGCCATTCACAGAGAAATGAAGAACCAGTTTCGGTATGCGTTGGTATGGGGATCCAGCGCTAAGCATTCTCCGCAGAAATGTGGTCTTCTGCATCCTGTGAACGACGAGGACGTTGTTCAGGTGGTGACGAAGTAGGCGGTGGATTGATACCTCTTTTGGGCTCTCGAGGCGGATTCTGAAGCGGGTCTTGAAGCTCAAACTTGCAAAAGATAATAGTTGAGGTTTTTCTGGAGCACGGGATTTTCCTTGAAATAGGCTATCTCCGCTCTTCACGAAGTTTTTCATGCGAGCTCTGTTCTGTGTGAAGCTCTCTTCAAATATGATCCACCTTTAAAGGCTTCAAACGTGAAGACTGGAGCCTCTCAACCGTCACCATACGACAATTGCATGAACACCAGGCTTGAGGGAAGCTGTCAAATGCCACTCTTTGATCTCTTTTTGCTTAATAAATGAATCTACTGGCATTTTGAATCATACCGGGCTTTACATGGGCTTTCAAAATCGACGGATTCGAGTCGTCCCCGTCGCCGTCATCTGTAGTAAGTAATTTTTTTGTTCTCGATTCGCTTGGTTCATCGAAACAAAAAAATTGGACCTAGTTCAGCAATCCATCCCTTCTATCGAAACCTTTCAGTGTTTGTACTAGCATTTCTCTTCTGTCTATCGATCCTAGCTCAATTCAACTCATCTCAGCATCCTGCCATGGTCCCCAGTGAACGTATCCCCAAAGCCTTCAAATTCTGTACTTCTGACAGACTATACGCAAAAATTTTTTTCTTGACATCAAAGAATCCGACATGTTTTCCTTTTCCTTGGATGTCTCCATATTTTGCACCCAAATCGCACTTCACAGCAAAACTAGGAACACTAAGTTCCGTACTCCACTATCCCATCCTCAACCAATCCACCTAATTCTCCAAACAATCCATTTTTGAAATTTAATAAAATCCCCAAAATTTTCCCGGATCACTATTTTGTTGATCCACCCTTTTCTCACTTCTCCACCTACTACTACTAATCAGCGCGCGTCAATATCAACATGGACTCAGAAGAAGAGCACGGTCCAGAGGTATTTGAAACCAGCGACGTGGAGAGTGAAACAGGGCCCGTTCAACCAGAAGAAATCAATGAAAACATTGCACGTGACCCTCTAGCTCCTCCTCAAAGCGCCGTGTCCAGCTATGAAAAGTCGACTCTTAGTGATGAACTTACGCTTGTGGACTTTCTGGGTAGTGTGGCTCTGCGGCTAGCGAACAGTGGATACAATGTGGAAAGACTCCGGGAAACGAGAAAACAGCGAATTGCCAGAATTGCGCAGGAGCTCGAGGAGTTGGAGAAGGAAAGTCCAAACGAGGTGGACGTGTTGATCGATAAGTTTGGCCAATTGAAGGCCGAAGAGAGCACCAAATTGAGTGCTGACCTTGGACTTGGCGAGGTGTTCAAGGAAATCGACGTGTCTCTCGAAAAAAGAGGCGGTTCTGGTGCTTCTGAGCCAAATAGCGTGTTGGACTTGGAAAGAAGGATTGCCGAGCTAGAGGACGTGATTGGCTCGAATGAGGAGACCCCATCGAGTATCAGAAACATTGTCAATAATGCCAGCCGAAAAGTGACTGTTTTGTACGATCACCAGGACGAACTAGCTACAGTCAAGAAAGAGATCCAGCTGCTCAGCAAGGAAATGGAGGTTTTGGCCACGAACCGCCGAATGGCACAGATTGCCAGTGGGACGAAAGAGGCTCCAGCGCTATCGGTCAGCTTCGACCAGAAAGTTTCGTCGTTGTACGATCGTTTGGCTGAATTTGAGAGAGTCAACTCCACCGTACCTCTGATGATAGCCAGACTACGGTCGCTCAATACGGTGCATTCTGAAAGCGGCCACGCCGTACAATGCGTTGTCAATTTAGATAAGACTTTGGCCACTTTGGCGCTGGATATGAAGAAGTGGGATGAGTCTGTTGAGAAGATCGACAGGAGTGTTCTGGAGCAAGGTAAGGTGTTTGAGGGCAATATTGCAGTTTTTGAGAAAAAGATGAACGATGTCATGGAGCGGATTGGACAGCTAGAAGCAAAGAAGAGCTGACTGGAAGAGCGGTATCGGGAGCATTGAGAGATACTTAATGGTCTTCTATGGAAGGGAATCACAGTGAAGCACTGGATGAATGAAAGCCAGCTGTTTACACAATTAAGATGATACGTGGAATCAGAGATCGATTATGTCAAGATGCTTAGGACGGCAATTTTCTTCGTTTGTGCTACGGCTTACTCGATACTAAAGAGCGATCTTAAGCCATTTTTCAAAATGGCTCACTCCAACATTGCCACACTCCATTTTGGCTCTAGACACAATTCGAGTCAATCCGAACTCATTTGTTCCACGACCCAAAAGCCAGGTGCTTTTTGATCCAAAGAAAAAGCGGCACCCCTAAATTCGTTGATGCCGCTTATGGTTCCGTTTCTCACCGGTTCGCTGAAAAGCACCCGTTGAAGTGCGACAACGTCATGTACGATTTCCAATTTAAGCGCTTCGAGCGGCTTGACACTGATTTTTTTCGTCGAACTAGTCTGAGTAAGGATTTGGCAAGATTTGAAAGGTGAAAAATTACAGAACGAACGGAAAACTAGAAGCTTGAATGCGTGGAATTTGAAGGGACATAAACAGCGCTTAGTATGGTACCCTGGAGGACACAGATTTACAGGTCATTCTTCATCCTCCAAAAAGCTCATCTCCTCTAAATCTACTTTTCAAGTTCACAAAACAAACAAGATAAAGATCCCCCAAATCAGAAACAAAAATACGCTACTCTGTCCCAGGCTTCTCTGGTTGCTCTATGCTGGACACAAAATCCTCCATACTAGTCCTCCCTACTCCCTCTTCTGAGCCTCTATCGTCACACGTTTCCCCACAATTCAAACCGCCATACTTAAGCCGGCCAAAATAAAGGGGAAAAACTTTTCATCAAAACGCCTCAACTCCACAGATACGGTTGCAAAGTCGCTTACTACTGCCCCCTCGCTATACCCTTCCCGCGCAGTGGCTCGCTCTTTCCTTCCCCCACACGCAGGCCTCCAGCAGTATAAAAGAAGTCCGATCCCACGAAAAATCACCTCCAATTTCTTCCTGTTTATTCAAAATGCTCCGCTTGCGTACCGCCCGCAGCCTCGCCATCAGGGCCAGACCCGCCGCCGGCGCTCTTTCTGCCAGAATCGCCCCCACTTTGAGCAAAATGCCTGTCAGGGCTGCTTCTCAATTGGCCCATGTCAAGGTTCCGCCATTTTCCAACGAACCCGTGAAGGAGTTCTCCTACAACCACCAGAAGGACTGGGACCTTTTGCGTGCGTCTCTCACCAAGCTCACCGATAACGGACCTTTGGACATCCCCTTGGTTATTGGCGGTGAGAAAATCTACGACAGACCCACGTTTGCCCAGGTGAACCCTGCTAAATACGACCAGACCTTGGCCCATGTGCGTTCGGCATCCAGAGAAGACGTCAAGGAGGCAATTGCCGCTTCCAAGGCTGCCAAGGCCAAATGGGCTTCTATGCCTTGGGCTGACAGAGCTGGTGTGTTCATCAAGGCCGCTGAGCTCCTCTCCACCAAGTACCGCTACGACATGTTGGCTGCTACCATGCTTGGCCAGGGAAAGAACGTTTTCCAGGCCGAAATTGACTGTGTGGCTGAGTTGATTGACTTCTTCAAGTACAACGTCAAGTACGCTGAGGAGATGTACAAGGTGCAGCCTTGTGAGACCGCTCCAGGTGTTTGGAACAGAGCCGAGTACAGACCATTGGAGGGTTTCGTTTACGCTGTGACTCCATTCAACTTTACCGCTATTGCCGGTAACTTGGTCGGTGCTCCAGCTTTGATGGGTAACACCGTCATCTGGAAGCCATCCAACTCCGCCGTCTTGTCCAACTACCTCATGTTGAACATTTTGGAAGAGGCTGGTTTGCCAAAGGGCGTCATCAACTTCGTTCCCGGAGAACCAGTCGAGATCTCCGAGGAGCTCATCAACCACGAGGACTTTGCTGCTTTGCACTTCACCGGATCTACCGATGTTTTCAAGAAGTTGTATGGCCAGATCGGCTCCAACTTGTCCAAGGAGCTCTACAGAGAGTACCCACGTGTTGTCGGTGAGACTGGTGGTAAGAACTTCCACTTGGTCCACAACTCTGCTTCCGTGGACCATGCTGTCTTGTCCACCTTGAGAGGTGCCTTTGAGTTCCAGGGCCAGAAATGTTCTGCCAACTCCAGACTCTACGTGCCTGAGTCCATCTGGGAGGAGTTCTCCACCAAATTGCGCTCTGCCATGGAGACCATCACCATTGGCTCCACCACCGACCCTTCCACGTTGAACAACTTCATGGGTCCAGTTATCCACGAGCAGTCTTTCAACAAGTTGAGCAGTGCGCTCAAGGAGGCCCAAAACGACCCTGAGTTGAAGATTCTCCAGGGCGGTGAGACCGACATGCTGACTGGATTCTTCGTCCAGCCAACCCTCATCCAGACCACTAACCCCGAGCACGAGTTCATGAAGAAAGAGTTCTTCGGTCCTGTGTTGACCGCCTACGTCTACAAGGACAGCGACTACGAGGCCATCATGGAGAAGATTGACCGCACCACCAAGTACGGATTGACTGGTGCTGTGTTTGCCAGAGAGAAGGAGGCCGTTAGACTCGCCGAGGAAAAGTTGCGTTATGCTGCCGGAAACTTCTACGTCAACGACAAGTGCACTGGTGCCGTTGTTGCTCAGCAGTGGTTCGGTGGAGGTAGAATGTCTGGTACCAACGACAAGGCTGGTTCTGGAAACCTCTTGAGCAGATTTGTTTCCATCAGAAACATCAAGGAGAACTTCCAGGAGTTGACTGACTTCAGATACCCATCGAACATCCACTAACTGTACATATACAACGGAGAGACGTTTTGCTACGGCGAGAAATGAAAGAGACGAGAGAACTGTAATGCGTAGTTTTGTGTGAACTGCGAGATGAAAGTGGAGTTTATGGTAAAATGTGAAATTAAATGTCAAAAATGTATTCGTTATCGTAAATGTGGTGAGCGACGTTCTCTGGTGTCTATCTGCTCTTCAGAAAGATCTTATTATCTGCTTTATGTCGGGGTATAATGCTCTGTCTTTTCTCAATATCACCCCAGTTTCTTGATATCTGGAAGAGCTTTTGAGACTTCTCATTCAGTCTACCCTCTTCCAACTTGGACAATATGCTGAAGGAAAGCCCTTGTCCGTCATCTGAGTTGATAGATGGTCATTCCAACTAAAAGAAGAGCGATTTACCAGTGCCCAGTGCAGCTGCCCATAATATGGATGCAAGCAATCGATGGCTCAGACTATCCAGAAAGCCTTATGCAAAATAAATCTGCTTTCTCTTATCTCCAAACATGCACACTCCTGTCGCTCTCTTATGCTTTTGAAACTGCTTCTCTGTGACTGTCTCTGCTTTTCTCTTCAGTACCGGTTGAGAAGCCTTCCTAATCCTCCACAAACATGGCACAACTCCGAGTCCAACAAAAACCACGTCTGGCCCGTTCCCCTGCAGTTACCACAGAGCGTTCCGCCCAAACGAGGATCTCCGGGAGCCACTCTCATGGGCATTGGAGGAGGCCCAAAGGAACCCGGCATTCCCATAGGCATAGGCATTGGAGGAGGAGCCACCACGGGCCTATGGTAGCTTCCGCTCATTCCGGGCGGATTCACAGAGTAATTGTTGCGTTTGGCAAACCGCTCGTAGCAGTCCTTGCACGTTTTTCCGTTCTTGCGTTTGGTGCCATGATTGTAGCATTTTTCACATATGAAGTTCTTCGGGTACTTGAAAGGAAGCTGGGGATTCGGATTCCATGCATTGTTCCGCAAGTACAACGGCCGCCAGCAGTCCAAGCACATCTTGCCGTCTTTCTTGTAGCCTGTGTTCTTGCACTTCTTGCAAAACCAGCGTTTGGGAAACTCAAATGGGAGGTGCTCGTTGTTGGAGTAGCTCACCAGGGTCGGAGTGTTTTGCGGTCTAGGCGGTCCATTGAGGCCCAGAGAGCTCTGGGGTCTTTGCTGGGAGCTTTGCGGTCTGGGTTGATGGGTTTCTGACTTCTGTGGTCTTGGAGGCTGCTGAGGCGGTCTTTGGGGCGGATCTGCTGGAGCAGGCAGGTTCAACGCCTCGGTATACGAAGGAGGCGGCGCCTCCGGTGTTTCGTCTGGTGGTTGGTATGTCGCTTTTGACATGGAGTAGGAAAAGTCGTGATGGTGATCTGATAAGACTGGGGGGCACGTGATGCCAAGGCTGTGGGCGGAAGCCGGAAATACGGTGGAAATGGGTGAATGTGGAGGGGCTTGGTTTTTTGTGAAATGCAGAGAAAGATGGTTGTTTTGGGCTTTTGCCAGGGTGGATGTTGATGGGAAATGGAGCTGGTAGAATGGGGCTGAATACTGCGACAGGATAAAAATAGGCGGTTGCGTTACTGATTGTGGAGTTGATCTGGGGGATGTTTAAGATTTATTTTTTTTTAGAATAATCGGGGCTAAGAAAATACTTTATTTGGCATTTTGGGGAATTTAGGCTTTGGTTCGCTTTCTACGCCCAAATCCGGTTCGTTGTGGCTCTAAAAAATGGCTGCAAAATGCCCAGAGGCAGTTGTTTTTGCAATCACTCCAAGGTAAAATATACTGGTATGTGACTGGCTGTGGATGACTATAATGGCTATTTGTATTTACTTCTCGGCTGCCTTGGTTCCAATTGGCTGTTGTTGTTGAATATGGGGTCCTAATGTTCCACAAACGTGTTTCCAGATACGTTGATCAACCGATCCTAATTCGATGTAAAATTAATCTTCTTTCGTCACAAAGAAGCGTTTTCCAATGCCCTCAGCTTCGAGTTTTCTTTACGCCCTAAAAGGCTGGAGAGTTAAGACTTCAATACCAAGAGATCGGGACTGATCTCGACCCTTCTCCAGAGTTTCCAAGTCGATGGTTGAGTGCCTTTTCTCTGCTTGGCTGGTGTAAAAACATTCTAAAAGTCAGAATGTATTGGTGAAATTGGACAATCTAGCTGAGAGATCCATCGCATAAGGTGAACTCTCCTCCTGGACCAAAAGCAATGGACAACCACCGCAATACACTATAACAAATAGATCAAGAGCTGGTACAATGAATGAGGTCTTTTTTTTATTGTTATTTTTATTTTTAAAGAGGTCTGGAAGAGTACTCATCACTAAGGCTCTTTGCAAACCCTGTTGATGATAGCCTTGAGGTCTAATTGGGTAAGCCAGTCTAGAGAAGAATTATAATTTTGGGATTGACATTCGACAATCATTAAAATGACTTTTGAGAGCGCCTCTTGTTTCTCCCCCTCCCTCAATGTAGCGTGTCTGAGATCTTTCTCGAAATGGCTGCAAAACGAGATACCATTCTACCACAACCAATCACCACCTTTCCCTACAAAATGAAGACCAATTTTAACAGATGATTCCGTCATTCTTTGAGAAAGCCTGTGGTAAGATAACCTCGAATTTAATTTTTGAATTTTGGCTCTTCATCTGGCTAGCCTTTTCCTGTTTACTACTTTTTGGTGCAAACTCCGAGAACACCTATATCATCGCCCGCCATACACCAACTAAACTAAACTTTTTAGCCTACTGAGCCCTCAAAACTCTTTAAATACCAGGCTCCTGCTGAAAAACGCCATTTCTTAGTCTAAGCCGTGTTGTGTCACGTGCGCGACACGCTACTACTACTTCAACAAATTTCCGAGATCTCATTACCAACCATGCTTTTCGATTCCACTATGTGGCTCACGGAGCGCCAGAGTATGTTCTAAAAATAGCACTTTTCAATCTTTCTAACCTCAGAATATGGCGTGGTGCTGACTGCTGCCGGTGTAGTGTTCTTCATCCTCGGCATCTTCACCTTTTTCGATTCGAGCCTTTTGGCCATTGGCAACATTCTTTTCGTGATAGGCGTGATTTTGATCATTGGGCCAACGCGGACAATCTACTTTTTTGCCCGCCCCACGAAGATCAGACCGACGATCTTCTTTTTCGGTGGTATTACCTTGATTTTGTTGAAATACTCGTTTATTGGGTTTATAGTGGAGGGAGTGGGCATTCTCTCACTTTTTGGTGATTTCTTGGGCACCATCGTGCAATTTTTGAGAAATGTGCCAGTTCTTGGTGGACTTCTCCGGCACCCGGCTGTGGAGCCGTATGTGAATCGCATAGCTGGACTAGACACCCTCCCTGTGTAAGAAGCTTCGAGGGATTCATTGGGCGTTTACTGAAATAGAACTCTGAGGATAAGATGGACTCGGATTTACAGACTCTGCCAGACGGTACCAACTGAGATAGACCAAGCTGAAGATCTGAGCACTACAAGGCCTCGGTGGAATGGATTTATTATGCTATTATAAATGCTGAGGTGAAGTTCCTGCTTCAATTGGAATTTTTCGAGGCTCTTGATGCGGCGCTTTATAGCCTCGATGGGACAAGCCCAAGCTGGGCGGAAACCCCATCCATGAACAGAAGCACATAGTCACAAGCCTTGATGCCATGGTTCAAGTCGTGCCGCGACGCGAAGCTGTTTTCGTTATAATTGAGATTGACCGTGTGAATCTCCACGACGGGACCGGCCACGCTGTGGGTGAAAATGGCCTCGAACATCTTGGCTGACGCCTTGAACAACGGAAGCCAGAGTATCGGCGCACTCAGCCCTTCTACAGGACAAAGACACGAATGGGCAGCGAGATCCAAATTCTCTGTTCTGTTGTTGCCCTCGCCGGGCGTGAATGTGATGTAGATGTCTGCTCTGATCTGGGTTACCGCGTTTCTGCTTTGCACTGAGAGAAACGTCACCAGCGGGTCTGCAAGGATCGCCTGGCGTAGACGATGGAGGAGCAATTGGGGGTGATAAATAAGCGCTAGGTGTTGGTCAGGCAGTCCTCCTTGGGCCCTTATGGTATGCTGGTTTTGGGGAAAGTCTGGGTGCTGTGGGCCCCCGATTGTATGTAGCTGAATTGAGGCGAGAAACGACAATGACGGTTTCAAAACGCCCTGAAAGAATGCATGTTTAAAAAACTCTCCGTGAACAAGTCGCTGGTTGGACAATTTGCTAATGCCACAGTAAGGCTGGCTGGATAGACTAGTATCCACCGTTTCCACCACGAGGATTTTCAAATTTCGAGAAGGAAAGTAAAGCCGGAGTGCTGCAGCCACAAGGCACGCCACAAGCGCCTGGCTGTGTGATATTACCACTGTGGGCATGGAAAAGAGTGTAGGTGTGGAATATGGGGTAGATGGTTTCGGAGAAGTGCGAAGGTAACAATTGGTGATTTTGAGAATTTAGGTGAAGGAGCCGTGGAAAGTCGGGGAGTGAATATGTATATGAGGTCACGTCAGCTTATGACTAAAGCTCTGATTCTAGTGGTATTGGGCGTTTATGGTGAGACTTGTAGTTGTTGGTGTGCTGCATCTTTTGCGTTTTGCACCCAAATTGACATGTATTCGCGTCTTTAAAGAGAGTTGCAAATTAGTCGAGGAAATCTAAACTTTTAGACTTGATTTAGGATAGAAAAATAAGAGCAGAAAAGACGGCGGCAGCGAGGAGTGACCGGTATGTACACAGCTCAGCAGACCTGGAGTTAGAGGAACACGAGGTGAGTTTGCAGCTTTGATTGACCCTTCTCAGTGAAATTGTTCAAAGGCTCTATGCCCGTAGATCTCCAGAATTTGCAGAGCATTGGCTTACCTTCGATTACCACTCCTATTCTTTCCAGGTACAGACTAACATAGTCCGCGCTGCCACCCAATCCAACTATTGCTCTGAATCCCTCTGATTTCTTGATGCATTATGGTCTCTATTTTTCGCCCGAAATGCGTGTAAGCACAAATTGCCGAGTCTGATCAATCCCAGGCATGTCATATTTCCACTGATCTTGCCACCCGCCGTCTTGCTCAACTCTTATCATGTCCGCCTCATCAGGTTCACCGTCTGAATATATCTCATCAATATCCACAATTTCATCAAACCCCAAGTGCAGCAAGACTTCTTCTGATTCCTCGTATCCGTTAGAGTATAGATATGCTATGGCAGAATGCACATGGACATGGCGGTCAAGACCTTTTTCTTTGAAGCACTTCTTCATACATACTATGTGGTCTTCCCATTCAGGTCCGTAATTGTATTTCTCATCACCTTTGACAGCAACAGCAAAAGTTTTGACAGGAAAACCGTCTAGAGCATACCAGAATGTATTCTCCTTGATTCCACAATAGTCTGAGCAAACTTTAATCCCTTCTTTGTCATCCTGGGTTAGCTTCTCATCTAACATCACTCGAGAAACCTTATCACTCTTGTCATTTGTGGCGTTTGAGTCAACGGCACTGGCACTGCTTAAGTAACCAGCACAAGCCATGAAACTAGCTAGAAATTTGAAAAAACGCATTGTTCGATTTCTCACTGTGGTATGATATAACAGTAGTATTGAAGTTTAAGAAAGATGGGAGGATTTTTTCACAACAACTATTAATTTAGAGGAAACCCACGAGATTAAATACCTTCCAATAAACCTAAATAGTCAAGTGCCTACATGGTAAACTCCTTTATGCTTTTCATTATGTCCCGCTTTTTCTTGGGAATGTGAGAAAAAAACCCGGCCTAGAAATCTCCGACAATGCTTTGATAAATTTAACATGACCTTTGTTTTTCTCTGCCATGGATACAACGAATGAGGAGTCAGGACAAGACGAGTTGGAAAGCGAGGCCGGACACGAGGGAGAGAATGAAATGGGAGGTTTCTCCTTTTTCTTTTTTTTCTGTAACCATTTCAATCAAGAGGACGCTGGAGAGAATATTCTTTTCGACAAAATAGATATCGATGAAAATACGAACTTGCAATCTAAGAAAATATAGTATAATCAATCATATGTTGTGGTTAGGCAAGGTGTTATTGATAACTATGATAGCCACAGTGAAAGCTGGAATTAAAGACGTGGGGGAAATACAGATTAAACAATCTCACGAACGACCGCATTTGACCGTATCTGATAGTGTGCCATGGTTCATCGATTATGATTTTGAAGACGAGAGATTACCAGAGTATCAGTATGAAACGAGTGCTGAGAATATATCACATATCCTGGTAGTCAGAAAGTTGGAACAACTCGCGATGTCGAATACAACTTCACAAAATTGTGCCAAACAATGCAATGCGTCTGTATCACTCTACATGGAGAGATCATCATCAGTATTGATGATATTCAGAGATAAAGAATTACTAGCAGATAAGATGGAGTGCGTATCAGAGTGCTACGAAGGCAGCAAAGGTGATTTGATAGACATAGCGATGACAACCAGTCCAGGCGCTCGTAAAGTGCCGCTATTGAATGTGAACTATCAGAACGTGAAACAACACATAGCGATAATGGAAACACACACTCGAGTGTATGAGCGCTTAAACCATATGTTTCATGAGAACAATTTATGTGACTCCTAGGGACAGTGTCCCTAAAAATGTGGCACTTGTGATGATATAGTCATGGAAATGAAAGCACCAGAGCGTACTGGAAACAATTACGACTGGGGTGGTAGATTTATGGCCATCGCAGTTGACAGGATAAGGGATGCAGCTACTAGCAAATTTAGCCAGGATTGTATGTTTCGATATGGATTAATATTGGTGAAATGGACATAGGAGTGCCAGAGTAGGGTATTTGGTAAGACTACCAGAGCAGACCTATTGCTAGGCACAGGAATGCATTCCTGAAAGTAACCTCCAAGAAATGTGTAACGCAATTAAGCCTGGGTTTGGCAGAAATTGGAATTGTCCAGCAATTCAAGTCATAGGTTCTTGTTTTAAGGACTGGATTAGTAGTCATATTTCGAGCTAGCGTTTCTGCCTTCCTTCACAGACTGGCCCTCTTTGTACTGACTCGATTTTTGTAATCATAGTTTAGTAGGGAAAACTTCGATAGACCGTGCGTTCGCTTCATTTGAGGTAAGCTATCTGAAAACAAGGAACGCTAAAAAACTGTTCGGTGAGGGCAAAAGTTGCTGGCATCAATACTCTTCAGCTCGAGTTAACTATTATCAATATTAATTGACGGTATTTCACACATGTATTGAATTCTGCCATCACTTAACCCATTCAGACGCCTGACGCCTCTTCGCTCTCCCTCATCTGTTGGTTTTCTTGCGCCTCTTCACACTCCCTCACCTGTTGGTTCTCTTGCGCCTTTTGTTTCTCCCTCATCTGTCGATAGCTTTCTTCCGCAGCTGCTGCGCCCAATATCAGTAAGTGAAAGAAGGACGTCACAAAGGCGAATATTGCAGCGTATTCCAACAATAGTTGTGGGCCCGCATACACTGTGACAAAACAATCCTCTAGCTCCCGCCAACAATCCCAAAGATCACGAAAGAGAAGTAACGTGCTAACAGTACTGGCTATAAGAAGCAAGATAGCACAAAACAAGAAGCCACTCTCACCATTCCACCAACCTCGCATTGCTGCCATGAACATCGTCAACAGGAACAAAATGTGTACGTAGTAGAGGACCTGGCTTCGTGCAAACTGACCTGTTGGTGGTAGATTATTGTAAGTTCTCGCGTTGATGCCGTCATAAGTGACAATATCTCCAGAATAGTAGCTCCTTCTTTTAGTCAAATTCCAGCGTAAGTCCTGTTTCATATCACGATAGCTCTTGATGAACTCCTTCCTGAAAAACATTGGATCCTCCATGCCATTAAACTCAGCAATCTGGAGCCCAATATCACCAACAAAGAGTTCCTCCATATTCAGGCCATAGTAGCACACAGAAGGGGAGTTGTCGTTCTTTCTGCAGAGTCCTCGAAAATGTGCTCTGTAGTAGCCGTGTGGCCAGGTCTCAGGCAACAAAGAAGATATGTTCCGAGTCGAACCCTCCATCACCGTTTCTAACGAGTCTATGGTTTTGTGCATTTGCACTAGGAGAGTCTTGTCCACCTCAGCAGTGACCAAGTTGATGTTTACTTCCGGAAAAGCAAAGTTCGAGAGTAGAACAGTTCCGTAGATTACCATGAAAACATGAAAACAGACGCTAGAAAAAAGTGGTGTCCATACTCTCTTTACTTCTGCTTTCACAGCCACAGGCTTAGCTTCAGGTTCGTAAACTGTTTCAGCTTCGGTTTCAACGCCTTCGTTAGGGGCATAAACTGGCAAAAGCTCATAATTCTCTGTGTTTTTAGAGCTGGCCATGATCTAATTGACAGTGTGGGAGGTGCCTGTGGAACTGTTGATTATTGTGAAGGAATCATAAAACAGCCAATCAGAAGATTTTTCTTTTTTTTCGTTTTTTTTTTTGCAAACCTAACGAAGCTTCCGCAATCTAATGATCCTGACCAAGGGATTCTATTTGCTGAAATCTGTGTGCAATTTTTCAGAAACCAAATTGTGCAATGGTAATGACACTGTGGGATCAGGTGCAGCCCTTCGATCCGGACGAGAGTTCCAAAAATTTAAAAATTGTTTGTCGTAATGATGACATCTCAGCTATTATATCGAGAAGAAAAGACTACACTTGATTCAAGCCAAATGGAAAAGAAGAGATCTTTAGAACGGTTTCTTTTGAGCCATTGCTCCTCATATAGGCTTTTCTAAAACTTGTGGCATTTCTTGATGGGCTGAGCTCCAGGGGAATTTTCTCGAAACTGATCGTGGGGTAGTTTTTTCAATTGGTTTTCTCGTTTCTACGGTTTAAAATTTCGGTCTTTATTTCTGGGAACGATCAAATCAATAAGAACCAGGTTAAACTTAGCAAGATTTTCTGTCTTATCGTTCTCTGCAATAAAATCAACGATTGATCCAACGTGGGCTACCACTTCAGATGGTATCGTTATTGTTAATCATAAGATGTTACGGAGAATACCCTGCATTAGGATTAGCACTAATGAAGTGTGGAAAGAAATTTTTCATCTCTAATAACACTGAATCCGGGAAATTTGATTTCTTCAAAGCTGCCTCCACAGTTGATGATGTCATAGCATCTAAAAATTCCTTCTCTGGCAAGCAACTGCCAATTTGGACGGCG
Source organism: Candidozyma heveicola (assembly GCA_003708405.2). NCBI lineage: Eukaryota > Fungi > Ascomycota > Pichiomycetes > Serinales > Metschnikowiaceae > Candidozyma > Candidozyma heveicola. The sequence goes on from PPOB02000004.1 coordinate 712,907, forward strand.
GTCGTTAAAAATGATCACAAATAGATAGCGAGCTGTGCTGGAACTATCATAGTCGTAAATAATAATACTTTCGTATTCGTTGTGGTCGAGTCTTAGAGCGCGTTTGTAGTCAGTTAAATCACCGACCCAAATTTCTGAAGATGGTTGCGGTAACTTAATTGTGAGTGATGAATTGTGATCCTGTTACTATCTATTGTTGAGTATGAGGAAGTTCATGGGATGTCTGGGTTTTCTATCTCACATCATAAAAAGACCCAGACATCTCAGACATAAACCCAGACATTCCGTCTCAAACTAAGTTGGGTTAGTCCACATGACCACAAATTTTCGCAAGTTCTCCGAGATAGTTTAGTGGCTAGAATTACCGCTTGTCGCGCGGTAGACCGGGGTTCAATTCCCCGTCTCGGAGCTCTGCGCAAGTGGTTTAGTGGTAAAATCCAACGTTGCCATCGTTGGGCCCCCGGTTCGATTCCGGGCTTGCGCATTTTTTTCGACTCCACATTTCGCGATGCTCATCGAAACTCAACTACTTACTCTACATGTCCAAGGTGAATAGAAGAAAGGAAATCAAGGAGAAAGAGGCATTCCAGCTTCGTTTCCAGCTAGCACTCAATGAATCAAGCAACAAAGTGGCCAATTGGCTCCCGTCACAAGAAGAAGAATCGGAGAGACCTTCAGGAGAGGATTTTCTAAATCTCCCGATTCTCTCCACTGGTCTGGGGCTCTACGAGCTCGAGGACGATGACAAGGCACAGAAGACGATATCAGACTTCGTGAATCCCGAGAAAGACCCACAGAAGTTGAAGATCCAGGAGAATCGCCAGAACCAGGCAGGCACGAAAGCCATGACCGCTTTGATCAACAAAATGAGAAACGACAGCCGTGGGAGGGCCAATAACAAGGAGAAAACGGGCCCTAGTAAAGTGCAGAAGAAACGGAGCCAGTTTTTGGATCAAGTAGGCAAAAAGGAGAAACCGAAGCAGAAGCCTGTGAAGGAGGAAGAACTGGACAGTGACGAGGAAGAACGCAAGATCAGTGCCCAGCGGAGCACGAAAAAGGCAACTAAAGTGACCAAGCGTCCATTTTGAAGAAACACAACAAAACCCGGCCAATCACGAAAATTGCCTCAAGACCGGAGAGAATTTGCATAACCAAGAAGCACACATCAAGCGGCTTTTAGCACTTCGATTGGCTCGTGTTCTTATCGAGCAAAGTCCGCTTCCTTTGGCCTCCATGTGACCGTCTGTTCACGAACGAACCGGGATAATACCCAACAATGGAGTTCCAACAAAACCACAACGAGGAACGCCACGGTACAATTCAAACTTTCATCACGAGCATTCAAAGCACACAATGGACTGCCTGATAGTCGGCTTTTCACTTTTGTTCTCGACAATAAGGCCACCATGGGTCCATTGTCTACTTTCCATTGTCCTTGGCGTACAGCTGCCACGACTAAGCGGCCTCGTAGAGCCATTGTCTAGGTCACGAGCGTGCTCGCCAGAGATATTGTGTTTGGCGAGAGAACAGGCCATCATCTGACCGACAATGCTCGATTGCCCAAGAATGCCATCAATGGATTGTGCGGAAGAGAGGAATAGCCTTTCTTTGAGGCTTGCGAGGCGCTGGGTCGCTTAAAGTGCCAAGATCCAGATCGACGCTGGTCGAATAGAGTGGGGTCCGGACGCTGTAGGTGGAGGTTGCTGTGGGGCGTTGGATTTGTGTGACATCTCAAGAAAGTTTGAATGAACCGAAGGCAATGCGTTAACCGAAGGCAGTGCATTCAGATCGATGGATCTAATTTGTGGGGTGACGAAGAACCTTTAAAAATGGAGGATTCTTGCCTTTTCATTAGCTGCCAAACGGCGATGAAGAGTTCCCGTTTGGGATGCAAACACGAAACGGCAACTGGAAGATCCATACTCGTGCTGGGAGCATGTGAGGCCCAATTTTAAGCGAGAGACACAAAAGACGACGCATGAAAGAAGGTCCAGCGAGTCAAACGCTGCACAGGGCGGATCCGTGCAAAGACTATTCCAATGGAAAAGCAACGTTGCATGGGCAGAACGCAAAAAACCGCCCCATCCCTTCCCCAAGCCCGGCCCAGTCTCCCTTCACAAACGCAGGCCTCCCAGATCTCACCGATAGCCAGGGCAGCAGCACGCCAGACAGCCCTTCGGGCTTCAAATCCGGCACCACAAGTCACAATCACGGGAAAAGCTTCCTCTGCACCGCCCTGGCACAAAAGGGTCTAACTGGCTGGCGGGAAAGGCGCAACTGGTGCATGGACGCTGGTGCAAGAAGCTCAGCGGCACAATACCGAAGTGCTAGCGAAGCGAGGTGGACAGGCTTTAGCGAGCGAAACGAGCGAGTGGAGAGGCAAGTGAAGGCTCCAGGGAAGTTTTGGGGGTTTGGCAATGCGAGGTTCGGATATTGCTATTTCGAAAAGCGTCAGAACCGCTCAAACCTAAAGTCTATTCTCCCCACCTTCCAGCGGCTGGTTTCTTCAGCAGCAAGCGGACTGCTTTTTTTCGTTTGACGTTGCAGTGACGTCGGAAACACAAAAACACACTTCTGGCCTGTGACGACGCCGGCAACATGTGGATCTCGAATAAAGAGTTTTTTTTGCGTTGTCTTCGGCGGGTCCTGTCCCCAATCTCCCCGGCCGCATGGCGGCAGTATCTCCACTTTCTGGAGCTTGTTGTCAGGGCATTCAACCGCCGTGCGGCGGAACACCGGTGCTCCATCTTCTCTAAGTGAAGGCGCCTATAACACACTCTTCTTGGATTCTGCTGGGCTGCTTTTCTTCCATGCATCAGGGCCACGTCATGAGACACGCTGCTGCGAGACCGGCATTTGTAGCCGGTGGGGTGGTGAGGGAAGCGGCGTTGGAGGTAAGGGAAGCGGCGTTGGAGGTGATTCAATTGGCGTTGGTGATAGAGCGCTGATGTCTCAGGCGGGGGCGGGGCAAGCTACAGCCACGACTGGATTCCAATAAATTAATGTATTTTTGCTATCTCATATATCTCTCTGTAAATCGTGTCTCGTTTTGAATAGGTCGTTACTCGTTGTGCGGGCCACCAGAAACGTCTGGCGACACTGCGACCAGTGAAATGAAAAATTGGCGAATAATATCTGCGTGGAAAAACCTCTCAGAAAATATCGCTAACGGGATGAGAAAATGTCATGCCCGGTGTAAAAAATATCGCTGCAGGCCGGCGCAGAACACATCGCTGCCGCCTTCTGCCGCTGACGAGATCTCGCGGCGGATGGAAATAATATCGCTGGCGGCGTGATAATAATCGCACGTCAACGCCAGCTCCACCGCTGTTCGTCCCTTTTGCTTCTCCAGCATAAAAAATATTCACGTACTGGGGCCGTCCTCCTGCCTCTGCCCAGGTGACCTGCCTGCGCTGCTAAAGGCGGCGCGGAACGGCGCATGCTGGCGCATGTCTAAAGCGCAGAAAAACGCAGAAATCAGGCCACTGCCCTGAGCGAAGCATCCAGACGTTCGATAAATGGCTGCCTGCATTAGCCCGAAACAGGCAGCGAAGATTGACGCATGCCTCAGCCTGGCAGCCTGGGCGGGTCTCATTAAGCTTTGAACAAGCCGCCTAATTCCTCTTCCAAACATCTTCCGCAATGGTAATTATTGTGTTTTCCTTTGCAGCCGCAAATACGTCAGAATCACGCGCCCACGCCTGCTCCTGTAGAGAACCCATATGATCGGCTCCATCTGGGCTGACGTCCTATGACGCCGCCGCAACTTCCCTTGCCATCTCCCAAAGAGGCAGAGTCCTGCTCTCATACCAAAAATGGAACTATTCGAGAATTGGCTCTATCAAGGATTGTCTCAATGGGCCTTCTTGGAATGTCTGCCTCGCCTGTATCGCCTGCTATTGTTAGCTGTCGCTTGTCTGGCCCGGGAATTCAGGCATACTTTGCCTCGGGGCCTTTGTGCTCTGTTGCGTTTGCGCTAATTCAGGCCAGGCGAAGGCAGGGTCTATGGCGTCAAGGGTTCAACCAGGCCTGCCAGCTTGGGGTTGTGAAATTCACGTGGCTGAGCGGCAATGGCTTTGGGCAAAATAAGGTAACAATGTGAAAGTTTAATTCGCTTGTTGTCCGTGCAACAGGTCTGTTGTGGTAACGCTGCAGACGAGAGATGCCAATGTCGGGAAGTTGGTAGACATCAGAGACATCGCTCGGACATTGGCGGTGCACACTTGCAATGGGAAGCTTAGACCCGTGTCGGGATCATCCAATAAGACTAGGCTTAGTACTCACAGGAGTAGGTTCGTGAGTCAGGAAATGAACCTTACTATCGTCCAATTGATGTAATTGCACGCAGATTCTTGAATCGCTGTGTTGAGGCCACTGCAAGTCACAGGCCAGTGCCAATGCTAGCGACAATGGCGATCTCCAAGAAATCGTACCACTTGCTCATCGTGCCTGTAGTACAGGCTCTTGGTGATCTTTAGACTAGGGTCTTCATGCAATAGCTAGAACGCTTCAAGCCGTAGTAGAATAGTTTCATGTCAAAGTTTAGGCCTGATTGCCCACGTCTCGCGTTTCTGTCTTCACGTCGCTGGTGCCGCTGTCTTCCAACAAGTACAGCACCTTCAGCTTGAACAGCGGCGTTTGCGGTTTCGGCGTATGAGGTTTCGGCGAATCCGAGCTCTCGGTGGCCTCCGTGGCCTCTGGGACCTCAGCAGACACCAGCAGCTGCAATGGCTGCGAAGAGTGCTCGCTGCTTTCTCGTTCTTCGAGAATCGTCAGGACGCCAGGAGGATGCATTTGCGGCAGCGGCTGTTCATGGGGCGCTAGCAGCGGTTTTCGGTCTTCGATCAAATGTGAAATCAGACCAAACGATGATCTTCCGCCGCTCAGAAGCGACGAGATGGACAGGGCAGCCAGGAAGATCAGCAGCAGGTTCAGACCCATGGAGTCGAATGTCCGCAGACCTCCTGTGTGACCTGCCGCATGGAGCTCGATCACCAGCGGCCGAAGCTTATCGTAGACGGACTTTCTGATGGGAACTGATGAAAGGGAGGGCCTTGTTCCTGGCGGAATGGACTGTGCTGGAGGACTGGAGCCCAAAGGCGGGAGTTTGATGGGCTCCGAGTTGCGGGACGGCGCCAAGGGGTCAAAAAGCAAGGAGGGGTGGCGAGGGCGTCTGTCCTGGGGCGGATCCCACGGTTTTCTGAAGTGTGGAGGCTCCTCGATTCTCGCTGGCTCGTGGTATGTGGGGAGCAGCAGGGTCAGGTGGGAGCAGCGTAGTGGCGGTTCCGCTAGCTGGTAGCTGACCTCCTCGTGGGAGCGTCTTTGCCTTTTGGGGGACGGGCTGGCCGGTTTTTCCTTGGGTGTGGGTGGAGGAAGAATCACCGGGTGGTAGTGTTCTGTAGGGTAGGGGCCTGGAACCGGGGTTGGGTTTGGATTGGGGTTCGATGTGGGCCCGTTGGGCATTCCGTTCGGATGGGGCGGAGGCCCTGGAAAGGGAACTGACACCGGAACCTGCCACTGGGGGTGGTAGTAGTACGGGTACGGCTGTGGTTTGGGGTGGTACGGCGCCTGGTCGTAGGAGCGGTCGTAGGAACGGTGGCTATTCTCGTTTTCAAGCACCAGGGAGTTCCGCAGCAGGTTCAGCAGCAGGCGTCTCTTGATGTAGACAAGCAGGCTCTCGTCGTTCTTCTTGAACTTGCCCAGCAGATGACGGAACTCCCAGATGGGCAGATCCTTGTCGTGGTAGGCCAGCTGCGGGTCCAGGATCTTGTGGAAGCCGTACATGTGGAGCTGGCGAACAAAAGAGGCCACGTTGCCGTGCTTGAAGTAGTCCAGAAGCGCGTCTGCAAACTCCTTGCTGGGGTACAAGGCAAAGGTGTTTGAGTCGTCGGGCCCCGTCCACCAGATGAGGTGGGCCAACTTGGGGTTGTTAAGCATGCCATAGAGCTTGTGCACGAAGGCGTTTTTCTTCACGGGCGGGTCCAGCTTGGGCGTCATGACATCGGCGGTAGGTTTGGGGCGGTTTTGGTTGTAGGGGTTTTGGGATGTGATTTTGGGCAGATGTGTGGTTGTGGGCTTTTGCGGGCTTCGTGTAGAGAGCCGGGGAAAAGGGGGATGAGTTGCTGTGGATTGGCGGTGGCAAGAGCCCCTTGGGGGAGGATTCGAGGGATAGGTTGCTTTTGCCTGGAGATGACGATAAAACGGTTGGAAAGCTGTATTTGAGGGCGTGACGGGATGGGGGGCCTGAGGAAGCGGCCTTCGCCTTGGGACGGATAGAAATACGTAGGTTGGGAAGAAAGAAAACCCGCTTTCGTGTTGCGCTAGAAAGAAAAGTGGTACGCACGGAACGTTATGGTTATTTTTTTCTGGCTAAGATTCGGTTCTCGAGAGATTTTGAGTGGTGCGTCTGGGTGTGCGTCGGATGTGCATGGGAGTGCGTATGGGCCTGCTCTTTTGCTCCTCTAGTCTTGTGCAGGGCGGGTGCGTCGCAGCGCATCAAGCGTCCTGCGACATGAGCCTCCACCGCTCGGGCTGCATGGGCCTTGCAGCATTCGCAGGCCGGCTGCCTATATGCAGGACGCGCTGTTCTTTTCCATCCACCTCCCCCACCGCTATCTCCTGCCGTGTGGGTAGGTGGGTTGGGTGTGTCTACAATAGAGGAATATCTCTTATGAGGTTTTAGTTCTGTTTGCACTGTTAGCATGAAGTTTAAGAGTATTACGGTGGTGCGAAAAAACCCGCTTTGGAAGGCCACTAGCGGCTGGTCCAGCGGCATCGGACGAATCGAGCCCAAAGCAGTGGATAAGCCCAGAGGTAGCCAGGCACAGAGAGAAGGCTGGGGACGGAGACGCAAATTACGCCGGCGGGTCTATGCGTCCTTCGCTGCAACCAGTGAACTTGAGAATCCACAAATCGAAATGGGAGGTAGAAACCGAATTTTAGCGGCAGTAGAGAAATTCCGCCTCACTCAAAATGGCCCGGGTTGGAGCAGTCCCCAGCCGTATAGCCGCGACGAATTAGACCTTGCGGCAGGGCTGCGAAAAAAGCGTCTTTCCGCCTGAACCCAAGCCCCAGGCGGCAGCGTGGAAGATGACAAGTATTCGGCACGTTTGGGTCCGGTTTTTCAGGAGAAGGTTTGTGGTGATTGCGTCGTGAGAGTGATTTGGTGATTTGGGAGAATTGCCGGTTGGAAAAGCCATTGTATTTGGAGGGACGCTTTGGAGGATGCTTTGGAGGATGTACGGTTTGGTCGAAAGAGCCCGGAGATTCGATTTTAGTGGAGGTCGGAGCGCAGAGCCGGGGTTGAATGTGGTTTTTGTAGATTCGGTTGGTTTGGTACATTCGGTTGGTTTGGTAGATTCTGTTCGCCTGGTGATTATTCCTGGCAGCTCTATTTTGTCTGGCAGCTCTATTTTGTCTGGCAGCTCTATTATGCCTGGACGCTCTATTTCACTACTGATGGTAGTGTCGACTCACCCTTTGACTGCGTCTCCAACTCACCGGTGGAAGATCTCCGTGCCACCTCTGATGCTCTAATTCACTCTGGCGATGTCGCCAATCACACTCCGACAAGTTTTCGTTCACGACAAAATCTCCAATTGCCCTCCGACAGCCCCAGTTCACTCTTTGCGTGAGTCCCTATTTCACCCCTGGCAAAAGCTTCATTTACGGCGTTTCTGACGAAGTCTATTTCACAGTAACTTCAGCTCATCGTAGCTCCAAGTGGATAGCTCCAAGTGGATAGAAATTCAAAATAGCCCAATTCTCCGGGAGCCCACCATTCCTGGCACAAACTCGACATCCAATCCCGCCGGGCTCCGGCTCCATTATTCACCTCCACCTCTTCTTTCGAGATCTCTCTGAAAAGCCAGTTCCGTAATCACCTCCAACCCTCTGCCTAGAACTCTTCCAAGTCTCTTCAAGAGCTCTTCCAGATCTGTTCCAAAATTTCTTTCAAACCTCTTCGAAGTTTCCCTTCAAATTTATTTCAAAACTCCCTCCAAATCTCTGCCTACAACTCTTCCAAAAGTTCCTCCAAATCTCCCCCAAAAATTCCTCCAAACCTCCCCCAAACCTCCTCCAATCTCCATGACTGCCCCGGTGGTGCAGTCATCAACGCTGCAGCCCCAACGTCTTCAAACCCAACCCAACGCAAATGCAGCCAGGAAATACGGCAAGTGCTGGGTCAAGCCGCTAAAACGAATTTCTTGCCTTTCGGGACTCCAAAGCCGCCAGACCCAGAAACCTGCTAAACTCCGGCCGCTATTTTTAAAAAGCGACTTTTCACCACGGCTGCCCCAAGTCTGTGGGCGTCCTTGCGTCAACGCTTCCGCAACCTGGCTGGCCTGTTTCGTTCCTTTTTCGTATTTTCTTTTCGGTGCTTTCTTTTCGACTCGCCGTTCGGGACCGGTCCAGTTTTTATGTCCTGACCAGTCGTCAGTTTTGGGTCTGAAGTTCCACGAAAGAGCTGGCGAACTGACGAAACGGTTCTTTCCTTCTGCCGGGCGAAAACCATACCGATATGGACTTTTGAGTTTTCACCTTGCCGCTTGCTAGACCGAAAACGGCGGTCGCTTTCTTTTTAGCTTTACGATCTCCTTACGGCCAAAACGACCGGAACCTGTCTTTGCTTTCAACTGGGCCTGGACTGAACCACTGTGCGTTTCATTTCATTTGCCGATCAAAATACCAAACAACCTGCGTTTTCTTCAACTCCCTATTCCTACCAACCAAATATCGCCTTCTCGCCGTCTCTGAACCACGAGCCGCTTTTCTTCTACTCGCCGTCTACGTGCTTTCTTCTACTCGCCTTTACGTGCTTTCTTCTACTCGCCTTTACGTGCTTTCTTCTACTCGCCGTCTAGGGAAATGACCCAGTCACCCTTTCGATCCCGTTTCCTTATGACAAAGCCGTTCCCTTACGACAAAGCCGTTCCCTTCTTCCAACTCGCCATCCAAACACCAAACTATCCTTCGGCATTGCCGGTCCCTCTACAACCTACAACCAACCACTGACGCCTTCTTTCGTTCCTTCTACACCAAATCCCGTGCCCACCGTGCCGTCCCCCAAATCCCGTCTCCCAAATCCCGTTCCCATCGCCCCATCGCCCAAAGCCCGTCTTCTATTTCCCAATTTCCTCCCCATCCCCCATCGCCTAGTCGCCTCGTAACCTCGGCCTCGTCCCTACCGCAAGGCGTGACGCTCATCTCCCGCAGCTGCCAAATAGCCCAGCCTGAATAGACAGCCAAATCACAAGACCTCAACCGCCGAGTCACAGGCCAGGCCGCAAAATCACACTCCCGCCGTTTCACTGCCCAACTTTACTCCTTCCCCTCCGTCCTGGCCTCTAATCTGGCGCGGATTCCAGCGTGCAATTCAGCCTACAATTCCAATTACAGCCAATCCCAATTACAGCCAATCCCAATTACAGCCGATTCCAATCACAGCCAATTCCAATTACAGCCAATTCCAATTACAGCCAATTCCAGTTCCACTGCGTCCACCGCCTCCGTCCCAAAACTTCGCTGCCACCTTCCACTGTCCAGTGCCCTGAACCCTGCCGCTTCGTTTCTTTTGCCTCGCCCTCGTCGCGGCTGCAAGCGGGCGCCTCAGTCTCGGGCTTCCGCGCCCCATGAACCCCGACGGCCCCGAAGCAACGAAGACGCCAGCGAAGGCGCCCAGACAATGGCGCCAGGCCCGTGGAACAAATCGCCCGGCGCATGCCGCCGGCTTCGGTTGCCTGGGCCGGCGTCGCCAGTGGCCACGATCTGCGTTTGCCGCCGCTGGCCTTTTTTGGCCCTGCCCCTGGGGGCTGCTTTTGGAGGCTTCTGCGCTGCTCTGGAAAAGCGACTTGTACTGAAAGCGACTTGTACTGAAAGCGACATATACTGAAAGCGACATATACTGAAAGCGACAAACCGACAAACCGACGAACCGCCAAACCGACCTAAGCGACTAACAATAAACCAAATAAAAGTCGCTTATCTACTTCGTCTTCGCCAGACGGCAATTGCTAGCTAGGGAGCTGCGAACCCTGATCGGCGCCATAATGGCTGCACTGGCTGCACTGGCTGCACTGCTGCACTGGGAATCCGCGCTGGACCCTGGGCGTCTCAGACCACCCCAGTTCCTTCCAGATCCCGCCGCACCTTTCACTTGCTCTTCACCTCCGAATTGTTGTCGATCGTTTTCGTCGATTCCGTTTTCATTGTCGTTTCGCTAATCTTCTTCGTCGATTATCTTTGTCGATTATCTTCTTCGCCATTGTCGTCACTGCCGTTGCATCGTCTGGCCATTGTCTCTTGCATTGTACCCCCCTCGCCATTGTCTATCGCCATTCTGTCCACCCTCCAGATCCACATTCTTCACGTCGTTCTAGAAGACGATCACACATCCACCCTGCGCCGATCTACGTGTTTTCTTTTGGCATCCACCTCCGACTGAATAGCCTCCGATCGTCAGGGTCACTCGTCCGGCTCGGATCTGTCTATCGGACTTTTCCACTTCTTCACCTTCTCGCTGGCGGCCTTCTCCACTCGTCTTTTGCGCTTCTATGTCCTACAATGACAGTAACGTTGCTTTCATTGTAATGTAATGTATCCTTAATGCTCTTGTCTAATGCGTCGCCTTGCCCTCTCTGAGCAACAAGCGACCGCTCAACAAGTCGGTCACTTCTTCGAGCCGGTTCCAGTGGATCGTGCGTCCCTTTCTCAACTTCACGTCGGTGTCCGTGTCGAACAAGTCGTTGATGTCCGAGAACCCAACCTTGGCTCCCTGCACGCCAATCACCACTGACAGCTGCTCCTCTTTGTCCATGAAATCGATCATCTTGATGTTGTTCACGCTGTGGTGATGCGTGTGCTCCGCTGCATGGAAAACCCGCTTGCTCCAGTCTTCGATGTACTCGATCGACTTGACTGCAAACCGAACCGCATACACTCGGTCCATCGACAGCGGCATGAATCCCTGCTGCACGTGGCCGGGCACGGCGGTTCTTGTTTCAAAACGGCCTTTGGCGGCTTCTTTAAACATGTCCGCTAAGAGATCCGTGGTGTACACATCGGAAGCATGCTCATTGCGGATGAGAAGCTTACCGTTACGGTCCTCTCCACGGTCGTCCTCGAAAACCTGTGATAGCAACTCAAAGTCCTCTCTGATGGTCTTGAGCGTCACTTTGCTTTCTGGCGTGTAGACGGCCATGGCGCCAGTCACCAATCCAGCATAACAAGCGACGTAGCCGGTGTTTCCGCCTTGAACCTCACAGACAAACACTCTTCTTCTCGTGGCCGACGCTGACTGCTTGACGGCATCGCAGTAGTTGACGAGCTGGTTCAAACAGGTGTCCAGACCCAACGAGTACTCTGTGCCTGGAACGTTGTTGGAAACAGTCGCAGGAATCACCACCTTGGGGATGTTGAAGATCGGGTACTGGTGCTTGCTGTTTTCTAATTCGTGCAAAGCGGTGAACGCCTCGAATCCTCCCACAATGAGCAATCCGTTCAACTGGTATCTCTGGAGGTAGTAGGCGACGTTACCGAAGTTCTCGCTGGGCAACGACCGGTTGGTACCGATTTCCGATCCACCCTTGTTGTGCCAGCCACACACGTCCAACCAGGTCAATTCCTTCAATTCGCCCGTGTGGATCAAGCCAGAGAAACCGTTTTGGATAGCAAACAAGCGGTGGCCCTTGGACAAACAGTATAACGTGGCTGCTCTCGTACAAGCGTTAAGAGCAGACGAAGAGGCACCCACGTGAACAACACCAATGTTCAATCTCTCCCTCTCAGGAAGGTAGTTTTCGCCATTAGCGTGCACGGTCGTGACCAAGTAGTTCTTGTAGATGGAAGCAAAAGTCGAATCTCTCAAGCCCATGGCCCTGTCGAAATCCTTGGCCTCGATGGCCTCGGCCACAGCCTTGGTGTTCTTGACAGACTCCACCAAAGGCTGGCGAACAAGCTGGTTTTCGGAAATACCAATCACTGGGGAAGGTGTTTCTGGAGTAGTCTCCAAAACAGCACGAACGGCCTCCACGCCCTGCAAAGTAGCCAACATTCTATCGTAGGCCACAGCAGTGCCACCTCTTTGGACATGGCCCAAAATGGTGATTCTAGTGTCGAGCCCGAGCTCCACAAGAACCTCCTTGACCTCCTCGGACGAAATAGGCTGGAGTTCATCGTCGATGGCACCTTCGGCCACAATAACCGTGGTGTTTCTCTTGCCTAGTTTTCTGTGGCGCTGGCAGACGGTCTTGAGCTCCTGCTGCCATTCACCGTGTTTGGGTGGTCTTTCAGGAAGGAAGATGAAGTCAGCACCGGTCGAAAGCCCAGACATCAAGGCCAACCAGCCGCAATGACGGCCCATAACTTCCACCACAAAAGCACGGGAGTGGGAAGCAGCGGTGGCGTCGATGTAGTCGACCATTTCCGTGATTCTGTCGAGCGAAGAGTACGCACCAATGGTGGCATCGGTTCCTGACATGTCGTTATCGATGGAACCCACAAGACCCACAATGGTCAAGTTCAAGAAGGGCTTGACTTCGTCGGCGGTAAGGCGGTTCGTCTTCACAAGCTGCTCCACTAAAGAAGGCCATTCGGCACGGAACAAGTCCGCTCCGGTCAAAGAACCGTCTCCTCCACACACAATAAGCGCATCAATGCCGTTTTTGATCATGTTGAAAGCACCGTCCAAACGGCCGGCACGCTCTCTAAACTTAGCACATCTGGCCGTGCCGATCATGGTGCCGCCAAGCGAGAGGTAGCCTCTGACGTCTTCCCAGCCCATTTGCTTCAAGAGCGAACCGCCCAGAACCAAACCTTCGTAGCCTTCGTAAACAGCAAACATATCGCAGCCGTAGTAGATACCCGAGCGGATGACGGCTCTAACAGCCGAGTTCATGCCCTGGGCGTCTCCGCCAGAGGTCATCACGGCGATCTTCTTCTTTTTTGCTTTTTCACCAGCGGGCAATTCACTGGTGCTTTGCGCTGGGCTGTACAGCTTCATGGCCTCGTTGAGCTGGTTCGTCTTGTATTCCAAGTACTCCTTCTGGGAGGTGAACGCCCTGTTGCTCAAAAGCAGCTCCTTGTTGGAAAAGCGGATGGAGTTGCCCAACGGGTCCTTGGCCACAATGGCACCGGAATCCTCCTGAAACTCAGCCCCGAGCTTCTCCAAGTACTCCTTGACCTTGGCCAAGTCAGCAGCGAAAAGCTCGACGCTCTGAGGCGCCGTTTGCGTGGTTTCCAAAGACGAAAGGCGGATTTTGATCATGGTGCCCCGGCACAACGGAGCGGTTCCGTCGCCCTCGTAAAAAGGCATCTCCTGCCACGGCACCACGTTGCCCTGTTCGTCCACATTGGTCAAGGGAAACGCCTCCAACCAGATCTCCTTGGAGGAGTCGCCGGAGATTCCAAGCACCACTGAGGCCGGAACAGAGGAAACCTTGTTGTAATTTTTGACCAAGCGAAAACCCAAGGCATGGTACCACTTAGCGAGGCGGTGGAATTCCTCGGGGTCGGCGGTCACGAACGATATAAAACTCACCAGCGAAACAGTCATGGTGGTGGAGTAGGAAGTCGAATCTTGATGGATTGCACTGCTCCGAGCAAGTGCAGGCATCAGATGATATCGTCAGATGATCGGTCATGAGCGCTGGTGGGTGTGAGTCTGGGGTTCTGTGAAAGAGGGTCTGGGGTTGGTTTTTAAAAACTTGGGGGATTTGGATTTTGGGGTTGTTTATGATTTTCGGTTTATGTATGAAAATGTTGTTTCTTGTGGGTGGGAATGGTGCTCTAGCTTTTCGCAGCCATTCGGAGTACCTTCCGATAAGCAATAGTGAGGATTGGGAAGTTTGGGCAAAAGCCAATTGCGGTTTGGAAATTGTATAAAGGCGATTTGGATATGGATATTTTAGTTTAGGTTTTTTTTTAATCGAAATTGTGGGTTTTGATTCGGCTACGGTCTAAGTGCATTGCAGGTGGGGGAATTATCGAAGCTTCTTTGACAGATCGAGATATTCGCTGCAGAGAAGAATGTGGTTATACAGTGGGCACAAGCTATTGTTTACTTTCCGTAGTGAGTGGCCATTAATGTTTTTTTTCGTTAATGTAAGAGGCGGTGCTGGGTTGGGGGTTTGGATTTGCAACGGCGTTTTAGCCAGTGAGACAGATACTATCGTTGGCCGTCCAAAACCAGGAGTCCATACACGGGGACTTTTGGCAGGTTGATCAAATATTGAAGACTGAAAGGACAAAACTGCAATAAAAAGCCCAGTTGGGCGAAAGGCGTGGTTGTTTCTGTAGCATCGGTAGATAAGTGTACTAGGTTCTGCGGAATGGTGATGGATAGTCAGTATGGAGGGTTGAAGAATTTAAAGAAAATGAACTTTCAGAAGGAGAAGTAAGAGCTAGTGAGTTGTGGTGGTTCTTGGTCTTGCAGTACGAGTTGTAGAAATGTGACTTGCAGCGACCAACCAATTTGTACAAATATTCCAAGCTCGAAGTATTTATGTCACTGGAAAAAGACAGTGGCTGTGGATGACGGCTAGAAGCTCTGACTGTCTGCCAAATGATTCTGATCTGGATATAAAATGCCTGTTCTGGTCATATTCACTGCACCACATGTCGAAGACTAAACGTCCAATAGTCTCTAACCTCTTTGCCGACAAACCAGCCACACCAAACGAAACATTGTTGCTCGCTCTTCTACATTGCACCATCTATTACCGCTTTTCTTAAATCTTCCATTCAACTCCATCTTCTCTCTATCCACAATCTAGTTGCATTCAAGATACCGCCCTCCATTAAATCCTAAGCACAGCAATGCCCACACAGAGAAGCGCAAATGCCAGAACACGAACAAACGTCTGGCTGCCCTTGCTTTCCATGCGATCGTCGTATTCGAAATCAAACTCCGACCGATCTGTGGGCTCCAAGCAAGGCGTCGATTCCGTTTCATTTCCGGTTTCTTCTGGATCCAAAGCCTCAAGATCATCCTCATCTTCGCCACTTTCCCGCTTAGTTCGTCCAAAGATCTCTCCTCTAACCGCACCCACCTCTTTACCACGGCCATACACGTACTGCTGGCCACTAGAATAATCCACCAAACGCACGTTTCGAACGCCCATAGTATATGGAAGATCACGGTAGTCGGCCTCGCCTCCAGCCCACTCAATTGTGCCAGGGTGGTTGTCTGGATCTCCGCCAACCCAGAGACTGAACATCAAACGCATAGGCGAAGATGGAAAGCCGTGGCTGTTTCCGTGGCTGAGTACTTCTCGAATAATTCGCCCATCGTACTGCCACATAATGCTCTCGGGGGTCCACTCCACGGCGTATTTGTGGTAAGAGGCTGTCACATCTCCGTGTGCTTTATGGTACCGGTCCCTCTCGTAGTTGGAAATGTTGCCCTTGACAAAGTAGTTCGTCTGGAACTGGTCCGGGTTGCCGCCAAAAAACTCTCCAATATCGATCTCGTCCAAATCGTCGCTTTGCATGTACATCGACGAAATCACCGACTTACCATGGGAAGCCTTAACTTCGGCTTCTGCCCGGCCGTACATGATATACTTCGTGGAGGCAAGCTGGGGGTTCTGGCCGCGTTCTAGTATATTCATTACGGCGCCGTTCTGACCGTATTCCACGTTTGGTGGACCCAGATTCGGCTCAAAATGCCTGGGTTCGGCTGTCATGGAGTCGAAAACAGCGGCAGAGAGGGCCCCGTTGCGTGCAATGCAGGACCACTCCGTGGCCGGGTTGCAAGGAGTATCAATTGCCAGCGCCACGGCCAAAAAGAACAAAATTCGGGTTGTTGGAAGCATGGCACTTGTGTTGGAAATGGTTGCAAAAATGCTAAGTAGACCGCACTGGATAGTGCTTACACCCGTACACCACGCCTAGATTCGAAACCCAGATCGAAAACCATCAACACTCAGGCACAATTAATGGAGTTCACCGAGGCCCACAGAGTGCTACTTACGTATCTCCGGGCGGTCCGGCTGGTTTCAGCGTCGGTTATGGCCGAGAAGTTCCGCCTTATCGCCGAGCATTTCGCCATCGAAACAGAAGACCCAGCAGCGACTGCCAAAGAGTACATTTCAGATATCAACTTGCGGATCCAGAAGTACTTCTTCAAAGTGGAAGCAGCTCGCGACCAGGTCCTGGGCGAGGTGGTCTATGTTTTTGTAAATACCCGCCAGGATGCCGTAATCCAGGCCTGTACGCCCTATCTGCCTTCAGAACTCGACGCCATAAAACAGATGATCGATTCCATTGTGGCGGCAGACTTCGAGTTTTGCGTGCCTTTTGGCAATGCCAAGCAGCAGGTGGCCAGTGTGGCGAAGCTACGGCTCGGAGATGCCGACTACTTCCTTGCAAAGCTTGTCAACGATGGCTGGTTCAACATCACGTCCAATAACCGAGTGGTGCTTTCCACGGCAGCGCTTGCTGAGCTCAAAACGTACCTTGTGGATAGATATGGTAAGTTTTCTGTAGAAGACCCACAGGGAAAGCTCTTGGGCTGCCAAGTGTGTGGGGATCTAGTCACCTACGGGACCAAGTGCCATGAGTCAAGCTGCCCTGTTTCATTTCACAACAAGTGCTTCACGGTGTTCTCCCGCCAAACGCCCGATCTCCGGTGTCCTGGAGCTTGCGATACCGTTCTAGAAGAAGAGCGTCTTGTCCAGGTCGGAGCGGACCCCTAGTGTGCTGTTTGTCCCTTCATTTGAAACGATGCAATGCCCAGCATTCTCTATTCTGAACGATCTATTAGTTGAAATGCCGACTCAGTCGTATCAGTCGAAACTGTCCAAGTACTGGGCCTCAACCTCGTCTAGCACATCAAACAACCAGTCCTCGGCGACTTTCTCCTCATAACGCTCACTCAATGGACGGGAGCCGGCGGGAATGGGAAATTTGAAGTCTGGACCGGCATTGAGCGAAACCACTCCCTCCAGAAACGCAGACATCATGGGGTAATAGCCCAAACTGCCGTCGTCTGTGTTTCGGTAAGCGGCATTCTGCTGCTGCTTTGTATTGGCATCGGAAGCGGCGGCGTCGTTGTCCACATTCAACGGCAAAAACGAATACAAATCCTCAAACATGGTGCCGTGAGAGGTGCCGTTCTTGAATACGGTGATTTTCGACTTTGGAATGGTCGGTAGCGTGGGCGGCTTGTCCACGGTCTCAAGGAATGCCTTCTCGCCAAAAACAGTCACTGGATTGAGCAAATGGTCCATTTGCTTCGTCGGCGTGTAGTCAAACTGCTCGAAATACAAGGCGTTCTTGTACTTGATGGGGATCTGGTCTCGCACGATGTTCAGATGTAAGTTGAGCTTTTTTTCTTCTTCGTCTGCCGCCAACTTGCCTGCTTTCTTGCGCCGCTTAGCGGAATGGGAATCCTTAGCAAACTGCTCGTTGTGGCTTCTCTGTTCGGCTAGCGAAGGAAGCTCGATGAGAAAGCCAATAGTGTCGCCGGTGCTGAACCCCTCGTCGTTTTCCATGAACGGCTTGGGCCGACTGAGGGTGATTTTCTGGCCGTTCAAGTCACGGAGCCCGTATCCATATCCGTCGAACCCGACCGGGGCCTCTAGAGCAGCTTCTTTTCTGGCCACACCAATCCTCACATGGCTTTTGCCAGAGTCGTTATTAGCATTGACAATGTCAAACTCAAAATACCATTTTCCCTCTCGAACACCCACGTTGCTTCGTGCTGAAAGCCAGCCTTGCTGAGTAGTGACAGCGTTCATATCGTTGCTACATGCGATACCCGTAGATCTATCGAAGTAGCTTACCCTCACCTTATGGGGAGCGTAGTCTGTAGTCAGGTACAAATTTGAAGAAAAGGCCAGGTTGGGCCGGCACGGCTTGTACTTGAATCCACGCTTGTTTAGTGGGAGATCATCGTGCTGAACAAAGGTGGTTCCTTGAACCTGGTATTCCAGGGTAACAATGGGAGCCACGTCAAAGTTCTCCGAGTCAAAAGGAGTGGGCTTGAGTCGAGGGTGTACTTTGACGTTTGCAGCCCGTTGCTTCTGCTCCAGAGCACTCAATCCGTCGTCTTTCGTTTTCAGACGAGTAGTGTTTGCAGTGTGTCCTGGAGGTTTCTCTTCTTCTTTTGGCGGAGGCGCTACCTGTGGCTCAATTGCCGCCGTAGTGGGTGTTTCAGGCTGGAGAGCCGCTTCGGAGACCTCGTCGGCCTGTTTGGGCTGGGTCGGAGCTTCCATGGAAAGTAGTATGAAGAGTTGTAGGTGAATTTTGGTGTGCGGGTGTGAAGTGAGTGGAGGTTTGGCGGGGGTAGTTGTTTGATGGGTTTTCCTTTTTGAAAAGGGAATCAATCGGGTAGGATTGGGTTTTAAATAATTTTGAAAGTTTATGGATTTTGTAGGTTTTGTGGGACTGGTGGGGCTGGCTGCGAAATTTGTGAATAGTGAGCACCAAGTGAGAATAGTGAACTATAGAATGGGTGGTGCAATCGAAGGTCCATACAGAAAAAAGATATAAACTGGAGAGCTCATTAAATCGATGGAAACTCTGAAAGATCGAATAGAAAGAGACAGGGAAGAAATGGCGTTGAAACTTCAAAGGCTTGTGTATGGAAAGATATAATAGATTCGTGGAGTTGGAAGCCTCCGAGGCGTTTTGGCTTTAGAGGGAGGATTTAGACAATCGGGAGCAAAAGAATAATGGCTTTTCAGTCCAGTCTGGTAAGGACTGGGTCTTCATCAGTGGGCTGGAAAGCGGACAAAGTTATACTCAGGCAAACTGACTGAATTCTCAACATATCCAGTAAAGATCGAAAATGTGGAGATAATTCTCTGGTAAAAAAAAAAAAAAAAAAACTAGCTTTTGTAGACGGACTGGAAGCGGATATGGGCTTGTTAGACCACGGCCATAACACCGATTTTGGCTAAATGTTCGTGGGCTTCCTCGGCATAAAACGAAACGATTTTAAGGTTTGAAATGGGATGGCTATATCTCGGTAGTTCTTGCCTTACTTCAGATCGAGAGCCGAAGCCGGCTTTTCTCTACAAAGCCATATCGCCCTAACAATGGTTATCTATAATTTTTTAAAAATTCCAGGACTTTCGTTATGAGGTGGTCTAGCCGAGTTAAGTAAACCGAAAAAGCCAGAAATCATTGAATTTAAAGATAGTGCATCCTCAGCGAAGGGAATTCTGTAAACGCATCATTTTGCGTTTTGATGAAAGCCTAACTTTAAAAACTTCAAGTGGCTCTATGGCCGGTGCAGTCTTCAATCTCTAGGTGATTATTTTGAAGCAGTCTTATCCTGATTCATCCCAAATATTGAAAATTGAAGGAAGCTGACCAAAAACAGAGACAACTTTCCAGTAAAGAGACAAGAATAAATGCTCCCTTTCCCATTAAACACGGCATACAAATCTTGCCCAAATATCTTAGCTTGCACCTAGACCATACTCAAACCTAATCTTCACCTACAGCTCAAGCATGATTGCTAATGCTAACTGTGCTTTCGCTCCAAAGTCTAACTAACCGTTTGAGCCAGACGCATGCAACAGGTATTATTCTGCGGACAAGCATCTCGCCTAATTGCTTCTCCCTGAATGCCCTGAAATACGACGTTGCAGTCATAAGGCGACTTTTGCATCGGGAAATTGACACGGAGAAAGAGCATTTTCTAAAATGAGCGTAATCCCAATCATTATTCATTATCCATTCCAGCACAGCTGGTTCCTATTTCCGGGTTCGTGACTTCATGACTTTTTGAGTCCGATTTTTTGCAAAAAGGACTTTTTCTTCTTCATTTTCTTTTCACTGTTGCTCAGCCCGGATGAAGATTGCGACACGGACTTTTTGAGCCGCTTGTCGGTAAGCTTTTTCTCGTTTTTCTTCTCCTCCTCTTCGCTGTACGAGATCATGCTCTTCACCTTATAAGGCTTGCCGCCGCTGCTGTTCGACATTGTGCGTGCGGCTGGGTGGCCGCTGCTGCGGCTGTGGTTGTAGCTCTGGTATGCTTCGTGAACTTTACTGCTGAATCTTGGCGAGGGATCCTTCGAATTGTCCTTGATGCTGTTGAGATAATCTTTCAGTTCTGTAAGCGAGCTCGTAGAGATCAAAGCAAGCATATCTTGGAACTTGGACTCTGACTCTGATGCCCCCATCTCGCTTAGCCTCTCCGACATGTTGACGGGCTGCAGGGATTCAGCCAGGGAGCACAAACTGGTGTCGTCAGGGTTCTGGCCTGAATATGACTCGATGGATGCAGATGACGCTGCAGAGCTCTTTCTATGTGTTTCAGGCCTTTCCAAGAGGCTTTTCTGTCCTTGCGTGCGGTCGGAAAATGTCACCAACAGCTGCTTTTGTTTCTTGCGTATCAACGTGTTCAGCGTTCCCACGACTATAACCGGTACGGGGGAGTACTTAATGACGTATGAGCTCAACTTGATGAGGTACATCTCGTGATCGTCATTGGAGGACATCGCGGGAGCCAGAACAAACTTCGAGAGCGGAAGACCATTTTGGGGGTTAGACGCAGATGACAACGACAGACTCGCCTTAGCCTTGCGCATGGGGTACTTGAAGTTGAGATTGGTACTCTTATTACCCAAGATGACCAAGTTAGGCAGGTACTGCTTGAAGATATGGTCGATCATAAACTTTGTGCCGACAACTGGAGCCTTTTTGCTGTTCAACAGCATTGGGTCTGCTGGCGGCACATCTAGGATGAACTCCACTGTGACTTTGAGGCAGAGCAGCTGGTCAGGGAGTGACTGCAAGATGTAATCTAGTAAATGCTCGCATTTCTTGTAGAGGCGGTCCTCAAGAGCGCTCTTTTTACGCTGTGTGGTGGCACTGAAGTACTTGAGAGGCACCAAGGCGGCCACGATCAAGTAGTCGCCGTTTTGGAGAAAGCCGGGCTCGGAGGTCTTGTTGGTCTGCAAGAGCCAGTCAAGCGAGTTCCAGGTATGCTTGCGGCCAGACAAGACAGTTAAGAGCTTGCGGGTAGTCAGGATGTTGTGGTCGTAGTCCTCGTGTTTGGTGGTGAGCGAGATGGAGGGGTAATTGTTCTCGTTGGACAGCGGGTAAATCACCTGTTTGGACACCACAGGCGGCGCCACAGACGTGCGGCGCGGAGCATTGCGATAGTAAGTCTGCTGGGAGTCAAACTTGAAAGAGTTGATGTCGGAGGTTCTCGGGGTGTTGAACTGTGGGTCTAGAGCCATGAGCTCCTCGTCAGTCATGCCCGAGTAGGACTTGCGGCGACCACCTGAGCTCGGGGCGGAAAGCAGCCCTTGCGGCAGCTTATTGTCGTCTTCATCTTCGTCGTCATCGTCCACACAAACTACGGCTAGCTCCAGTCTAGGCACAGTTTCTGGGGGACAATCGACCAAGTCGTTGAGATCGTGGTAGGAGACGCCCAAGGAGCGAGCCCTGGCGACATTGTCATGAAGCTGCAGCTGGGAAAGCCTGTTCTTCAAGATCAGCTTCGAGGGGGTCTCAGGAAGACGGGCTCTCTTGTGGTTGAAGGAGTAATTGAACAGGCGAGGCTCTGTCGGCAGCACGGGCTCGTTGAAGGAGTAGTTGTAGAATCGCAGGGATGCTTCGTCGTCCGGATGGACATTGTTGAACGAGACTCTTCGGCAGTAGCCTGAGACTTCGGTCATAAATCAGAAAATAGGAAAACGGTGCGAACAATTGGGGAATCTTCTCTACTTATACCTTGACAGACGATAATTCTGGGCATTACTGCAGGCTAGCACCGCCCCTGCGACCCCGGACCTTTAGTCGGAGAGGTATAGAAGTGTGAAGGAGGCTGATTTGAGAAAAGTATAAAAGGGGGCAATCGCCAGGCTTATCGATTTTTGTTCGTTCTTTTTTCCTTAGCTTTTAAACCCCTTCTGGCGCAGAGGTGTTCAGTTATGGCTAGTTCGCATGCATATCAGGCGAGGCTGAAGAGGCTGAAGCCTAGGTCCTTGACAGTGACTATAAAGAGAGGCGAGGCCCCAGATTCAGCTTTCACTTTATATCACTTTTTTCTGTTTTTCCTCAGACAAGTGTAGTAAAGCGTTGTAGGGGCTGGAGCAACTGTGGACCCTGGCTTGGGGCACCCAACGGGCATTTCGGTATTGACGAGGTGCTGGAGTTTCCGGACAAGACGACAAAAGCGCAAAAGAGGCTCTGGTGATTCAGAAAAGGGTATTCAGAGAAGAGGGTTCCGAATCAGGGAGATTGGGAGAGCATGGAAATCGGCGTTTTGTGATCCACCTGAATGGGCCAGAATCTTCGCTGTGGCTCACGAGATCTGGGGTAATGGGGCACAAAGGCAGGGCCAGGAATTCGGAACGAAGAGGTGAACTTCGAAACCAAAACAAAACCAGACATTCCAGAGCGTGCTTCGGTCATAGAATCTCCAGTGTTCTCTGCACAGAATGTTCAGGCCACTCCACATTCCGCCGTTCTGGAACCGTATCTGCGAGTAATAAACGATGCCTACTCCGAGACGAACGCAAATTCATAAGAAACGAAACAAAAAAAAAAAAAAAAAAAACATCAGCCTGAAGAGACAGAAAGAAAACTGGAGAAAAGGAGATTCAGTGATGCGGCTGGGCGGCCTGGGCGGCCAGGTTTCTGGGCATATGGAGATATACGTAATTACCGTGGAGTGAGAGGGGTGAAGAAGTGATGTTTCAGATCCCGAATTTGAGCCAGCCAGGCCCCAGTCAGGCCACAGGAGGGCACAAGAAGAGAGAATTACAGTTCAGTCAAAAACCTCAGTGAAAATTCCCCACTGTTCAAACCTCCAACTGAATCCTCCACTGCTCCATTTGCCTTTTCGCAGCCAAAATCACCTAACCACCCCGGCTTGGCAACATCACTCCACTCGCGAAAACACATTGACTGGCATTTACGAAAAGCGCCTTTTGTTGAATTCTTGTCGGCTCTCTGAATTCTTGTCGTTGGCCGTTATGATTTCTGGCTCTGTTCTCCTGTGTGACGCTCTCCGCAGGGTTCTAGTGACCACTGCGGGGCGATACGAGATCGATAAGGTTTGCCAAGGAGCATGTGACGATGATGAGGCATGGCGAAAAGGGCAAAATTCGGTTGGTTTTGGAGGGAGAAAAAATATCAGGTCTGTTGATTTCGGGGAAATCGAGGAAACTCTGTTTTCGGCAGCAGCGGCACAATTGGCTCAGAGCGGGCTTTTTGCGAGTGACCGTTCGCAGCCGCCATACAATCACCTAACTCAAACAGAGGCACACTTCAGCAGAGGCATTGTTGAAGCGGCATTGTTAAGAGGTCTTGAGAGGCATTTTTCAAAGGCACGATTCAGCACTACTGAAATGTTTCAGTAAAACCGAACCCTTAGTTTTTCCAAATATCCCCTTCGTTTGAAAACGCAGCCTACCGCACCCTGGCTTATCTCCACCACGGGGCAAGCACGGTGAGTGACTTAACATGCCACACAGGGTCCCTCCGTGACCAATTCCCTGCAAGGGCTATCAAGGGGCGAATTGGCTAAAGATGTGGCTTTTATTTTTGCTTCGACGGCCAACCCCACTGGGATGGAGTCCCGGTTTTCAAATGGCATCGACTAAGCCGCCCCGGTTTGGGCGGGCGGTTTTTGGAGGCATTCAGCAAAGGGAAGTTTTTGGAGGGAAAAAATGTAGGGAAGCTATGCTAGCCAATTGGCGGTGAATTGTCTGAATCAGGCGGTGTGGTGTTTTGTTGCTGGCGGTAGGAGATGCCTTTTTCGCAGCCAAACTCCAGCGTTCACCGAGGTGACTGGGTGATCACCGAAGGGTTGAATATCAGGGAAGAAATGATGTTTGGTGTAATTCTGCTAAAGCCCACGGCCCTGTTTATGACTGGTAAAGAAAGGGGACTACTTCTGCTGTGACTCAACCAAGCGCTCTCTGGGTAGCATGTCCTTTAGATCTTTCAGTCGAGGGTTTATTACTCGTAGATTTCATTTCAGATCAGTCCCTCCAGTATAGTCCACCAAGATGCTGGTATCTCCTTGTAAATGCCTATTTCTAGATATTCAACTCCACACGGTGGGCATTCTGTCTGTAGAATGTAGATATGGTCAAGTGCCCGTGGGTTATCTAAAAGTTGTCAGTCACCAAACACACCACCGGTCTCAAAACGGTGGAGGTTAAGGCCATATGCTTGCTACACTTGGCTCCTAGTCTCTAGAAATATGCGGATGCTTCAAGACATTGTACCCGAAGTTCATTATTTGGTGACGCTTTGCAGACTTTTCATGAACTCACAATATCCACTTCTGTCTCCTCGGTCAGAATAGCGAGTGTCCATATACAAAGTATTCAGCATCTATATCAAGATCTGTCAAAAAAAGATCCGCGTGAGGCCGGTGAAGACGTCCCTGCTAGTTGGATCAGTGTGATATATTACTCTTCATTTGGTGAATACTTCGCTTCTTATGCAAGCCATCGAAGAACCGATTGTCATATCAGTTGGGCACTTGAATTTTGATCATTAGACAAAGGCACTCAGGCTCAACCTCCGAGGGATAACCAATTCCTTGTACTTTTATTTGCTTACTAGACGAATGATGTACAACAGATTACAAGCTATTAAAAAGACGCAGAGTGACCCAGATGGTTCACGACTCTCTAGTCCAAGTGATTACAAGCACCAGATAACTCTTCAAATTATACAAAGACCTTATCGTCAGAATGCTACTAGAGATCAATAATACCCACAATAGGACAACGAGTTCCGAAGCAGTTTCTATCTTTCGAAGCCGAGTATTTTCTGACAAGGCGCTGACCAGAGCGCCTGGGTTTCCTCATACTAATCGCTGCCCTGCTTGTTCAAATCTAAAGAAACGTGAAAGAGGTTCTCAGCCCGGCCGATTCATCCAACCTGTCTTAATCTGCCAAGACGTTGTGGGTATACCAAGTCACTACAGTCCCTTCAATGAACTATTGAACAGCTTCAGAAAAAACGACGACCAGCCTTTTGGCGGATACAAACCACTGCAATAAATGCTCATTACTCCACCAGAGCTCTATAGACTTTTTGCCCCTTCAAACCACTCTCTTCTGTTTGATCAGTTGAAGCAGCAGGACAGCAATCGTTCCTGGCCAACACCAGAGCCCCACCGGTAAAAAAGCCAAAATTCCAGCCCCAGCATCCTACACACTCTCCAAATCACAATTCCAAAAGAATCCAAAAAAAAAAACTATCGTCCGACTTTCCAGCGTGAACCACTCTTTGTTGTCTTTCTCCAATGAGAGAGCTCTCATTACAGGCTTCTCTGCAGCGCACAGCCGCATGTGTCAGATCTTTGCAGCCAAGCACCACCGCCAAAACACGAAATATGGGGAATTTCTAATTTTTTATAAGATTTTCCAAACCACCGTGCCCCAATCACCCCGTCCCCCCAAAACCAGCAAATTCCGCCCGGTGCGTCTCGAAATACCGCGCCCGCTGCCTATCTTCCTTATCGCGGTGACAGTTCCTAACCGTCCAGCAAAACCCAATTCCGCTAATTGTAGACCGAATCATTCGAAAATAGCAACCTTTTTTCTCTTTCAATTTTCTAAGCCCAGGCCGCCGCGCCTGGCGGAACCCCGCTGGGTGGGGCAGCCCCATCGATAGTTGCTGACATTCGCAGCGCCTCACTGGTTCTTCATCAACATGTCCTGGTTCGACCCGGTTCCCATAGCCAAGTTCGTCGAGCTCAACAAGAAACAGGCGGCCGAGGAAGTGCCCGAGAATTGCCCCGAGCCGCCGACCAATCAGGGCCTCCAGATCCACTGCGGGCCCATTCTTCGTCTTTCTGGTCTGTTGGAGAACAATGAGCCCAGCTGGAGAGGGCTGATTTTGCTTGTGACCAAGGGGGACGTGGAGCCCGAGGTGGCGTTTTTCGTGGGGCCCGCTGACGAGAAAGACGCTCCGTCGGGGTGGCAGAAGCCCCAGCAAGGCACTTTTCCAGGCACCAACTTCCACACTGAACAGGGTTTTCAGTTCTGGCGTTTTGACGTGCAATTGCAGCTCGAGGCGTACGAGCAGCGGGTCAGGTACTCAATTAACGGCCAGCAAAACGACGCCCATGCGTTTTTCATCCCCGGCGCCGACCAGTCCATGAACGTCATGTCCTTCTCATGTAACGGTTTTTCATTGGCTACAGACACCTCTCAGTACAAGCTGTCGTTATGGCTCGATGTGCTCAGAAAGCACGAGAAACAGCACTACCACGTTATGCTTGGCGGCGGCGACCAGATCTACTGTGACGCTATCAAGCTTCACGTGGAGCTGATTCAAACATGGCTCAACGAGACCACAGCGGCCAGAAAGCGTAAAATCGACACTACTCCGGAGATGGTCGACGAGATGGGCGACTACTACCTCAAAGCGTACATGGCGTGGTTTGGCCAGGGTTTCTGGAGGGGCACCAATGGAGGCACTAACCAGCACATGTTCCCGTTATCCATGGCCCAGATTCCCGCTGTCAACATCTACGACGACCACGACATTATCGACGGTTTTGGCTCCTACAAGGACAGAACCATGGCGTCTCACGTTTTCTCCACCATCGGCAATGTCGCCTACAAGTACTACATGCTCTTTCAGCACCACATGCTGGTGGACGAGGAGATCTACCGCAACGACCCTTCGTGGATTTTGCTGAAGAGGGAAGGCATGTTTATCAAGCAGCGTAATCACTCCGTCTACATGCGTCTTGGTAAGGAGATTTCGCTTTTGGGTGTGGACTGCCGTACCGAAAGACGTCTTTCTCAGATTGTCGACCCAGGAACCTACGACATCATCTTCAAGCGGTGTGAGCAAGAAATTGCCAAAACACCGGAAACAAAGCACCTTTTGGTGATGCTTGGTGTGCCCATCTTGTACCCTCGTTTGGTGTGGCTCGAGTGGCTCTTGACGCTGCGTCTTTTCAAGCCAATCCGTGGATTAGCGACCAGAGGCATCGTTGCCAAGGGTTTGGTTAACGAGTTCGACGGCAGCATCGAGGTGTTGGACGACTTGAACGACCATTGGTGTTCGAAGCACCACAAGAAGGAGCGTAACATGTTGATGAAGCGTTTGATCGACTTTGGCGCTGCCCACGGTGTTCGTGTCACCATTCTTTCTGGAGACGTCCATTTGGGCTGTTTTGGCAGAATCAAGACGAAGCTTCACCACCACCCCAACGCCCATGTTCTCAAGGACGCTGCTCAAAGCAACACAACTGTCACCGACACGCCACAGACCGATCCACGCTTGATTTTCAATGTCATTTCCTCGGCCATTGTGAACGCCCCGCCTCCTGATGTCATGCCCACTTTGCTTAAGAAGCAGACCAAAGTTCACAAGTTCGACCGCAACACATCCGAGGACATTGTGCCGATTTTCACGTCTAACACAGACGGCACGCCTCGTGACAATCCGTTTTTCTTGAACAAGAGAAACTGGAGCGATTTGATTTTGGCCAAGCAGTCGCCTGATTACGCCAGTATTGTTGGCACCGGTGTTACTAAGTTCCCAGGCTCGAAACTGGACCACGACGTGGAAGTCCAGGCTCACCAGAAAGTAGACGAGCAGCATGTGAAGTATCCGGTGCTCGAGAACAGTTTGGTGACGACTTTGCACGTCGAAGACGACGGCAATGATACTGAGGCCACTACAGCCGACTACGAGATCATGATTCCTGATCTCCAGGGCAAGTTCAAGTTGCAGGAGAGCCGTATCAAGCACTTGACTGGCTGAGAACGCCAGATTCTAGGGACTCAAAAGGCCCGCCAATTCAAAAGTTGAGTTTAGGAGTGGATTCTCTTGTTTGCCTGGCGCCAGCCGGGGCCACTCGTTGCATACCTGTCTTTTGTACTATTTTAATCAGATGTAACATTTAGATGTTTGTTTTGTTTGTTCTGATTCTCTTTTTCTGCTGTGTTTGATTACCATGATTGGTAGCACATGGGCAGTGACAGAGCATATACCTGGGTCAGCTCAGGAAAAGACTTGATTCGGAGGCTAGACCAGCGACCATGAAAATTAGTTTCAAAACGGAATTTGAAGAACACCCACTTCGGTGTTCCTGGAACATTGGTTCCTGACACAATGGACAATGGAGCAACAATGGCTGTCTACCGGCACTTGTCAGCAATGTCTTATCGAGAGTTATGGAGTTTCGAGATTCTAGCTTGAAATAACCCGAATTGCTTTCACTCCAAGAAGGTCAAAGATCTGTCCATGGATCAGGCTTGAGGTATAAAAGTGCAGAAGCAAAACGGAGAAAGCCACTCCAAAGAAACAGAACACTCAAAGCAAAGCACACAAAACACGTAGAGGCCAAAATGAACGACGTTCTGAAACCCCTCCGAGCCTTACAAGTCTGTTCCCAGCTCCAAACCTTATCCAGACCCGATTCACTAAAACTCGCTAAAACAAGCTTTCTCTACAATGGGCCTGTCTATGGCGCTGCCCCCGCCGTCTCTATATATCGAAGTCAAAGGCAAAGTGCACAACTTTAGTCGGGTCGCCAGATTTCCAAAGCTTATCGCAAACATGTATTCCAAAACTCACCAAGTATCTCAATTCAGGGTCCAACTGCCAAATCTCAAAGCGGAATGCGGGACCGAAAGCCCCATTATCTCAGCCGCCAGAAGAGATACCAAAACGAAAAAAACACAGCCGGGGTCCCGAAATTCCAAATATTTCAGAAATGTAGCTTTCGTCTCTCTGCCGTCCCCGCAAAAGTCTCTCGGTGGCGTCCCTGAATCTGACTCTGAGGCTCTGCATGAATGTGTCCCAGGTTCACACCCATTTCCTCCCACAAACAAAGAACCATCGAGATCTTCCTGATCTTCAGCGGCTGTGCAGAACCCCATTGGCTCATTGAGGTCGAAATTGCCCCAGGTTTTGAAAACCAGACCCTTGATTTGAGTCTGTCCTTTGTGGAGATTTCTCTGACTATCGCAGATTGTTCACTTCATCTAGAAGAAGCGACTCCCGATACAACAAGCACCAGAGCCCGGCTCTTCAGTCCAGAGTTTGTATTACGAGGGATTTTAGCGGCTCATCAGCTTTCTTGATCCAGATCCTCGCCTGGTAGCGCTACCTGCCCTTATCACTCATTCTTCGAACATTCCCACGATCCTTTCAAACATTGTCAGCCACGATTTGACGATCAACGGCGGGCTTTTTTACAGAAGAATAGAACATTCACACGAGAAGAACGTTCCCTACTTTACAGCACGCCAAACGCCGCTTTCCCTGTGAAACGGTTACCTTCTTGCAGAATTCCGCATTTGCTGATATACCCTTACTGCCAGCTCCGATAAACGTATTCTGTTAAAATTTCCCCTTCATCCATTCAGATGGACGGCCCGCCAAGAAAGAAACACAGAGAACGCTCTGCGTCTGTGGTAGGCATCTCTCGTCTGATAGCAGCATGCCAGCGGTGTCGAAGCAAGAAAATCAAATGTGACCAGAACTTCCCCAAATGCTCCAAGTGTGAAAGAGCAGGCCTCGAGTGTGTGGGAATTGATCCCGCTACAGGGCGAGAGGTGCCCAGGCTGTATGTCTACCATCTAGAGGAAAAAGTGCAAAGATTAGAAACCCTTCTTCGCCAAAATGGCTTGGATCCCTCTGGCGACGAAGGAAGCCCAGCGCTGGCGCTGGTGCTGGTGCTGGCGGCCTCAGAACCTGTGAATCCCATGGGAGTCACATTTGCCAAGTTGATGCTTACAGCCAACAGAATGAACTTGGGACCCAGTGATCTGCTGGCACTGGTGCCTGTGGACGTGGCACCGGCGATTCTTCCGCCCAAGAAAACTGCAATGGAGTTTATTCGAATATTCTTTGCTCAGAGCAACTCCCAGCTTCCTGTGCTCCATAGAGAGACGTTTCTTCGTGACATCTTTATTCCAATTTACGGCGCCTGGGACGAAAATGTCCTGCTAGCGTCGGACTACCTGGGTTTCAATACCGCCTGCTACGAGTACGCCATAGTGCCCGACGATCAGACCTGGTTGGCCCAGTACAAAAACGCAATGCTGGCGCAACTCACTGGCGACCAGGACCCAGCCAGAGTGTCCGTATCGATCCCGACACCCGAAGAATTCAGAAGACCGTTATTTTTCTTGAACATTATCTTCGCCATCTCCTCGTCCACCAACCACTTGCAATATCACACTCACATGAGCGAGCTGTTCAAGGAAGCAGCCATGCGGCACGTGGATTCTACGTATTCCACGGCAGATCCGCTTGAGCAGTTGGAGGCCGTTCTTCTTCAGACGCTCTATCTGGTCATGCGGCCAAACGTTCCCGGAGTCTGGTATTTGTTGGGAACGGCACTTAGATTGTGTGTGGATATGGGGCTTCACAAAGAAGAACACCCAAAAGCACAAACCGTTTCTGCTTTCACCAAGGACCGCCGCAGACGTCTATTCTGGTCGACTTACTCGATTGACCGCCAAATGTGCTTTTATTTGGGCAGACCAGTGGGTATACCTGAAGAGTCCATCACCGCACGCCTTCCCTCCGAATTAGACGATGCTTTCATCGATTGCAACGACAACGAGGCCAAGGACTACTCGGATAATAGCGGTGGCATGGCTTCTTACAAGACAATCACCCTCTCCTTCTTCAAGGTGCGCCAGATCCAACTGGAGTGTCAGAGGATCTTGTACGAAAACGGCGAGTTACCCCGGCGTTTCTCCAACTTGGCCCAGTGGAAAACGTACATTTCCAATGAACTCGAGCTCTGGC
The DNA here is from genome assembly GCA_003708405.2 of Candidozyma heveicola. Classification (NCBI taxonomy): domain Eukaryota; kingdom Fungi; phylum Ascomycota; class Pichiomycetes; order Serinales; family Metschnikowiaceae; genus Candidozyma; species Candidozyma heveicola. Next base: position 743,618 of record PPOB02000004.1, read on the forward strand.
GAACTCGATGCCCCAAGAAACCTCGCAAAATGAATTGTGAATTCAACACGGAGTTCTTCGACCTCAACTATTACCACACTCTCTTGTTGATCAACGGGCTCTCGAAAAAGACATTCCAGCTAGGCCCAGAGGCTTACCTCAAAGTGCTCGACGCGCTGAAGGGCCTCATGTCGATATATTCCAAGCTTTACCACAAAAAGGCCATCAACTATACTTGGGCTGCAGTGCACAATTTGTTTATGGCAGGAACGTCGTATCTTTTTGTGCTTTACAACTCAGAGCACCTGCGCAGCCTGACTAGCGCCGATGAAGTAAAGGCGATAACCGAGGATTGTCTTCTGGTTTTGGCCCTGTTGGTGGCCTCTTGCACGGCTGCAAAATCGTGTATGGATACATTTCTGATGCTCACGGCCGTCGTACTTAAATTACGTTACGACATCGCCGTGGAAGGAACAATGGTGGGCATAAGCAAGCATCAGCTTGATCTGGTAAGTGGAACAGGCAGCTTGAAAGGCAATTTGGCCAGTCTTGTGGAGGGAATAGCCAATGAGAGCGAGTATTCTCAACAAGAAGTGGCCCTAGACCTGCCTCGATTTGGCTGGGTTTCTCGTGAAGCGCTTGAAACAGAACCACGTTCCTACGAGCAGGCGGAGCAGGCGCTTCCCACGCCCATGATGCCAGAAACTCACCTCGAGGATTTCTTTTTGGAGCTCGAGAACCTTTCACCTGTTTCTTCTATCAAGGAGCCAACAAACATGGACTTGACGTTGTCGGGAGAAATGTCCAGCGGGCAGAACAGAGACGGAAAACGGGTGTTTGAGCTTATCCAGCAGATGCCAACTGAGCCGATCTGGGATCAGTTCTTTGGTCGTCTGATAGCGCCTTCATTCAAACAGGAGCCCACAACGCCGTGATATGCATAGAGTAATGGAAAGTAAGCCTCTAAGTGTGTTTGTAGTTTTGCCGGATCTCCAGATCATTGTTTTAGTTCATACCACAGAATGATGTGTTTGTTAAGGACACAAGTGGGAGAATTGCCAATGGTCCCTAGTTCTCCGCTTCAGGGAATTGAAGCTCGGCAGAAATCTGTGTAAGGTCTAACCATGAAACCAGAGCTTTAAGCAAGGAACAAAGAATAACACGAAGCTAAAGACGCTGGGTATGATAAGGTGATGAGATCTCTTAGCTATAAGGGACGAGTTAGCCAATGGCTTACATCACCGGTTCTTTGCGTTTCCATATAGCATTAATCTTGAAGTTCAGCGTCTTTCCAACAAGCATTAAGCACCCCGTGACGTTAAATACAACGGTATCTTTTGTAAAATCAAGAAAACCTCCAAAGCCTTCATACCCGCAGTATCTGCTGCCAAATCTCCCAGCCCTCCATCAAAGACAAACCAAATTCGATACCTCTGCGAGCACCTCGCTGCCGCCATCCAACAACTCTTGTCCATTGGAAGGCTCACATTCCCAGGCAGTAACCGAGTTTCCATCAAAGGTCCCCCAAACCGAAACCACAGAACCCTTTCGTAGACAGTCTGCCGCCACGTCCAAGTGTTCAATAATAATTGCAATAGGTTCTGGGTTTACTGCCGCTCCATCTAGCACTATTTGACTGTGAAGCGGTGGAAGATTCGGCACTCTCACTAGAAACAAGACGCCTGGCTTGTGTTCGCTGACCTGGGCCACAATTCTTACTTTTTGCGGCTTGGCAGTCGAAGCTTTAGGATACTGAAGGGGGAGTATTGTGGGATCTAGTACATAGCGGGGCATAGAAAAAGCTAAGCATAGACTAAGATGAAGGTATCTGGGGTAACAATTAATGCAGGCGCGCCGTAGTGGATTTCCAGGGGTCCTATGATTCAGGCCTTCCGGGAATCCTGCGATCACAAAAATTGGGAATTGAGATATTTGGGGCCGGTTTTGGAGGCAGATTTCTTTTCCACAGAAAAATTCCCACAGGTGCTCATTTTGCATCCACCCTGTGGTGACTCGATATCACCAAGTACTACCGCGACGCGACGCGAACATCACCAAACTCATCTACCCACCTACTACCAATGCACGAAGTACTCCCTGAGGGAACCACCGAGAGGGTGAAAGACATCTTCAAAGAGGAATACGAAAATGCGGATCGGTTCAACTTGGATCCAAAAACCCGGACTTACTCCCGCCAATTTTTCTCCATGTATCAGTACAGACTCTCCCTGTTGAAGCCCAGGGTTGACGAAGTGGCGATGAAGAAGTGGGGCCACAACACCAAACGTGTGGATGGCCAGAAAATTCAGCATAAAGAGAAAATCTTGGACATCGTCGGTGGTGAGTTGTGTTGGGTTTCAGGAACCGTTTTTGTCGAGACGAAGAACAAGCTTGATATATTCAAGGACGTGGAACACGGCACAGACGACATTTTGCCCACGACGCCTGCAACATATGTGGGAAACGACGAGATTGTTATGATGTTGGAGGACGAAAGTGGGCGTGCTGTTTTGCACAACAAGGGTCTTTTGGATAATTCGAGAATAGTCAGCGGAGCGATACTCGCTATTTTGGGCATAGAGATCCAGGCGGGTATTTTTGAGGTCATGGAGATCATTTACCCGACGCCGGCGCCGCAAAAGTCTCTTTCCGTGGGGCAAGAGGAAAACTACATAGCATTGGTTTCGGGCCTCAAATTCCAGAGAGAAACAGACTGCGACTTAAAAACGGTGCTTTTGCAACAGTGGCTCTGTGGAGAGACTGGAGGCGCCGAAGATGCCGCTCTTGCCTGCAAGATCTCCAGAATCATCATAGCAGGAAACTCCGTGGAGGAAATCGAAGAAGACACGGATAGAGCCAAGGACAATTTCGGTTCCAAAAACACTTCCCACTTCAAGGCTGAATCTCTAAAGCTTTTCAGTGCATGGCTTCTGTCAATAGTGTCACTGATGCCTGTGACTATCATGGCGGGGCCTAAAGACCCAGCTGAAGTATGCATGCCCCAACAACCGGTTCATCCTTCTTTGCTTGGGCAAAATTCAGCATACGTGGGGAATCTGGCTGCTGATTCAGTGCAAAATATTTCAAACCCTGCCTGGTTGGAATTGGAAAACGGACTCCGTGTCTTGGGCACCTCCGGACAGAATATCACTGATATCACCAAATACTACCCAGACGAGCTGGCTGTGGCGCCCTCAGAGCTAATGGCCAAAACGCTTCTCTGGCAGCATATTGCGCCGACGGCCCCCGACACGCTCTACTGTTATCCATATGAAGATGCTGATCCATTTGTGTTGGAGGAAACGCCGCATTTGTATTTTGCTGGAAATCAAAGCGAGTTTGGCACTCGGAAAGTGCAATTAGGCAAAAATGAAGCTACAGTGGTGAGTGTTCCTGAGTTTGCGGAAACAGGCCAGTTGGTGTTGGTGAACACAGCGACCTTGGAGGTGAGTGTCGTTGAATTTGGTGTCTAGACTTCTGATGAAAGCGGTGCAAAAGGAGTGGATCGTGGCGTGGGGCCCATGGAAAAGCATGGCAAAGGCGAATAAGGCTTGGAACGTTTAAAGTCTATCTCTGAAGACACCGTTGTTTTACGACGGTCGGCAGCTAGGCTTTCGGTGAACGCTGTCGCAGGCATCTCATGGAGCTTGGGTTTAATTGTCTGTTTGGTGCCGATCCTCTACTGGTTTTTGACTTAACAGCTGCAAATCAGTCATCTTATGGCTTTTGGCGTTCCAGATTGCAGAGGATATACATAGTCCAGAGTTACCGGAGCTCGTCTACTCTCAGGCTGGAAAATGGATTCTGGAATAATGCGTGGAAAGCAGAGGCGCTACAGAAAAGGGTCTGAAAGCTGATATGGTGGGAGACCCGAAGAAAAGACTAAGGTGATGTGGAGGGTTCATCGATCGACAGCTCAATACAGATATTCCAGATTAAAGCTCACCATTTCTACGTCTCTTCCTCTCGCTATTAACTCAGTATGTTCCCGAATCACTAAGTATACCGTCTCAGCTCGGCTCTCATATCTTCGACCTCCATGCCAAAGTCTCATCTTGCTGCAAATCATCCAGGCCAATGTTCAGAACAATAGCTGCTATGTGCCGCATGGCAAGGCTGAATTCACACGACCCAAGGGCTCAAGGTTGAGTGGTCGAAAATGATGAAAGCCATTTTTCACATTCTGGAATTGCTCCAGTTTTGAAGTCTCTGCATCCACAAAACCGCCCGGCTAATTCTGCGTTATTTCGCAGCCGAATACGAGCGTAGCGCCGCTTAAGTGGAATGGGATAGCCGGGCCAATTGCTACAGCCGTGGAACGAAAATCAATTACCGTCGAATTTAAGGTAAAAAAAAAAAAGAAAACCACTTTTTCTCCCACCCAATTGGCCCACAAACCTGTGATTCACTGGCCAGACTCTTCACTAAAGGCAGAGCCAACGAACACCGAAACCCAGAACCAAAACCCAAAACCCAAAAAGAACCAGCAACCGCCAATGTCCAAACAGCCAAATCACCAAAACCCTAATTCAAATAAGCCCAATTCCTATACAGCCTCCACACCGAGGTCCCTGTTTTTCGGCCCCGTGACAATCCCTAGTGCATCGGGGCTGCAGCGAGCAAGAGCCACCATTTGAACAACTCACTCAATTGGGCTTGCCAGAAAAAACCAGATTCTTCCCGCCACTCCCTGCCGCTCTTAAACCCCAGAATCTCAATCTGGCCTATTTATATCCGGCGCTGTACAATCGCCTCCGACACCCCTGCCTCCTGTCTATTGCTCGCAAAAAACCAGCGTTTTATCACCAACCCTCAACTACACCTACTAATACTACTCAGGGATGTCCGGCTCCGAACCGCCCGGCCAGTCCGGCCAGGGCCGCAAGAAAAACTTGTATATTGCCCATCGCCGTTCGCCGTCCGAGTTGACCACTTTGATGGTGGAGCAGTACAACTTACAGCGCCAGTTGGAGGCGGTCCAGTCCCAGCAAAAGCAGCTTTTGGAGGGTCACCAGAGACTGCCTTCTCAGGGCGGGCACCGCCGCCTGGGCTCAGCCTCCTCGCAGGGCCACAACCGTCGCCACTCGTTGGGGCTCAACGAGGCCATCAAGGCTGCTGCCAACCAAAGGCAAAACCAGGGTGCTCCTCAAGACAGTCAGGGGTTTCTCCAGCCCCAGTCCCAGCTGCTTGCGCCACAGGGCTCGCCCTTGGGCCCGGCTGCTCCAGCTCCTGCCAGCGGCCAGTTCCAGCTGGATTTCCGCTTTCCCAGTCCTAATTACGCTGCTGCTGCTTCCGAAGGCTCCCCTCGGGGCCACGCTCGCTCCAGACTGTACCAGCAGTTCAAATTCCCTCCAGACAACAATCCCTTGCACCCACCGGCTCCCACGTTTCTGCTTTCTCCCGAACGTGGCGGAAGCACCGGCCAGGGCCACCTGAGAAGAGGCTCGCATGCCCGTCTGAACTCAAAGACAGACGGCATCAACTCCAATTGGCGCCTCCAGCAGCAGCCCGCTCACCAAAGAACGCTGCTGGCGTTGGAACCCCCTTCGCCGTTTGTTCCCGGCCATAAGGGCCGCGGCTCGTCGTTTGGCGGTCTGGTGCTGTCGTTGCTGCAATTCATGCCCAACCAGGGCGGAGGCGGCGGCGGCGGCCAGGGAAGCGGCCGTAAGTCTCTTTTCGCTCCTTACTTGCCACAGCTGTCGTTGCCGGAGTTGATCGGCGATGGCCGCCTTGTCACTGGCATTTTGAGAGTCAACAAGAAGAACCGTTCGGATGCGTACGTCTCCACAGACGGGCTTTTGGACGCTGACATTTTCATTTGCGGGTCCAAGGACCGTAATCGTGCGCTCGAGGGTGACCTCGTGGCCGTGGAATTGTTGGTGGTTGACGAGGTGTGGGAGTCCAAGAAAGAGAAGGAGGAGAAGAAGCGCCGTAAGGACAACACTCTCCTGAAAAACACCTCCGTCTTGAGCGATGATATCCACAACGATGCCACCTCCACGCTGAACGACGACTCCAAGGACGACGAGGGCCTTGGCCGCAGAGGTTCACTCAAGCAGAGGCCTACCATGAAGAAGAACGACGATGTCGAGGTCGAGGGCCAGTCTTTGCTTTTGGTCGAGGAGGAGGAGATCAACGACGACGTCAAGCCTTTGTACGCGGGTCACGTTGTCGCTGTGGTTGACCGTATCCCAGGCCAGATCTTCACCGGTACCCTCGGTCTTTTGAGACCTGCCCAGGCTGCTCAGGCTGCCATCGACAAGAAGTCCGGCAAGGAGCCTTCTGTTCAGACCCCCAAGGCACCAAAAATTGTCTGGTTCAAGCCCACCGACAAGAGAGTGCCCTTGATTGCCATTCCTACCGAGCAGGCTCCCAAGGACTTTGTTGATAATCACGAAGCATACGCTGACCAGTTGTTCATTGCATCCATTAAAAGATGGCCCATTACCTCCTTGCATCCTTTCGGTACTTTGGGCGACAAGTTGGGTTGCATTGACGATGCTCAGGTTGGCATCGACGCCATTTTCGCCGACAACAACTTCCTGTGTTCCGAGTACCCCGCCAACGATGAAGGCTACATCAAGTCTTTGTTGGCGTCAGTACCCAGCGTGGAGGCAGAGTTGGCTAACCCAAACAGGGTGGAGTCATTGAATGACTACGTTGTTGCTTTCACTGAAAACGGCCAGTTTGTCGACCACGCCATGCACGTCAAGCGCCTCAGTAACACTATCATTGAATTGGGCTTCCATGCTATTGACATTTCTCACTACGTTCAGCCCGGCTCGCCATTGGAGAGAAAGGCCAAGAAGATCTCCTCCTCGGTGTTTTTGCCTCAGAAAGCCACTCATTTGTACCCCGCAGAGTTCAACGACTTGGTCTCATTCAAGGACAACGAAAAGAGCTTGGCTATTTCCGTTACCTTTGAGATTGACACAACCTCATTTGAAGTCGAGAATGTGCGTATTCGCGAGTCCGTTGTCGTGCCCAAACTGACGGTTTCCTTCGACGATGTCGATGCAATCCTTGGAAACGGCAAAGTCGATGGCGAAATCACACAGGCCACTCGCGACTACATCAAGACATTTGCTCTCATTGCTAAAGAGTTCCGCCGCCAGCGCTTGAATGACAAGACCCTCGGCATCAGCCCTAGTTTGACCCTCTTGGATCAGATCGACGACGAAAAGGTCCGGTTGCATATGAATGTTTTCGAGGACAGCATGGCCTTAAGCATTGTCTCGGAAATCGGTCACAAGGTGAACTCCACCATTGCTGTGAAAGTGCATGCCACCTTGGGCGATGAGGCTTTCTTAAGGCGCCAGGCGTTGCCTACATTGCAAAAGATCGAGAACTTTTCCCGCAAAGCATACAACTTGGGCTTCAAGATTGATACCTCCACCCCCAGCAGCTTGCAGCAGTCCATCTTGAAAATCGATGACCCTCTCAAGAGACGTTGCATTGAAACCTTGTTATACAAGTGCATGCCCAGAGCCAAGTACTACATTGCTGGTAAGCAAGATGCTGAGAACTTCGCTCATTACTACTTGAACTTGCCACTCTACACTCATTTCACATCGCCATTGCGCCGGTTTTCCGACCTCATAGTGCACCGGCAGGTGAAGCAGGTGATTGAGGGTGCCGAGCCCGAAAAATCACCGGATTTGGACGCTTTGAATGCCATCTCTGTGTACTGCAACTTTAAGAAAGATTGTGCTGCCAATGCTCAAGAGCAGGGCATTCACCTTTTGTTATCTCAGACTATTAATGAGATGAGCGAGCACGCAGGCCAGTTATTGGTGATGGGCACTGTTCTTCAGGTGTACGAGTCTTCGTTTGACGTCTTCATCCCAGAGTTTGGCATCGAGAAGAGAGTTCACGGTGACCAATTGCCATTAGTCAAGGCCGAATTTGACAAGGCCAACCGTGTGCTTGAATTGTTCTGGGAGAAGGGTGTCGACTCGGCCACCTACGTCCCACCTGACGAGAAATCGTCGTTGAGTTACCGTCTGTCGATTAAGAACAAGTACCGCACTTCGGCGCTGGAGGCAGCCAAAATCCAGCGCAACAATGCTACGCAAAGAAACAACAACATTGTTCCTGAAAGTGTGATTGAGAAGTTGTCAGCTTTGCATCTCAGTGTGCCGCAAGTTGCCCCACCTCAAGTGAAACCACGGAAGTCGCTTCCCTCGTCACAATCCATCAGCAGCCAATTTGGCAGTCGGCCCAGCTCCGGGGCTTTCCTCGATATTGCCACAGACGATACCACAGACGACGGTGGCTTGAGCCCCTACTTGCAAGACGTTGTCACCCGCGTGGAAAACAAGTCCAATATCCAAGAGATTCGTGAGATGCAGCCGGTACCTGTGTTATTGCGGGCGGAGATCGGTAAGGGCATGGCATTGCCATGCTTGACGGTCCGGGTGTTGAACCCATTTGCCGAGGTATAACGAATCACGAACTTTGAGCATTTTGATAATACAGATAATTATGAATGTGTTTGTAGGCAGCGGTGGAGTTGTGAAGCTCTCTGTTGAAGTTGGGTATTAAGCCGTCTGAATTTTCGGGATGAGAGAGTTGAACTACATGTATTACTTCGAAATCGAAGTTGACTTAAGATCAGTCTTAGGAAGGGCACATGACTCCACCTGAATTATTAGCCGTAAGTTAAGATATTCAAGAGGTTTCCTTTGTCATTTTGAGGAGCAATTCGATTACCTTCAATTCCTCTAAACACCATGATCCAAGGGAACCTCCAGTTTTAACATGTCAGATGGTTAGGACCAGGAGGATGAAATATGACAGATCACTTAGTTCTGGAGAAGTTATCTGGCTAAATTAAATAAGTCAATATATCAGCGTATTTCCTCGAAATCGAGATTATATCAGCGCATATCCTTCGAATCGAGATTAGAGCCAAACCTTTCATCCATGATGAGCCCCTAAACATGAGAAATACAGATCAAACAGCCATTCCCCGTGTCTTTCCTGCCTTTTATCTCCATCCCCTTCATCAAGGCCCTGCTCAAATCCCAAGACTCTTTTTCCGTCCCATGCCTGTGATAATCTACGGTTTTCCATTTTACTTAATCGACACTCCGAAATCGCCACCTTCAGAAACAAAACATCCAAATTCTCTGAAGACATATTCTACAGCACTCTCTTCATTTTGACAAATCGTACCTCTGCCGTTGGCTGCAAGGGCTCTTCTTATGCACGGTCTGACTAATATGCGTAGAACGATGCTCCAAAGGGCCAGTGTATTTCCACACAAAGAAGAAGAAATAAAAACCTTTTTAGGTATTCCCATCAGCCCACCTCAACTAGATGCTACATCCTGCCGAAATCTTCAAAAATGGGCCCAGGGGCCGAAACAAACGGACCATGCCACGGCTGCACCCGTGCACCAGACGATAAAGAGATAGGAGGATCAAAATTTTCAGCTTCACTTCGTGACAACACAGTCTACCCAAATACAAAAAAAGCTCCCCACATGTCCGACCAGGAGCCCGAGTCAGCCAAGTCTGACTCTGTTCCGCTTACAGAAGCGCCCCGTTCTGAGCTCGCCAACGGCATCGGAAGACCCAAACCGGTTTTGGGAGAACTGGCTGCCAAAATACAGAAAAAGTCCCAGGCCTCGTACGTTGCACGGGAGTACGGCACTCCTCTCCAGACACGTGCTGCGTCGCCATGTACTTTGAACCCTCCCATTGACTCTGACGGGCTCTCGTGGCCCTCGAAAGGAGCCAGGGGAAGAATCGACCAAACGACCGAAGAAGGGAAAGCCAGAGAGCAGCGGATCGCCACGGCTGTGAAACTGATTTTGCACGAATTGGGCGAAGACACAGAAAGAGAGGGTCTCTTGGAAACCCCAGAGCGGTACGCCAGAGCCATGCTCTACTTCACCAAAGGCTACGAAGACAATATCAGAGACGTAATCAAGCGGGCTGTTTTCGAGGAGGACCACGACGAAATGGTCATTGTGCGTGATATCGAGGTGTACTCCCTCTGTGAGCACCACTTGGTGCCCTTCTTTGGCAAGGCCCACATTGCCTACATTCCCAATAAGCGAGTGGTGGGACTCTCCAAATTGGCCCGTCTCGCCGAAATGTACTCCCGCCGTTTCCAGGTGCAAGAGCGTTTAACCAAGCAGATTGCCATGGCTCTAAGCGAAATCTTGCATCCTCGGGGCGTTGCCGTGGTGATCGAAGCCACACACATGTGTATGGTAAGCAGAGGAGTGCAAAAAACGGGCTCTTCCACCACCACAAGCTGCATGTTGGGCTGTTTCCGCCAGCAGCAGAAGACTCGTGACGAGTTCTTGACGCTCTTGGGCCGCAAGTAGGCACTTTGCGTCCATTCCCTTTTCTTGCATCGGTGCAGCGCTGGGTCTCTCAACGGACCCTCCATAATGACGCTATGATTCACCTCATTCAGTTCTACAATGCATGTTTTAGAGTACTTGGTGTAGATGGCTACTGGCAGTCTGTTGTGGTCTATTCCGGAATGAATTCAGCACACATCTCTATAAATCATGGTAGGTAGTAAATAGTTGAGTCAGCGCTTTGGTACGGGCAGTATCAATCACTCCGGTCGCCTGTCTCTAACTTCCGGTCCAGTCATCTCTTCACTTGTGGGCCTCTATAAGCTCTGCAGCTTTGAGAAGAAAACGATCAAATCCGTACTGTGTCATCACCTGGATGCCATAGCGGCGGTTGCTCATGGGCACGGAAATCGACGGACATCCTGCCAACGACGCAGGGATTGTCATGATGTCGTTGATGTACCCATTAACAAGACTCGATCTGCACGCCAGGGTGTATTCCTCGATCGTGGGGGCAATTCCAAAAGCAGTTGGTGCCACCAAAACGTGCACGCCGTCAGGATTCTCTGGCGTATTGACCAAGTGATTTGGGAATTTGAGCACGTCGTTCATTTCCTCCACCAAAAGTTGACGAATGGTTGTAGCACTCACAAAGTGGTCGCCGGACTCCGACGAAAGCGTGAAGTTGCCCAATAACGTTCTGCGTTTGACCTCAGTGCCGAGCCCGTGGAATCTGTTTTCAGGAATGATCGATTCTGGGTATTCGGGTCCTACCAGAACACCGTACCTCACACCATCGAATCTCGAAAGCGACGAAGCAGCACTGGCCGAAACCAAGGTAAAGTAGGCCGGAAGTGACTTCTTGATGCTGGGCAAAGACACAGGGATGACTGAGTGGCCAGCGTTCATAAGGTTCTCCAAGGTGGTGGAGAACTCTCTCTTCGTTTCGTCCAGCAACTCGCCCACCAAGAACTCCTGAGGCACGCCAATCCTGAGTTTATTCGGAAGAAGCGCTTTGCCGAACTTGCTTCGAACATAAGGCGGCATTGCAGTGATATCCTTCTCATCGTACTTATCTATGACATCGAACGTTTTACGGATGACAGAGAAGTCTCGAGCCACGATTCCCACAGTATCGAAGCCCTGGGCATACGCTGCAACACCCCAACGAGAAACACGCCCGTAGGTCGGCTTGAAGCCAAGAACTCCACAGTAACTGGACGGTTGTCTAACAGAGCCGCCTGTATCTGTGCCGAGGGAGAAGTCACAAAGCCCTCCGGAAACCGCAGCTGCAGAGCCTCCAGAAGAGCCTCCGGCGACCCGAAACTCCTCATAAAGAGGGTTCTTGACTGGCCCAAATGCAGAATTCGTATTCGACGAACCCAAGCCGAATTCGTCCAAGTTGGCTTTTCCCACGAGCGTGGCTCCAGCCTCGTCAAGGAGCTTCACAACCGTGGCATCAAACGGACTGTAGTAGTTTCTGAGCGCCTCCGATGCACATGTGGTGGGTTCTTCAGTGGTGGTGATGTTATCTTTTGCTACCCAGGTGAGCGGTGCAAGAGGGCCCTTTCCCTGTTTAGGCGAAGCTCTTATTGAAATCAAAGCATTGTAGGGGTCCTTGATTAATGTAGCTAGGTTTCTGCTGCTCAATCGGAGCATTATGTATAAACTTTGAAGATGGAGTAGAAGAGAAGTAGTAGGTGGGTGTGCAGGAATGGAGGTGTGGGAGATAGATCACTAGGGTACTGGGGGATTGATAAATTTTATTTTTGAGCGTTCGTGTTGGGATGGTACTGTGTTTGAGTTTGGAGTTCTGGTAGGATTCTGGGTGTAGATCTGCAAGGGAACGATGGTATAATGGGTGCAATCCACCTACTGAAGGAGAATTACAGGTTTTCAGAGGAGATTCTTCTGAAAACAGATTTTTTGAAAATTTGAATAATTAGCCTCTTCTAAAGCTTTTTAGGTTCCTTCTGGGGGTTGACGACGCTGAAGTGGTATCTGTGGTAGACATCCAATTAAGGGTTGCAAAATCTCTTATCACAAGTTGGAGCAAACTAGTCTGTAGAGAATTGATTGGGGGATGAAGGGTGGTTGTACTCTCCTTGTGGGTTTGGAGATTACTATTAGGGATTCCGGTGAAAAATAGGATCAATCGCTAGAAGAAGGAAGGAAACTATTCAAGCGAGATAAGTGCTCATGAAGGAGAAAAAGCCTTTACTAATAGCTGTGTTGGATATGATCTTGGTCACTTTTCAAGAGAAAGCTTATTCTGAGGTCTTTTTCCTTAACCAGAAAGCTCTTCTGTAATCTTCGTGAAATTTGTTGGTCCATATTGCAATCCGCTGCCTGTCTTCTAATCATCCCACTGCTCAGTCATGATTGAAGCTGCAACTGATAAGCTTTTTTCTCAAAGTTAAAGAAACCTCTCCTCTCTTAACGAATCCCCTCTTTTATAAAAATCTTAATAAAAAATTACCTCACATCAAATTCCCATCTATCCCCATATCTCACCATCGGATCATCTTTGATAAAAAACTGTGGATGCGACCCACCCACCATACTCGCTATCCGTACCCACCATTCATTTTCACCACTACATTCAAATACAAAAAAATTCCTCTCTACTTCCATCTCTAAAATAATTTCACACCCAGCTCCGTACTCTAAACCCAATTCGTCATCCACCTGCCTTTCGTCTATCTTTGGTGTACAGAGGTGCTATATCAGACTCAGTGGAAAAAATTCCGAACCCACTTTTCCACAAATCGCCAAATATGTCATTCGTGGTTGCCGCCGACAAAGGCAAGGGTCATCTTGCTCAGACCAGCAATGTGAAAGTCGCAGTAGCAGTGGCGCTTTTCGCCCCTAAGGTAGACTTTGCCAGATCAGATGACTCATCTCTCCAGCTCAAGGACCCCAAATCCGCTTTTGAGCTCGTGGAGCCCAACGCCATTGTCAAGTATGTCCTGGGCGACTTCTCCAGCAACGAAAATGTCGCCGTAGAGGAGTCTGAGGTTTACCAGGCGCTCAAGGGCGGAAAACAGGAGAAGGTGGTGGAAGCATTGAAGAAGCTTCAGACCCCAGACTCCAAGCACTCCAGCGCCAACATCATCGTTTTTGGCGCTGCTTATCCGTTTATCAAAGACTTAGAAGGATCGGATCTCGGCTCGTGGGCCGCTGAGTTCGCCAAAGACCCCAAGGTTGCAGAGGCACTTTCCAAAGCCAAATCTGCTACCTCTACAGAAAGAACCATGGCCGCTGCCACCGGAGCCACCAAAGTCAAGACCGGCTTTTTGGTCAAGGACCAAGGCGACAGCATCGAGCCCAAAGACAACGAGAGAAACATCCTTATCACCTCGGCCCTTCCGTATGTGAACAACGTTCCTCACTTGGGTAACGTGGTGGGATCGGTGCTTTCCGCCGATATCTACGCCCGTTACGCCAAAAACAGAAACTACAATGCGCTTTTCATCTGTGGTACGGACGAGTACGGCACGGCCACGGAAACCAAGGCTTTAGAGGAAAAGGTGACCCCTCAGCAGCTCTGTGACAAGTACCACAAGTTGCACAAGGAGGTGTACGACTGGTTCGACATTGAGTTTGACCACTTCGGCCGTACCACCACGCCATTGCAGACGGAAATTGCCCAGGGCATTTTCTTGAAGTTGCACGAAAACGGCTTCTTGGAGGAGCAGACCACCGAGCAGTTGTACTGCCCAGTGCACAAGGCGTTTTTGGCTGACAGATTCGTCGAAGGTACGTGTCCAAAGTGTGCCTACGAGGATGCTCGTGGAGACCAGTGTGACAAGTGTGGCGGATTGTTGAACCCATTGGAGTTGATCAACCCTCGCTGTAAGCTCGACAACGCCACACCAGAGGTGAGAGAGTCCACCCACATTTACCTTAAATTGAACGATTTGGAGCCCGAGCTCAAGAAGTGGGTCGAGGAGGCGTCCGTTAAGGGTGACTGGTCCAAGAACTCCAGGACTATCACGGACTCCTGGTTGAAGCAGGGCTTGGAGCCTAGATGTATCACGCGTGACTTGGTTTGGGGTACTCCGGTGCCTTTGGAGGGTTACGGCGAAAAAGTGCTCTATGTCTGGTTCGACGCCTGTATCGGTTACGTTTCCATCACCGCCAACTACTTCAAGGAGAAGGCGGACCCTGCCGCCTGGGAGAAATGGTGGAAGAACCCCGAAAACGTCCAGCTCTACCAGTTCATGGGTAAGGACAACGTGCCTTTCCACACTGTGGTGTTCCCAGCTTCTGAGATCGGTACCAGACAGAATTGGACCAAGTTGCACCACTTGAACACCACCGAGTACTTGCAGTACGAAGACGGCAAATTCTCCAAGTCCAGAGGTGTGGGTGTTTTCGGCAACAACGCCAAAGACACCGGTATCTCCCCCTCTGTGTGGAGATACTACTTGGCTTCGGTAAGGCCGGAAACCTCCGATTCTCACTTTTCCTGGAAGGAGTTTGTCACCAAGAACAACTCGGAGCTTTTGGCCAACTTGGGTAACTTCGTCAACAGATTAGTCAAATTCACCATTGCCAAGTACAACGGCGTGGTTCCCGAGTTCGACCCCAAGAACATCCTGAACTACCAGGCTTTTGCTACAGATGTGAACGCCTTGTTGAAGCAGTACATCGATGCCATGGAGGCCGTGAGCATCAGAAGAGGCTTGGAGTTGGCCATGGCCATTTCGTCCAGAGGTAACCAGTTTTTGCAGGACAACAAGTTGGACAATTCGCTTTTCAACGACTCTCCAGATGTTGCTGATGCTGTTGTGGGTGTTGGTTTGAACTTGATTTACCTTGTCTCTGCCGTCATCAGCCCCTTCATGCCCGAAACTAGAAACCAGATCCTGGAGACCTTGGCAGCGCCACCATTGTCAATTACAGACAAGTTCGAACTTGTGTTGGAACCAGGCCACAACATTGGCAAGGCCCAGTACTTGTTCAAGAGAATTGACGAGAAGAAGATAGACGAGTGGAAGGCCTTGTATGGCGGAAAGCAGCAGAAATAGAGCTTGCGTTAAACACGCTTACAGATAATTGGGAAGCATACATTTAGAGAGGAGTTGTGGGTAGTAATGGACTTGTAATCGACCTGTGGTTGGTTCCGTAGGACTCCGGGGTAGGAGCCGCAGGTTGTGCGGCTTACCCCATACTTCCTGTACACAAGCGCCTTAGTAGCACACTTGCGATTTTTTTCCCGCATGTGTCATTTATCGAAACGTGGAGAGATTCGACTTCTGAATTCCGGCAATGCCGAATGGCCAGTTCTGAGAACAAAAATAGACTCCAGCGCGATCACCCGATAACAACCTTATCGGCTGATTAAGCTTATCTCTCTCGGCTAGCCCGGACAAATCGCCATGAGTCTAAAACAAACTGAGTCCATGCACTCCGTGCACGTTTGTGATGCCAAGGTGCGTTCTGATTCCCGAGGAGGGGGGCTTCCCAGCCTATAAAAGCCTCCCCTCCCCCATCTTTCAAAACCCACCTAAAAATGCCCCTTGCTCCTTTGAAAGCTTGTCTTTATGGTTTTTCTGTGGGTTTGGCTATTCCCTTCGTGGCAACCCATTACTTCCTCAGACCTCGCTGGCTTGGCGATGCCCAGAGAGAACTCTGGAGTCTAAGGCATGAAATTGACTTTGTCGGTTGGAACCTCAGGTATTTGCAGGAGGCCCGAGGCATTCGAGAAGATGACTTATACAAGCCATTGACCTGCATTGGTACTCTTCCAACATAATCGCCTTCATTTCATTTCATGCGGGTCTGGTACCCTCTGTGTGTATTTAATGAAAGCATATCCCTGATTATCTTCACTCATAAGTTCTTTAGTCATCAAGGGAGCCCTCCTCGTCGGAGCTTCCAATATCACCCTCGAGATCATCGTCCTCTTCCATCAACTGTCGCACATCTTCGTCTGTGATTTTAATATTCTCACTCTCCCAACTGCCCAATTCTTCTATGTTCTTAAGGTCTCCTCCAGTAATAGCACGGATAATGTGGAGCTTAATGTCCTTGGGCTGTTTGCTGAAATCGATTCTTTCACGTTTGTACTCCTCGATGTCGGGCGAGTGGCCTATACTCTGGCCTACTCTGACTAGTGTCTCCACACACAGTGAGGAATTGTCAACAAGATCGTGGTCAAATTTGAACTTGCTGTTTTCAAATAGGAGGAGCACGGTAGACCCACCAAATTTGAAGTATCCAACTTCTTCGCCACGCTGAACAGTTTGTCCTTCTTCCACTGTGATAATCGTCGATCCCACCATCATGGCTCCTACAGCCACCATCACAACAGTCCCGAAATGCTCTGTTTCAATTGGCACAATCACACGAACATTCTCTCCATATACGTCCAAGTCGGAGCGGATGGCCATTGGGTTCACAGTATAGTACTCACCCTCAATGTACTTGATTGGACCAATTTTACCGGTAACAGGACAGTGGAATCTGTGGTAGTCCTGTGGTGCAAGTCTGAAGATTCCAATGCTGCATTTGCCTGAACTGTACAAGTCGGTATTTTCGAGACCAATGTAGTTGCCGTTGAAGAGTTTTGCCACACTAAAATTGCGTCCCTTGATCCAGAGCTCCGTGGCACTGTCAACAGTTACAAATGTAGTGCACCGGCAATCTGCTGGTGACACCGCTATCCTGTCTTCCTCTTGAGCTTCCACCGGTCTAGCTCCAGGCTTGAGCTTTCTATAGAAGAAATCATTGAAGGTTTCGAACTTCAGAGGATCGCTGATGAGGCATTCAGTAAGGTCGAGTTTGTGGAACTTAATGAATGAGTTGATGTCTGCTTTCAGCTGCGGGTGGTCGAACTTGATGCCTTGTTTCACGCTCATTTTCTTGAGAAGGTTCCTTATACGTCTGGTCTTAGC
Source organism: Candidozyma heveicola (assembly GCA_003708405.2). Classification (NCBI taxonomy): domain Eukaryota; kingdom Fungi; phylum Ascomycota; class Pichiomycetes; order Serinales; family Metschnikowiaceae; genus Candidozyma; species Candidozyma heveicola. Next base: position 760,817 of record PPOB02000004.1, read on the forward strand.
CTTATCAAGACCCTTATAGAGGAGACGAATTCCAAGACGGATGCTGACACTCATCTTTTCCTCCATGATAATACCAGTAGAACGGTCTTGCACAAGAATGTTTGCTGAATTGCTGCCGAGACCGTATTTTCCGTAGGTCAATTTTATCAACACCTTAGTAAACCAACGCTTGGAAGCTGCCTGTGGAGTCACGAACGATGAGTTCAAAAGCTTGCTAACAATGCTCCAGTCTTTTGAGGCACAAATAGCCACATGGGTGATGATGTCCTGATCCTGTTTTTTGGAAAGGCGCTTTTTGCAGCATATGGGGCACTTGTCGATCTCGAAAATCTGGCCCTCAGACTCTAGCAAAAGATAATCTTCCAAACAATCGATGATTTCCTCATGCGAAAGAGTATCTCCTCCCCATGGCGAACGGTCAAGCTTGGTGAAGAATTTCGTCACGATGTCGTCACTGTTTTCGCAGCCCAAAGTGTCAAGGAGTGAAAGAAGCTCAATGTAGTCGAGCTGTCCCGGGGTTTCGTTCACATTGAACTGCTCTAAAAGAATTGCCCAAAAGTCCCGGCGAAGGTTTTCGTATGTGAGGTATCTAGCACGGATGCGAATGCTGCTGTTATGCTTTACAGCGTGTTTCTCTTTATGAATGTGCAATGCAAGGTCAAGGGTTTTGAAAAGGGAAGTGTCGACGTACAGCACGGAATAGTGCCGCTTTCTGAACTTTTTCTTCCTCGACGTAGTCACGAAATTTGGGTTTTCCGCCATGGACACCACGTTGCTCGAGCCATTTGTGTCAGAGACAGATGCAAGAGAGCTAGCCAGTCGAGTACGTTCAATCAGCATGTAGCTAGGCACAGCTGTGGCACTAGAATTCGAATTCAATGGCGGTTTGGGAACCGATGTAGTGCTGATACTTGAAGTGGGAGCAGGCCGGGACGATGCAGAAGATGAATCCTCCTGCTCCTGAGCGAGATCTATAAGTTCAGAAACTGGAATGGAGACATCGGCAACCATGTCGTGGAAGGAGAAGTGGTCTTTGTCTAGAACACAAAATTGGACGTTGTAGTTGCGTTCGTGCTCGAGAATCTCGAATGCTAGCCGCTCGTTGTATATTGGATTCAATGTGTGGCGTTTCCAGCTGGTTCTGAACGTCTTTTTTCCAAACGTCACCACCACGAACGGGTCCATGTCGAAGGCGGTTCGGGTGAAATTACGAAGAGGTGGAAGGTCGGTCACATTGATGATCTCCACGAAAAGCACACCCTTGACTTTTCTGTTCTGGAGCTTGTAGGCAGAGGGAACTCTCTTTTTCCGGAAACGGCGCTTTTTGGGCGCCTCCAGCCCACTCAAGTTCGTATCTGAGTACAAGCCGCCGCCATCACTGCCGTAGAATGATCCGAGACTATTAGCCGAGGATGCCTCAGACATGCTTGCTGAGTCCTCTGCCTCGTCGTTAATTACCTTTAAATGAGGCCCCGTCTTGTGCAAATCGTCAAAAAGCTGCTGGGACTGACTGTGCTGGAGAAACTGGCGTGGGCTTGAGTCTGAGGTGGAGCGGTGGGGCTTCCGTGGAGATTCAAGCGACTCCACGTCAGAGGCATCTGTCAACGCTACGTCCAGTATTTGGTCGTTTGTATCCACATAGAAGCCCTGTTCGTCTGGGTTCACCAAAGAGCTGGATTCTTTGTACATTAGCGAGTCGAGCCATGCTTGAAACGCCAGCTGGGCGTCTGTGGCTCGAGATTCCGGTTCTGAAACGTTCAAAGCGGCCACACTCTCGCTAAGAGGCGTGGAGGGCCGAGGAGGCGTGGAAGAATACTCGGAAGACAAATTGTGCAGTGTGGGTGGTGTCACCTTGAGCTGGGGACCAGGAGAAGCAGAGTCCTTGAGTTCTGCGCTTTCGTTGATGGAAAGTTCAAACGAAAGGAGAAGCAGTCCCGTAACAAAGCTGTGCTCGTGGCGACTCGAGAACAACTTGTACCATTTGGCCAGCGTGACAACGCCATCGGCAAAAATCTCCAGAAGCAAGAGTCTGATCTCACCTAGGTACGTCTTGGAGCGAGCCAGTTTGCTCCACACAGAAAGCGTAAGCAATTGAGAACAGTCGCCGTTTTTCAACGGAATGCTGATTTCGTCGTCCCACAGCGGGTGTGCCGTGTTGAGCTTTCTTTTGCTGCGTTTCTTGAAGTTGTTAAGCTGGACTAGCAATGCTGCGTTCACCAGCTTGCCCTTGTACGCCTCGGGCAAACAGAGGTCGGCCGCTCGAAAGGCGGTGACCTTGAGTTTCAATCCCTGTGATTTCTTCAGTTTCCGGCGAAGAATCATGGTTGGCAGGCAAAAGGACCCTTGGATTTGCAGATGTGGAGATCACTTCTTCTTTTAGCGTTCCGCACAGCCTGCTGCGGAAGGTTACACAAAATCGAGGAGGAATGGGGCGGGATGCTGGGTTTGAAAAATGTGCTGTTTTGGCGGTGTTTTTCCAGGTCTATGGGTAAAAGAGACCAGGTTTGGTGATCAGTAACGGCATACTGACAGCCAGAAAATGGGTGCAAACATTCGCGCGCTGCATATATACCGATAAGCCGGGGTAAGAACGGGCGAGTTCCTAGGTTTTTTGGGTTCGGAATTTGATGTTTAGTATTTATTGAAACTGGCAGTTTTTGGTTTGTGTTTTGAGGCGCATGGCGTTTTGGGTGGTGTGGAATTGTTGCCGCATACGCATAGCCGAGACAGCTGTCATGACGTCGCAGAAATAGGCGAGTCGCTGAGATGGGCATTTTGGAGGGAGCTGTTTTGGGAGGAATTGAGATGGTAAAATTTGAGAGATTAGGCTGGAATTTTGGAAAGTTGGAAAAATTGGACTTTGGGCCTGGGTAGATTTGTGGGGCGGGGTTTTGGCTGGATTGGAGATTAGCGATTGGCATGGATTGGGGAAGAGGCTGAGATGATGCGATGTGAAATATGAAGATAGAATACTCCGATAATGATTGTTTTATATAGACAATCTCGGTGGTTATAGTTTTCGGTGACGGTGCTGCAGGCCACGAGCTAAGCCATATACTGGGCATGACTTAGAATCTGATTGAGGACATCTGAGTGCATTATTAATTGAAAAGCGGTTCTCGTATCGTTATTGATGTTACTTGTCGTCGTAAAAAAAGGTCTGGAGAGTAGCAGTCGTGGCAGCCGTAATGAGTATAGGGTCGAAGTAGAGAACTATATAAACCTTTCCCTTGAAGAGGTCAGTTTCACCAATCTTGATCTTAAAATCACCGGCAATTATCGATCATTTGAGTATCATTGCTTTATTGTAGCATTGATGCCTCGAGTAGGCAAGCCCAGGGAACGAACCACCACAAGAGAACTAGACTGAGGTGAGTGGCCGGAGCATTAACGCATCCAGCAACACAGTATTAGAACACTAAACGCAACATGTTTCCTCAGCGACCTCAATGGAGAACATTCTCGACAATATCAATCTGCGCAGTTGTTCTTTGGCCAGCAATAAGTCTTTCGATGTTGGTCTTGTAGTGAGACGGTATTGCAGCGGTAGCTTCTACTTCATCAACAAATTAACCACAGAACCAAAAAGGACCGAACACTCGACTCCAGCCAAACCCCATACAACACACAAGCTATCTATAATAGCTCGCCATTGCCGGGATAACACGTTCCAATCCCATTCACCATCATATCCGCTCACCTCGTGAGCATCTCCACAACGCTCTTCACGCTGAGCTTCTTGATGTCTGTGTATGTCTGACCGGTTCCCACAAACAAGATAGGCACTCGAGTGGCCATCACCATGTTGATCATGGAACCCACCAAGTCGCCCACAGTGTCGACCTTCGAAATGATAAAAAAGTCAAGATTACGTCTGTTTCCAAATGCATTGTTGAAGTTGATCGCCTGCTCCACAGAGTCAGTGCCCACCAAGGCTTCTCCGACCATGATGATCTTGTCTGGGTTGGCAGCATCGCCGAACTTCTTAAGTGGTGCCATGAGTTTAGCGTTGGAATGGGTTCTTCCCGCTGTGTCAATCAACACAATGTCGTAGCCTTCCTCCTGGGCGTGGTTGATGGCCAGTTTGGCAGTATTGACCACATGGTCACCTCCACCGTATCCCTTCTCGAAAAGGTCGATCTTGGACTCCGTGGCGGCGCTGGAATTGAGCCTTTGCAAGTTGTTCACGTGCACCTTCAACTGCTCAACAGCACCCGATCTGAATGTATCACAGGCGCAAATCAACACGTTCAAGTTGTTCTGCAAGAACCAGTATGCTAGTTTGGCCAAGTTGGTGGACTTGCCCACGCCGTTCACGCCAACCACAGAAATAACATATGGTCTCTTTTTGCTGGCGCTGTTACGCTTGATGTCGTAAAGAAGGTCCGTGGAAACATTGGGTGTAAGTGTCTTGGTGAGCTCTTCTGTGAGCACCAGCTTGAATTCTTGCGCCGTGACGCTCTTTTTGCCGATTGTGGCCTTGATCTTGTCGAGAATGGCCGTTGCTGTGGGTGGAGCAATGTTTTTCGATATAAGCTGGTCGTAGAACTTCTTCGACACATCGTTGATATCGGCGGCGCCGCCAAAGTACGACGAAACTTTCCCGAAAAACGTGCTGGTCATGGTCTTGGGAGCGTCCTCGTCCTCGTCGCTCTCCTCGCCCAATATATCCTGGAGTTCGCTCACCAAGACCAAATCGTCGGTACGCTGGAAATTAGAATTGTCCACCGAAATGGCCCCTTCATTGCCACTCAAACCATCCGTAGAGTCCGCTTTACCCTCAGAATAGTCCAAGACGCCGCTGTCCTTGGTTTCCACCATCTCACCATTGATCCACTTTCTCATGGCCTTGGCTCCCTTCTTCTTAGTCTTTTCCTTGCTCTCTGGCTTTGCCGCCGTTTCTGCAACAGGAGCTTTTTCGGCCACGGGACCTGTCTTTAACTTCGTCAACTGGCCGAACTGGTAGTCGATCAATTTGGCCAACTTCTGTGGATCTTGATCTTCCTCTGTGACCACAGTGTATGTCCTCAACACGTCCAGAAGACACTGTCTCACCTTGTCGCTATCCAAAGTCGTCACCACATCAAAGTAAACAGCAGCGTAGATGCCGTTTTTCTTCAAAGCATAGAACCGTTTCTGGGAAGCCAGAGTGGTATAGAAGCCCGGGTTCAATTCGGTGTGGCTGTCGTTGACAATGCTATGAATGAGGTCGTTGAACGGAGACGTCTTGTTATTCACAAGGTGAAGCACCTTGCCCGAGGGCTCAAAAATAATAAGCGATTGGGACATGGGGCCAGCGTGATTGAAGAATCTTTAAGTTCGCATTAAGAGGTGATAAAGGTGTAGTGATAAAAAAAATCGTCACAGACAGGATTCGAACCTGCGCAGGCAATGCCCAACACCTGAGCTGCGGAATAGCAGGGTGTCGCCTTAACCACTCGGCCACTGTAACAGACAGTACTGGAAGCTGGTGGAAGTCTAATGAGAAGAGCAATAAAAATACGTTTTTGGCTCTATACTGCTGAGGGTTGTATTAAGACTCTTTAAACTTATCGTACCATATTCCCACATTATGAAGAACATGCTGACCGATTTTCAGCTAGCACAGACGCTTTTTAACTATGAGTGAAAACGGTACGATCCACAGGTTTTCCACATACTCGGCACTCAGAGATGCTCTGACTTGAAGTTATCGATGGAGGAGAACCACCCGCCATTGAGTCCTCCTGATGTAGAATTTGAAAATTAGAGTGAACACCGTCTATTAAAGATTCTTTGTCGAAAAAAAAAATGGTACTTAAAAAAAAATGGTTTTTTGTTGGTTCTCGGTTGGCGGATTACCGCAATGAAATTTCTCAGGACTCCAGACCACAAGGTCCACTGCAAGATGCTTCACTGGATCTCTGCATCTGCATTTCTTGGCATCTGTAGAGTGGATAGTATCTGTCTCAAAAAAAGTACGCCCTCAATTAAGCCAATCAAGTTGTTCTTGAATTTCAAAAACACCATTTGCAGCTACGTTTTGAGGTGACATCTTCTTCATATTTCTAACTACCAGAAGCATCAGATTCTCGCATTCAAACGCTCCTTGTGGATCATTTGAACATGAGAATTCCGACCGCTTCCATGGATCTAAGTTGAATCTTGGTGGACAAAGCTATATGATCGAGACAAGTCGAATTTGACTCATTTTCGGGCTGATAGACATCGTCCTTTACCAGATATGACAATTGAACTCAGGCTGTACATTCGTACTACTTCTAAATTATTTTTCACCCCGAATTCATCTAGTTGAAGACATCCCAAGATGGGTTGCAAGTACGATGCGTTCCATACTTACCGCTCAAGTTGTTCAACGTCTCGAAATCGTCCTTAGAAAGCTCCACGGTTTTGAGGTTGTTGATGATTCTCTCCTTCGTGACCGACTTGGGCAACACGACAGTCTTTCTCTGGACGGCCCACGAGATAAGAATCTGGCCAGTGTTCACCTCGTACTTCTTTGCAAGCTCGTTGATGACTGGGTTTTGGACCAATTGAGCATCGCCAGAGCCCAATGGCGAGTAAGCCTCGACCAAAATGTTCTCAGAAGCCAAGTAGTCGGTCAACTCAGGCTGCACCAACAAAGGATGAGCCTCGATCTGGTTGACAACGGGCTTGATGGTGACGTCCTTGTCTGCCAACAATTTCTGCACCTTATCCTTGGTGAAGTTCGAGACACCAAGCGACTTGACCTTACCGGCCTTGACCAATGGCTGCAAAGACTTGTAGGTCTCAAGATAGTCGAACTCCTCGGGCTTGGCGGCCCTCTTTTCGCCAGTGTTGACTGGCCAGTGGATCAAGTACAAGTCGACGTAGTCGGTGCCCAATTTCTTCAACGACTCCTCCAAGGCAGCCTCGGGGTTTCCGTGAGCTGTGTTCCACAACTTGGTGACAAGGTAGATGTTCTCTCTCTTCACGCCAGACTCCTTGATGCCCTGGCCAACACCCTCTTCGTTGCCGTAGATGGCAGCGGTGTCAATGTGAGTGTAACCGTTTTGCAAGGCGGTCTTGACGGCTTCAGCAGCGTCTTCGTTAGGTGACTGCCAAGTGCCCAAGGCGACTGCTGGGATCTTGTTGCCGTCGTTCAACGTGAGGGAATCTTTGTTTATGGTAGCCATTTTGTGTGTGGAAAAAGGAGCGAGTGCTGGAAATTTATAGAGCTTCGTGGCAATGGAGCTCCTTTATACTGGACGCTTGCTGTGGTTCTTGTATTGACAAATTGTGCAGAGCCTAAGTGCGCTTCATACTCTGTGGCTCAAGGAGGCTTAGGTCGACGAATAACGGCTATTGTTTATGAAGGAAAGCCTCTTTCTTTTCGGTAATTTTCTTTCGGAATTGGGCTTCCCAATTGTGTGATTTATGGATCCATTGCCATTGCAGTAGAATAGGTATTTCTGGTCAATTGAGTTGAAAATCGTGGGGTTCCCCCACAATTGCACGAATGCGCCATTTTCGGTGAGATCTATACTCCGATTAACACCGAGAAGATAAGCAAATTTGCCGCCAAAACTCGAAGATAATTGACGTTTTAACGCAGGTTAGAGGCGCAGTATTCTTGTGTCAGTTCATACAAACTCTGCATTCATTTATAGTGCTGATTTGTATACGCCAGAAATGCCCACTGAAAGACTTCTTCACCATGGGGACCTTCTGGTTGCCACTAATTTGTACTCTCTACCAAATTGACACATTGCAATCTGTGTATTTTTTTCGTTTAGAAGTCCTTTTGGCGACCGTACTTCTTGCTTGTGGTGAGGGTTTAACTCCGGTTACTGACGGAGTCAAACGCAGTAGCCCACTGTCTTCGTCTCCTTGCCTGTCGCCAGAATGCAACGACGAAGATGGATGCCAGTATCCACGTATTTTTCTCGAGAGGTCGTAACGAGTTCGTATATGGGCCTGGGTCTGCGCCTTAGCCGCCAACCACAATGGTTCTTCCTTACGAAATGAATTGTTGACCAGCGTCTTTTGTGGCAGTAAAAGGCAGAGAGCTCGTCCAGTGGTCTCAAGACGAGAGATTGAACCAGAAAATAAGCATGATTGATGTTTATGGTCGACCAAAGCAGCTGGAGGCACCTTTAGATATCTAGCCTGTCGTGGAATCTGTTTCAGGTCTCGGAGTGCAAATTGCACTGCTAGAGTTTTTTAAAAGGAGCCAACCGGCTGGCCATTTCGTCATTCAGCTCGCCAGTGTGGTGAAGTTAGAGGCAGCCCTAGACCGTTCACGGATGTCTGAGGTGGTGTATTGTAAATTGAGTTTTAATTCTAATATCAATCATAACGTTGATTTCCATGTTCTCTTATAAAGTATTTTTAAAGAAAAAAAAAAAAAAAAAAACAAGCAGCAATTTGGTATGTTCTCGATTGGCGGATTGCCGGGTGGTCTTGCAATGAATATTCTTCAACACCGGCTTTGCAGACCACACCGCATACATTTAAGAGTAGTCTCCCGGTATTGGCCCTTTTCACTTAGATCCTTAATGGATTATCGAAAACTGCAAAATCGAGATTCAATATTTCCATAAATTATCTCTGCTCTTTCTCACTCCAGTGCATTCTCAACTCTATTACAACAATCGCACTCAGTCTCAAAAACCACAAACATACCATCTACCAAATAACAAATAAAACTGCAAAAGTTCCAAAATCCCGATTCCAAACCTCCACAATTTTCCTAAAAAACTCCTAAATCCTTCTCTAAAGCTCCCTTCCCAGGCTTGCTCAACTGCAAAATCTCGCACGTGACCTTCACGTCAATCTTCAACACCTCGACTGCTCGATCTATAACAACACCTGCTATTTTCCCTAACATACCAAACCCTCAGAATAGCCACAATGGCGTACTACCAGCAAAACCCCACTGACAATATGCAGTTCTACCAGTCCAATTACGCCAACCAGGCGTACCAGCAACCCTCAGTTTCCAGTCCTAACATGGGATCTATGGACACGATGTTTGGATCACATTTCGATGTTTCGGGCGATATGGGCGGTGAGCTCACGCCGGGATTCATTGCTGCATTCGGCACCTCGGGATACCCGGGAGAGCCTCCACTTTTGGAGGAATTGGGAATCAACTTTCTGCATATCAAGGGCAAGACGCTAGCCGTGTTGAATCCCATTCAGCGGGATATAAACCCAGAAATCATGAGCGACTCGGATTTGGCTGGCCCCATTCTCTTCGTGTTGTTATTCGGCACTTTGCTACTATTATCGGGAAAAGTCCAGTTCGGATACGTCTATGGTGTGGGAGTTTTCGGCATTGTCAGCTTGCATTACCTCTTCAAGCTCATGAGCAACGAGGTACAGATTGACTTGACCCGCTCGGCATCGATTATTGGCTACTGCTTGTTGCCTTTGGTGTTTATATGTGCGTTAGGGCTTGTGGTGTCGTTGGACTCAACAATCGGGTACGTTTTGAGTGCGTTTGCCGTATTTTGGTGTACATTCAGCGCCTCTGGACTCTTCATCACGGCATTGAAGTTGCACAATATGCGTTCATTGATTGCCTACCCCCTCGGTCTCTTCTACTCGGTTTTCGCTTTGATGGCTATTTTTGTCGATTCCAAGCACGCCGATACCAGAAGCTTTGCTTCTTAGTCATATATAGAGAATTCCAGCCGGTGGTGATATTGGCGTAGGCACCTATGTAATCTTACTCTAGTTATGACCTGCATGCTTACTAGATCGTTAAGAGACTACTCCAGACTCTTCTGTGAAAAGAGCCATGTACCGCCAATTCAGCCGATCGTTACGTCATTCCACAAAACCGTTCTACGTAACAACACCCATATTCTATGTCAATGCCAGCCCGCATCTCGGACATCTATATTCCATGCTTTTAGCTGACACGAGGGTCAGATGGGAACTGCTTAAGAAACGTCAGACCTATTTCCTCACAGGCACAGACGAGCACGGATTGAAGATTCAAAGTGTGGCTGAAAGGCAAAACATTCCTCCAAAGGAATTGGTGGATAAGGTTTCACAGAACTTCAAGCATCTTGCCCAGACAATGAAGATAGACTACCTGAGGTTCATCAGAACCACAGATGCAGACCATATAGATACCGTGGGCCATTTCTGGAAAATCATGATGGATAAGGGGCTCGTGTATAAGGGCAAGCACAGTGGGTGGTACTGTGTAAGCGACGAGGCGTTCTACCCTGAGTCACAGACTGAAGAGGTGACCAAAGACGGAAAGACTGTTAGAATATCCACAGAAACAGGCAATGAAGTCGTGTACCAAGAAGAGGAAAACTACTTTTTCAAGTTGTCAGCTTACCAAGAGCTTCTCATACGGTACATTGAAGAAACACCTGGGTTCATCCAGCCTGAGCCCAGAAAAAGGCAGATTCTCGAAGAGTTGAAAAGCGGACCGTTACAGGATCTTTCTGTTTCACGTCACACGTCGCGTCTTCAGTGGGGAATCGAAGTTCCACATGACTCAACTCAGAGAGTTTATGTGTGGTTCGATGCTCTTTTGAACTACTTGACCGCATCAGGATACCCCAAAGCTGATACGACAGCTATAGACAATATCTGGCCAGCCCACCATGTAATTGGAAAGGATATCATGAGATTCCATTGTATATACTGGCCTATCTTCCTTATGGCCGCCGGAATCGAACTTCCCAAGACGATTTTTGTGCATTCCCACTGGCTTTGTGATGGCAAGAAGATGAGCAAGAGTCTTGGCAATGTTGTTGACCCGTACGCCATGGCGGACCACTACGGCGTGGATCCGTTGCGTTTTTTTTTGATGGAGCAGTCCAACATCAACACAGACTCTAACTTCAGTGAGAATGCTTTCTACAATCACAGGGCCATGCTTCTCAACAAGTTTGCAAATTTGACATCTAGAGTGTGTGCGCCAAATTTCGAAATAGCCCATGGCTTGCAACAGGCACAAGCAGGGGAGTTTGACAACATCGACGAGTTGTTGAAGCAGGACCAGGTGAACAGTCTGGAAAAGCAGAAGGTCCTAGAAATGAAGAATGCGCTTGTGGCTGCGGTCAACTCTCTACAGGAGAACATGGATCTCCCATTGGCCCTGTTTGACCATATGAAAGCATTGAAGCAGTGGTGGGCCGTGGTGGACTCGACTAACGAGTTCTTCCAGGCGACGGAGCCCTGGCTGTATACCAAACACGTCGGTGATGGACCCTCAACGGAAAGAACCATCAGAAATTATTTGGTTTACATTGCCACAGAGGGGATCAGAGTGACGACGCTTTGTGTTCAGCCGTACATGCCTGACTTGGCTGAAAGAATCCTAGACCGGCTTGCAGTGGATGAAAGTAAGAGGACCTTAGATTTTGCCAGAATCGGGAAGGACTCGACTTATGGAACTGGGTCCAATCGCAAGTACGAGGACAAGTTGATGCAGAAGGTGAAGCCCAGGGAGGGAGCCCAGGACTAGCGGTTCTGTAGGTTAGCATTGTAAATAGAGACTAGACGGCCGGATACATCTTTAGAAACTGTTGGTTTAAGTAACAAAACAAAACACTTTTAATCAATATCCACCCGAAGACCATTGTAGTACCTCGTTAATTTGCGAAGCCACCAGGGTTCCTTTGTCTTCTGTGAAACATCTTCAGGCATAAATATAGAGTTGATTTTGGAAATCAGATTAATCGGAAGATGGATTAAGTAGGATATGAGGTCAATAATCCTAACCATACAGATAAATATACAATCCTCAATGCAGCCAAAAACATCCTTGTTAAAGCTTTCTGGGTCAGAAAGTTTCACTTTTCTTTGGAAGATCAACTATAGATGGCACGGTCTCGAAGCACTACGAAGAAAATCTCGTCGACCATGAAATTCAACCGAAACAGCAGTAATTCAAGATAACAAAAGTGAGCGAACACCTCCCATTTTCAAATGTCTAAAGCCATCAACTTCTGATATACTTATAGATCATTAATAAAAGGATGATTCGGGCAGATGATAATGTCCTATGGGCCCTAAAACTATTTTTCTAGAATCCTTCTCCCTACTAAACCAGGGCAAGAATGGACTACGACACTCAGAACTTCCAATTACGAAATATAAAAATACTGCCTTTTTCAAAAAACCGTTTATTCTTTAAAACTCAAAAGGCACACACCCTGCAGCCATCAAAAAACCTGGCCACCCAAACTCCTTAAAAAATCAACAATACCCCCTGGTCTTTCGCAACCAATAGGACTCTGGATGTAGCGGTGCGCGCACGACCCCAAGATACTACCACCTCGACAGAACCAACACCGACGAATGTCCGACAATTACACAAATGAAGGATCTTTCGTTCGAATTTACCATCTGCAACAACCCTAACACCCCTGGGACCCCAAAAATAGAAAATTCAGCCCAGACCCCATATTCGCCAAATCCACAGCACGTCCACGGCCTTCAAGAAACCACCGACTTTCGATTATTTGATCTTTCCCTTTTGGTGCACAGTGGGGCATGTGTAGCGTCGTATTTGGTGATAAGCGAACGGCTAAAACACAAAAGAAAGACGAAAAAGGTTCGATCACAGCCATTCTGCAGGACCGGCATCCTTTTGCCTGATAGACGTCGGCGTACATAATAATACGGGCCGTTTTGACGTGGCTGCAAACACGCTCAGAAAATGAGCGTTCTGAGATGGGTGTTTGGATTGGGTGGAGCGGCGGCAAAACGGCTAAAAATGGCACCACTGTGATCCTTGAGATTCAAAGAACACGAAAATTTGGTTCGTTTTTTGAAATTTTGTGATTGTGGTGCAAAACGATCGGTGTTGTCGAGGCGTCAAAAGTGGAACCTCGCACGTGACCCGAACGACGCAGTGCGGCACCTCAAAAACCGACACTGCTTATTCAAATATATAGCTCCCTGGTGTTCTGAACAAACCTGAGATATAAATACTCGGAAAGCACAGAGCGCTGGCTAAATCCACTGCCCGCCTTCAAAAAACCCGTCCACCATCATCCTCCCTGTCACTTTGTCGTATAACCCAGCCAGAGCCCAAGAAATGGTCAGACCAACACGGACCTCTAGGCACTTGGCAAGCAGCGACGATGAGTTTGAAGGCTCGAGCCGTCGCTCAAAAAAGCCCGTCTCGTATCTAGAAGACTCCGATGACGAGAATCTTGATGCTCCAGATTTCAAGGCGGAGCCAGAAGTGAAAAACGAACTAGACCCAGAAGAGCCGGAAGAGCCAGAAGAGCCCGAATCAGCCCCAGAGCAAGACGATGCTAACGATGAGGATTTCGACGAAGACGACGAGATCCTTCCCTCAAAAAGACTGCGGGCCCAAAGCCGAAGACAGTCCAAGCGTCTCAGACTGAGTAGAGACGGTGAAGACTCCGATTTCAAGGAAGAAGAGGCCGAGCTTGATTCTGACAACGACAGCGATGCCTTTGAAGAGGACGACGCCTTCCTCGAAAGGCTACGAGAAAAACAGTTTATTGCGCCCGAAGAAGATGGAGATGAAGACAACTACTATGGGTACAGCTCAACTAGCAGAAGCAGACTGAGGAGGAAACCGAAGTCCAGATCACGTCTGGTCGAGCCCCGCAGGTCCAGAAAGCGTCTCACTCGTGCTGATGATTTTGACGATGATGCAGAGGAAGAGGATGATGACATCAACCAAGAAATCCAGGACTTACGAGACCTGTCTCCCGAGGAAGAAAGCCCGGTCAAGCACAAGCTCAGAGAGAGGGGCGAGAAAGTTGACTACACCATTCCACCTGCAATTCAGAACGATCACGATTTAGACGCCTTGAGCGCTGCCAGGTTTGTCCCACCATCTAAGAGAAACAGAAAGAACGTGGGCAACAAAAGCGACTTCCGTAAATTGCTTTTCCCCACGGCAGGTCCCTTTGGCGGCAGTGACGTGATCTCTCTTCTAGGCCAGAATATTCCCCCAGGCGGTATTCCTATTCCTGGAATGCCTGCTGATGCTCATAATAACTTGATTGGCGGAAACGAGTCTGACTCTTCTGACGACGAGTTTGTGCCCTCTTCAAATGCAGGTGCCCAGCCAAGACCCTCCGTCAGCGGCTCCATGGGCTCTATGCCCTTGACATCCAACAATGCAGCTCCTGCTCCTTCCGGTATGCTCAACAATACCAAGGTGGTTGGTGCTGAAGCTTTGGGTGACAAGGGAAAGAAGAAAAACAGCCTCAGTGACACAGATCCTCTAGGCGTCGACATGAACATCGACTTCTCAGCAGTCGGTGGCCTCGATGGTTATATCGACCAGCTCAAGGAAATGGTGGCCTTGCCGCTTCTATATCCTGAGTTGTACCAGAATTTCTCAATCACACCCCCCAGAGGAGTTTTGTTTCATGGTCCTCCTGGTACAGGTAAGACATTGATGGCCAGAGCGCTTGCTGCCAGTTGTTCGACTCCATCTAGAAAAATCACCTTCTTCATGCGTAAAGGTGCCGATTGTTTGAGTAAGTGGGTCGGTGAAGCCGAACGTCAGTTGAGATTGCTTTTCGAAGAAGCTAAGAACCAACAGCCTTCCATTATTTTCTTCGACGAGATCGACGGTTTGGCACCAGTGCGTTCCTCAAAGCAAGAACAAATCCATGCAAGTATTGTGTCCACTTTGCTTGCACTCATGGACGGTATGGATAATAGAGGTCAGGTTATTGTGATTGGTGCAACCAACAGACCAGACTCTGTGGATCCCGCTTTGAGACGTCCTGGTCGATTCGATAGAGAGTTCTACTTCCCTCTTCCCGACTTGGCAGCAAGAGAGCAAATTTTGAAGATTCACACGCGCAAATGGGAACCTCCTCTTCAGCAGATTTTCGTTGAGAAGATTGCAGGTCTCACCAAGGGATACGGTGGTGCTGACTTGCGTGCTCTTTGTACCGAGGCAGCCTTGAATTCCATTCAAAGAAAATACCCTCAGATTTACCGCTCTTCAGACAAACTCAAGGTAGATCCTTCCAAGGTCAAAGTCATTGCCAAAGATTTCATGAGAGCCATCGAGAAGATTGTTCCTTCCAGTGCAAGGTCCACTTCAACTGGTTCAGCTCCTCTTCCAGAGCGTCTACAACCCTTGCTTCAAGATTCGCTCGACCAGATTGTTTCCAAGTTGAGTGCGTTGCTTCCCGACTCTCTTAGTATTGGGGGCAAGAAAAAGCTCACGAACCTCGAAGACGCCATGTACTTAGACCCCACTATTCATGATGCCGATGGTGGTTTTGGCAAACAGGAGCTTCTCAAGAGTTTAGAGAGTTCTAGAATCTGCAAACCTCATTTGCTTATCTGTGGAGAAGCTGGCGCTGGTCAGCAATACCTCGGAGCTGCAATTCTTAATGTTCTTGAAGGCTTCCAAGTCCAAAACTTGGATCTTGCTACCATTTTTGGTGATGTTACCAGAACGCCAGAGCTGTGCATAGTCCAGACTTTCATCGAAGCAAGGAGGCACCAGCCTTCCATTATTTTCATCCCCAACATTGACACCTGGTTTGATGTGATGACACACTCTGCTAAAGCAACTCTTGCGGGATTGCTCCGTAACTTGAAAAGTAACGAGAAAATCCTTCTCCTTGGAATGGCAGAAAGACAGTTCCACGAATTGGAGTCAGACCTTAAAATGACTCTTGGTATCCTGAGTGACAGCAATAATGTCTTCTTGGAGAATCCAAGCACAGAAGCTAGAAGAAACTTTTTTAAGACGGTCGAAGGTGCATTGCAGATGAAGCCATACGAATTCCTTAACGACTTGTCAAACAGACCTAAGCGAAAGCTCAAGGAGCTTGCTATCGTGCCCTCTGAGAGTACAAGTGGTGCTCTGTTAGGAAAGAAGCATGACAAGCAACAGGAGTATGAAGACAAGCGTTTAAAGAACTTGTTGAAAATCAAGCTTGCTGGATTGATGGATCTATTCAAAAACCGTTACAAGCGTTTCAGAAAGCCTATCATTGATGAGAGCTACTTGCATCATTTGTACGAACCATCGATTTTGGAGAACCCAATGATCACCTACGAGGTGGCGTACATTATTTCCGAAGACCCTGAGCACCCCAACATGATCAAGGAGTTGAACACTGGAAAATTCTTCTATAACATGGATTTGGACACGATAGAGGAGAGAATCTGGAACGGCTTCTATTCTGAGGCGAAACAGTTTCTCAAGGACGTCAGAATGATTGTGAAGGATGCGATCAACTCGGGCGATAGAGAGAGGATCCTCAAGGCTAATGAGATGATGACGAATGCCCAGTTTGGTATTGACGATTTCAACAATCCTGAATTCGCCAAAGCCTGCAAGGAGCTTAGAGCCAGAGAAATCGAAAAACAGGCCAAGTTGCTCGAGGAATACAAGAGGCTCAAGGCGGAATTTGAGAAGAAGCAGCAGGAAATTGCCGAGGTAGTGGATGCCGACCTTAACGGCTCAGAACCTGTCCGCCTTCTCGAAGATAGCACTTCTATTGATGGACCACCAGTTGAAACTTTAGCCCCAGCGCCGGAAGATACAGCATCACCCAAGGAGCTTGAATCAAATGGTCATGCCACGGAGAACCACGAGGAAATCAAAACGGCCGATGAACCAGAACCCGCTGAAGATGTTAAAGAGAACGGAGAAGTCGAGATCAAGCCGGAAACGACTGAGAATGGGGCGAACAAAACGGAAAAACCAGAAGAGCTTCCTACTGAACAAAAGTCTGCAGGCCAGGCGGATTCTATGGAAATAGATTCACCTAAGCAGCAGAAGACAGTGACTATTGCGGCTCCACAGGACCCTGACAGCGAGTCTGAAGCCGAAGGCGACTTTTCTGTTGACTCAGGCCGTCAATTGATCATTCCTTCAGATGCTAAAGAGTTCTTCGAACAGCGCATGGTGGAGTTCACCGAGGGCTTCACTGTGGAGAAGCTTGAGTTTACCATGGCCAAGCTCATGGACGTGATCTGGGCTGACAGGGCCAATTGGGACAAGACGTCCACCGTGATGAAACTTCACCAGGTCGCCACGACGTTGGGACACTACATTTAGCTACGTGTAGTTGTATTATTTAACGTGAATTTCACAGGTAATCATGTAAATGGTGATGCAATATGAATTGCAGAGTAAACAAAATTTAACAAGGCCTCAAGCATATTGAAGAAAGCAGAGGTAAAAAAATTAGTCCCCGTAGTTTTGGAGGCTTTCGAGGTCTTGGTGCTGGAATGCTTTCTAGTCACAATTGAATACGATTTCCGTCAAAACGTCTAGAAAACGAAAGCAGCATCTGTAGTACCTGTGACAGTTTTAATAGAATCAATTATTTCGGTACAGCTTGTCTGGGTATTATGGGATTTGGTGGTCTTAGATTTGAGTTTATGAATCCCTCAACTAACAGACGGAGTACCAAACTCCGGGTTGACTGAGGCCCAAATCTCCAATCCCATCCCTATTACACCTTGAATTCATCATCCTTACTTGCAAACCCCTCTCGTACTAAATACCCACATAACCCAAGAACCCACTCACTCACCACCACACCTCCTCCACCCTCTAACCCCACGCCTACACACACATTAACTTTCCTTTCCTTGCTATGTAATTATAATACACTCGTTTTGCTGTCCAGCTAGTCCTCGGCACTGCCGTCTCTGGGTCTATAACTGATATTTTGGTCCTCCAAGTCGCTGATGATATGAGGCGGCAACTTGCCGTTCACCTTGACCGCATACAAACCGGCGACGAAGGAGTCGATACGAAGCCAGCGGGCGACCCACGAAGCCTTGTTGTCGTCTCCAAGGGCCACCAAACCCTCAAATGCTGGAGAAGTACAGTCCTGGATCTGGCCGTCCTCGTTGTCCGCATAGTGCAACACAGACTCACAGTTGGGGCATCCGGTCTCTATGAAGCGTCTGTATGGCTGGATGATGCCGCAGAGCATGCAAGCTCTTTCTGTTTTGGAGGACATGGCTGGGTTGTAGATTCTGGAGAACGCTGAAAAGAGGCAGTGGTCACGTGATGCACTTGGGTGACTTGGGTTTCCGGGGGAAATAACGAAATCTTGAAACGGGGTGGTGAATTTCACTTGGGCATCTTTCAAAATCGCCAATTCAATTGTCTCTGCCTACTGGCGCTGCCCGTTTTGCTGTGCTCTTTGGACTCGACCAACTACCGGTTATACAGGAAATCAAGACTTCTCATCACTACTCCATGCTACGAATCGGTGCCCTAGCTCCAGCCCGGGGCCTGAGGGCGATACGCCAAAATCCAGCACTTTTCTCACCACCACTCACTCGTTACTCCCAGCATCGCAACTTCTCCCTCGAACCCACTGCCATTATCAACATTCTCACCCAGTCAGTTGAACAGATCCACACTGTCTCTGGGCTTCCCTGGTGGGCTGTTATTCCGTTAACGACATTCACGCTTCGTGGATTATGGACACTTCCATTGGCAGTCATGCAGCGGCTCAGGGTGCAGAAACAGAACGCCTTGAGGCCCATAGTGGCCGCTACAGGGCCTATATTGCGTATGAAACTTGCCAGAAAAGCACAGAAAGCAGCAAGAACGGCAGACAAGTCGCCTATAATGACACTGCCGGCAAAACAAATGAAGTACGACGAAATCATGGTGCTTCTGGCGAAGGAAACAAGAAAAAGACAGAAGAAGCTCTTCAAGGACAACAACGTCCAGTTATACAAGAACTTCTTCTTGCCGGCCGCCCAGATCCCCTTGTGGGTGTGTATGTCGATGACGTTCCGGAACTTGAGCGGCTGGTCCACCTGGGACTCCTTGGCGAACAAGCCTCTAGATCCGCTTCTCTATGAAGAAGGTGCTCTCTGGTTCACAGATCTCACTGCGCTAGACCCTTTGCATATTTTCCCCATTGCCATAGGAATAGTGGCGATTCTGAACGTCGAATGGACCCTCAAAACGTTTCTGTTGATGAAAGCGCCAGGCAGAAAGAGAGCGTTTCGTCCGACGATATTCGATTCCTTGGGCAACTTGTCCCGTATGGGCGTGGTGTTTCTCATGGCGATTTCCTTGCATGCCCCCACGGCCTTGACGCTATACTGGCTCAGCTCGCAGGTGTTTTCCTTGGTACAGAATGTGGTGTTGGATCTTGTGTTTCCGTTGAACTACACGCCACACCGCAGAATGGACCTTAAGAAGCTGAAGCTGGAGACGGCACAGCCCGTGATTCGCGATGTTTAGAGTAAAAAGGGAATTTAGAGACCTGTGTCATCTGGCGTTTTGTATATATTGTCTTTGCAGGAGCATCTGGTCTCAATAGAGTGGGCTTCTCGATGAGAGAGTCCAAACTATAGATTATTTCCTTCTCATTGTAAAGTGTAGAACTGTGGTTTTAAATTAGATCAATTGCTGTATATTGACCTTCCATTAAAGTGTGAACCTTGGGTTTCTATTTGTGGAGCTTTCCACCGGTGGTTCACAGCTTTGGATTTAAGATCATCACTAGAATCAAACAAAGTCAAAATGAGAGCTCCCATGAATGCTTCTTGGTCAGTTCGCAAAGCTAATGAATTATCCAAAGTTGTATCGTATCTTGTCTCAGATCCTCTCTCTGACGTACCATTCGCCAGAAATTCCAGAAAAACCTCCTTTAAACCCCTGGAAAGTAATTTCAAGATACCATCCAGTTTCTACCCCGATTGATCGTCGGCTCACCTTTTCTTTCCTACATTCACCCTTATCTTCTCGATGTCTCAAGTCTACAACCACCACTATTGCATTATTCGTATGTTCAATACCACTGCTATAGAGCCCATAAATAGAATTCCAAACATCTCGAAAGATTCCGAAATCTTGCAAATTTCCATTTTCGTCTTCAGGCAGCCATTTCTGCAATCCAAAAAGCTCCATCCTTTATCCCATTTCGCAGCCGCGCATCAACTTTCCATCAACATGGACTACGCCACTTCTTTGGCCAATGGCACCAAGTTGCTATACCCGCGAATAACAGACGAGCTTCTGCGCCAGCTGCTGAAGCTATACGGCAAGAACGGGTGGAATTTGCTGAAATTGGATAGATGGAGAGCCATAGACTTCCCTGCTGAGCTAAGCAAACGATACTCCCAAGGATGCCTCTCTATCACCAAGGATGAGTTGGCGTTGTTAATGGACTGGAAACTAGCCAAAGGCAAATTCCGGCCATCACTCCCAAAACTCATCCAAGGCAATTCGGAAGAAGCGGTGGAAAAGGCAACAAAGAGCGGATTCCTGATTTTCACCAGCTATGCAACAAAACACGCCAATTGGCTAGATGTGGACTTGCACGAGTACCAGGAAGTGCTACGCCTGAGCTTGAAACGTTTGACGGAATTGAGAGGCGTCGGACCCGCCACTGCCAGCTTGCTTTTGGCGGTCCTCAAAGACGTTACTCCATTGGCTCCTCCTTTCTTCAGCGACGAGGCTTTCCTATACTTTGTTCAGGAGCCCCTACGCCCGGGCCAGCCTATCAAGTACAACGTAAAGGAATATGCCGACGATTTCTTGCTGGTGATGATCGGGGTTGCCAGGAAATACAATATCGAGTTCTTGGAGGACTTAGAAAAAGGCGCTTGGGCATTAAAGCTGTACCATAGCCATCGTAACAATAGACTTGCGGACGTCGAGTTGCCCGCCAATATTGACGAAAAGCTTCTTGATAAATTTGATGCAGCGCTGGACTTTATCGTGGAGGCCGTGCCAAAGAAACGTGCGGCTCCAGCTGTGAAGAAGTCAAACAAAAGGACCAAAACGGAGCCGGAATCCAATAAAGTGGCTTCATCGACGACCTAGATGTCAATGTAATCTTGCTCATAGTTCACAAGCTTGTACGCATTGTCATTCTCCATGCATAGGCTCTTGATGTTGTTACCTGCGCTTTGAATAAGGTGTTCGAGTTTCGATGTTTTCTCGAAATTGAGCAGCTCCAAGATTGCAGAGTTCACACGGCTTGCCAATCTTTCAATCTCAAGGTGCTGGTTATCAAGCTCCTTTTGGGCCGAGGGCATCTCGCTTAGCTCCTCTTTGCTGTTCGCCAAAATTACCCCAGAAAAATCTGTAACCTTCATTTTAGCAATGGAATTGGCTGAGACCAGCTTGGCCAACTCCTCATTGTAGCGAACCACGGCTTTAAAGTATTCGTCTTTGGACTCTTCGGTGTAGTCGAAATCAAATTCATTGCCAAACTTCAAGTTTAGGTAGCGCTTGACGAGCGAAACATAGTGTTGGAAGCGAAGATCAAAAAGATACAGATCGAGCTTGTCAAGCAGGGGGTAGTTCGTTTTGAGGAATTCACCAGCTTCAAGAAATTTCTTGTCGTAGATAAGCTGACGAACCTGATGTCTCTGAGGAGCCTGAGACTCTTCCACAAGAATTTGTTGCTCCTTGGACTCTTCCCCTTCCATGTCAACGTCGCCATGTATGTGAGTAGCGAGATCTTCTACATCACCGTTGAACGATTTCAACGTATCGAGGTAGCCGTGCTGAATCAAGTATCCCTTGATGAACTTGTTCAAAACCTCGGAGTCGCTCCGAATATCAGACACAGCTTTCTCGAAGGAAGTATCATCGGGTATTGTGTTTTGCGTTTGAGTCTGCGAATCTTCCGAAAGCAACTTTGTGAGAAACTCAGCCTGGTTACTCTTGAATTTCTCGACGTACCTGTTGATATTGAACTCAAACTCTTTGAGGCCAAAGTTCGTCTTCACAACTGTTTCTGGAAGCTCTCCATCGGGCAACTCCCGTGAAACCTCAGAAAGCTGGAAGCCAATCATAGGGAACAAGGAGCTCATTTTCTGGTCGTGCTCAAAAATACTGTCCTTGTGTCTGTTCGAGTCCACCATTTCTTTCTCTGTGATTTCCTTCACGAGGATACCATTCAACGTGATGAAAAGGGTCTTGTCTATGAAGTTGACGCCACAGCCGACAGTGTCTGTTCTGAAGCGCTTTTTGATCCTTTCATGGTTGTTGGCGTGAATGTTGAAGGGCACCTTGACGTCAATTTTGCTGGTATCCTGGTCGACAGCAGTCTGTCTGTTGAACTGGGAAAATCGCCTGTTTGTGTTAAGCGACGACGTTCGATAAGAGCTGTCGCCGCTTTTAATAGATGCATAGGAACACGAGTTGTTAAAGTTAACGGCAAAACTGCCCTCAAAAGAAACCCCAGGCTCTGCCCCGAGAAACGTGAGTGTATCATCGTCAATCTTCTTGTTGTACACGTTCTGGTTGTAGAAGGAAATGTTGCTCTGGATGGCCTTCAAGTCCAAGCTCTGGGTGTTGATGCCGGTGGTGGTGTTGGTGGGCATTTTATCAAACCGCACCTTCCGCTTGGTATAGCCCAAAGTGAAGAACAAGGAGCTACCAGCAGCCAACAGGGAGTCGTTGAGACTGATCAACGGTTTGTAGTCAGAAGCCACGGTGGCAAGCTGATCCACCAGCACCTCGTAGTAGAAGACTCCACACTTTTCTTGCACGTCGTTATTGGCGATGAAGTTGAAGTAGCGTTTTTTTCTAAACAAGTCGTCAAAAGGTAGTCTGTTGCCCTGGAGCTTGAGTTTCAACAAGGAGTAGCCGCTCAGCGTGTCTATCTCCATGCCCAAATTCTTATCCAAGTGTTCAAGATGCTTGTCGACAGAAAGCGGTGTCCAGTACATCGGCAACGGCGAGAGGAACGTCTGGGTTCCCACTACCAACGACGGGAAAAAGGAGTACTTGTGTTCGGAGCTCTCCTTGGCCCAATTGAGCAACGCCTCCAAGGAGTAGCTGGATAAGCATGTTTCCACGTTTTTGAGAAACAGCGGGCCGAACTTGACCTCGCCCAACCGTGGATAGCCAAAGGCCAGTTTCTTCAGCTTCTCAGAGCCGTTGGAGGCCTGGGTCCTTGAGGTTTCCACGGGCGCCGGGTCCTGAGCCAAGCTGAGTCGTTCCTTGAATATCTCATAGAGCTCATACAACAAGTCATCCGGAACATGCTCGGGAGGGGACGAGCCCAACATGCCCAAAATGGCAAACTTGTCCCTGAGCTTTTCCTTGATCATGTTGTTGACCGCCGGGTCGTTCAGAAAGACATCCCTGGTGGTTTCGATATCTCTGGGCTGACGGAGGTGGATCTGCTTCAGCGGAGAAAAAACGTTTTTGGCAGCAAGCCGGGAGTCAAGAGCAGCCACCTCTCGCTGGAGATCGAGCCCCACACATGTGTTGAGGAGGTATGGCGGCACCACATACACTAGTTCTGCCATAGTGAGTAGTTAGTATGGATATCAATTCGCGGTGAAGTGGTAGTTGGGTGCCGAAAGTGGAAGTGAGTGATGGATGATGGGGAATATTTTGGGGTGATTTTGGGAGTTTTCGGGAGTGATTTTGATCTTTGGCTTTTGAGTAAGGGTCTTTGGGGTGGGTTTCGGAGGTGTGGCGTGGTAAGTGTGATTGGTAGTGTGGGGCAAGTGAATATAGTCTGGTTGCTCTGGATATGGGAAAATGAGAGATGCTAATGGAAGACAAGTTTTAATCTTGGCAAAGTCGTCGTCTTCATTGATGTATTGATGAAAATGAACAGGTAAAATAAGAGTTCATCTGTGCTCTGGCGTTGAGTAGAGTCTGTAGTTATCAATGGCTGCGAAATCGGAGTTCATGGGTCTCAGAGGAATGCCAGGACTAAATAGGGTGACTCATCTGGGAAGAATAATGGGAGATCATCGGATATAGACTAGATCAGGTTAGCTCTCGGGCTCTGGGCAATTCTGGAAAGTTGTTTTTTGATCCACAATGTGTTGTTGGTTCTAAGCATTGGTACATTGGCATGGCTTTGTGAACCAAGAGCCAGAACCAGCACTGCTGAGAGACCATTCGCTGCAATTAAGACTCACATTTGGAAGTTATAAGCAATAATACTCAGGAGTGGCTGCTCTCTATGAAAATCAACGATGTTCATTGACAGCTCGTGTGAATACTTACTCAAGAGACGTCATCAAAGCCGGTCCGTCAAGTATGGTTCGGTTTGGGGAAGTTCGGGTCAACAAAGATTACTGAGGTCTTTTAGTGACTTTCTGAACATGGGTAAGAGAGGAGTTCTTCAGTCTATGTTATAGCCTATGGAATGGGTCAAGTTCATAGTGTGTCTTATGGAAAGGGCGGAGAGAAGGCAATTTCATGAAACCTTCATTTTAATAACACGAGGCAATATTGAGATCCTTTTAGGTCAATTGTATACATCAACAACATAATTCGAAGAGCTTCTCTTTCGTCAGCATGGCGCCCAGTCTTTCTAGAGGTGTCATTCTAGAAGCCATCCAAGGCATCCCACGAGAAGCCAATTTTGAAAAAACTTTTCGTCAACATCTTAAATTCATAAATTTTATGGTAACTGGGCTTCTCTTCCAAACTTCTACAGCCTTTTCCTTATCTCTTCGGGGACCTTCTGGACCGCTTTTTGCACCCAACCATCTACCCACCCATTTACCAACACGCCCCGAACTTTCCCAGGGCAAGAGAGACAAATTTCTCTCTAAGCTGCCAGCTTCCATTAAAATAAATTTTCTACAAATCCGCAGAATTCGAAAGCTTATTCACACTCCGCTGAGAACACTCAGAGAGAACACTGCAAGAATTGCGTCCCACCTGGCTACCAAATTGCCTCCTGTCCACTTCAACAAAATCACTCCTCCAATTACCTAAACCCATCATCAAAAACTACTAGCATTTCTTCTCCTGCCCACTTCCATTGCCTTCTCCACTAGCTCCACCACTGACCTCTATATCTCTTCGCACTGAGCATCAACTACTCCAGAAACAAGTGCCCAATGACCGACGCCATTCTAAAAGACGTCCAGCGGGTCGTGCCGCATATACCGCTTTCGTTGGTCTCGCAAGGCGCCGAAGCCTTGGTTTTTTCCTCCACCGTGCATCCCTACTCCCCACAGCCAAAAGCTTCTCGATTCATCGTCAAGTATAGACCTCCAAAACCATACAGACACCCGCAGATCGACGCCCAGATCACCAAGTCCCGAACGATAGGCGAGGCCAAGTTCATGGCCAAGCTAGCGAAAATCGGCGTGGCTGCACCAGCGTTGATTCTGCTAGATGCTCCCAATGGTGTTATCTGGATGGACCATGTGGGAATAGATCTTCCGAACGGGGACATCTCGCTGATCAAAAACTATCTCTGGCATCTAGAGAGAGAGGGTGACAAGGCCAGCTGTGTGTCGACGGAGGTGGAGCAGCTTTTGAAGGCCACTGGCTCAGCGATAGCCAAATTGCACATGAACGATATGGTGCACGGTGACTTGACCACACTGAACTTGATATTGCAGGAGAATGAGGTGTTTCTTATTGACTTCGGACTCAGCTCCTACTCCAGCCTTCCCGAGGACAAGGCGGTCGATTTGTATGTCATGGAGAGAGCCGTTTTGAGTACACACTCGGACTACGCAGACCAATACAACCTGTGGCTTCTCCAGGGGTACGAGGAGCTTCACCAGAGTTATGCTTCCAAGGGCGGGCGCAAAAAGCTCCAGGAAATAATGAAAAAGCTTGAGGACGTCCGTTTGCGTGGACGTAAGAGATCCATGTTGGGATAAATACTAAATACAGCATACGCAGCAGCGATAAATTGGCGTAGTGGACCGGAAGCAGTAGACCTTGAGGGATTTAGATGCTCATGATATGAGAGCTGGTATGATGTCTGGTTCACCAATGCACGTATCATTGGTTGATTAGGCTAGGTTATGACTGTTAACTGTTCGAGCACGAATTCGATGTCCAGATCACTTCAGCGCCTGGAGTCTCGATTCCAGGCTACCTCTAATTCACAGAACGCATCTTCATTCAACTGGCTACTCCTCCCGGGTCTGGGCCTGGGCGGGTTCACGAGTATTCTTGCTCCTGGGCCACATCGAGGGCAAGCGAATGACCTGGAACCTGGGCTCCACACAGCGTTCCCTGAACCAAGATCGTAACTTGCTCTCTATTAGCTCCGAGATCTTGGGAACATCCTGTAGCTTTGCCCGGGAGCCAATGAGCGACTTGACGGAGAATTCGAGTCTGTAGTCAGGCGAGAAGGAGAACATAAGGGCAGTGCCGCCGGACTCTTTGTGTTTGGAGTTTCCGTTTTCTTTGCTCTCAGATCCAACAAAGCCTGTTTCGTTGGTGTTTACCAAAGAGACCGTGAGACAGCCGGAAAACCGAACAATGGAGACAGAAAGCTGCACTGGCAATGCAGCCGTAAGCGCCCTTGGGTGGTTCAATAGGAGCCTCGTCTCAATGCCTAGTGTAAGCGTATCGGAAAGATCCACATCAATGCGAGCCTCGAGCCTGCCAAAGTCGTCACAGCTGTGCTTGATTCGACAATTCGAAAAAATTGGAAAGTCGTCGCCAATGTCAATTTCCAGAAGCCGGATCCGGTCCAAGTAGTCCGGGGTATCCAGCTTTTCAAGAAAGTCACTGAGCAGGTGGTAGATGTTGTCTGCAAGCAATGCCTCGGCCCGTAACCGGGCAATGGTCTGTGCCACAAGCACATTGAACCAGTCAAGTGACTCGGGCGCGTGGGTGTCGACGTCGTAGTATGTTTTTTCAAGAATGGTTGCCAATTTGGCACTATCGTCCTCTTCCTCCTCCTTCTGCTTGTCTCTTTTCACGATGACCGCTGCAACGTCACGCTTTGTTGACTTCAGCGTCGCCAGCTGTGGCAGGCCATCGGCAAACACGAAAAACTTGATGAAAAACAAGATAACAATCACCACACTCACTTGGCCACATATTAGGCCCTGGGTGAAGCTCCAGGCATTGCTGGAAACAGGAACTGGGATTGTTACGATTTTTTCACTGGGCTTTTGGAATCCGGCAGGAGTGTCCATTTCTGCCCATGTGCGCAGGAGCTCCTGGCCTTCCATGGTTTTTGTAGTAGTATGAGATCAACAGATGAGTTCGCACTAGTTGTATATGAGGTAGGGAAGTCCACTAGGGCATGTTTAGTTTTCGTAAATTTCTCTGGATATTCTACGTTGGCTTGGGGTGCCTCAATTGAATTTGATCTTGTGAAATAATTACCCTTCACTGTGGATTTTGTAAGGTGGGGTGATTTCAGCATGATGGCTGCAAACGGTATATGCTCAATACGAGACATCCAGAACTAATGTGGCTACAACAGACTCTACACCTGGTCTCTCCATTACGTCAATGCAACATATATAATAACCTTATCACATACAACCGAAAGTGGCCGGCACATGCAGTTGGAGGACCGGCACCAGGTCCGTTCCCTCTCTAATGTTCTTTCCTTGATCTGGGCTTCTTGATCTTGCGGGGCAGGGTTGCAGCAGGTGCAGAAACAGAAGTGTTGAGGTCGAACTTTCCGGAATTGCTTCTCGTTCTGCGGGGCCTTTGTTCCTCGTCGTGCATGTCTTCCTTGCTGATCCAGTTGTTGATGTTGAAACCCTTGAAAAAACGGCCCGGTCTGTCGTTCTTGTTCACAATGTACTTGGAAGCAAACTCGGTAAGTGGACTCAGACCACGCAGGGCATCGTCCAGATCACTCACAAGACTAGGCGAGCTGTTGCTGTGGGGAAGATGGTTATTGGCGAAATTGGCAAAAGACAAATCTGACTTCTTCCCACGCAAGTACTCTCTGACTTCGAAGTAAAGATCCTTCGACACGTTGTTGATGCTTGTTTTGTTTCTCATCCAGTAGGTCCGGAAATCGTTGACGTGCTTCTTGAAATCCAACTCGTTCTTCTTCAACCACGAAACATTGAGCTCCTTTCGCGTGGCTCCTCTGGCAAAGTTCCTCATCAAGTACTTGTCGTAATCACGAATCACCTTGGTGATGATGTCGGAGGTGGAGATACCTTCAGTTCTCTGGGTAACCAAAAACATACCTCTCTCTTTGACTGGCTTGTAGATATCATCAGAGTCTGCTGAAGCATAGGGCAAGTCGTCATGGGCCACATAGTCGATCTTGTGCTCCAACAAGAAATCCACATTCAAGCACCAGGGCGCATTGGGGATCACCTCATCTACCCAGCGACAATGCTTTAGTGTCTCGATTCTCTGCTGGTCGGAAAGCACCGTAAGACCCTTTCTCTTGTGAGTCTCCTTATCCGAGGGAATGCCACACACCAACTCCACATTTTCAAAACTCTTCTTGGCCTGCTCCAATTGCCTCATGTGGCCCAAGTGGAACAAGTCAAAAACACCATCTGCGTAGATTCTGACTGGTCTGTCTGTAGGAGGAAGATTGAACTTGTGGCCCACGGGGCGGAATTTCCTATACTTCTCCGGGAGCTGAGCCTCGAACTCCTTGTCTCTCTTTTCGAATTCCTCCTGCTCCTTGGTTTTCTCGACTTTTCTGCGTTTCTGGGCCGCTGGAGCGTCCAGATCAGACTCGTCACTCAGCTCAGAAGTATGGGCTCTTTCCAGGTCGGAGGTTGACTCTGATCTCTTGCGCTTACGGAAGAACAGAGTCAAAGTCGGCGCAATGGAGTCAACCAGAAGCGTCTTTTTGAGCTGGCCGTCGGCCTTGTCGTCTGATTCAGGCAGCATGGACATGGTAAAGAAAGTGCTTGATTTTCACTGCGATTGAGTGCTTGCCGTGGTGCAAAGGTGTGGCACGAGAGTGATGGTTCCACACAGTTTTTTATGGTTTTTATGAAGAGAAAAGGGGTTTCGTATTTCCAAGAATAATTTTCAATTTTACAATACTAATTTGGAAAGTCATCTGAAGCACGAGGGCTTAAGCGGGGGAGGTTGCGAAAAGCTCTTGCGAATTAGTGCTCATGTGAAGTGGGATCATTTTCGTATAAATTTTTTGCATTTTGAAAATTTGTTTTTTTTGGTTTTCGATTCTTGGAAGATTCTGTCGCCTGATGCTGGGGCAGAGCAATTGACCTGCTGGTGTGTTTTGGCGGAAAAGCATGATAGCGCTTCTAGCCCAGAACAGTTGCTCTCAAGTTTTCATATGGTGACCATTTGGGTTCGAGCGGAAAATTCGGATGAGTTTCGAAATCAAGAAGCAAAGATTCTTGGAAGAAAGTAAAACATTAATGCCCTGAATTGGAGCCAGTAAAACACGCCCACGGGTTACCAGATCTTTGTGTTACACAAAAACCATTAGTGTGATCGTTATAAGTGCCCTGCGTCATCGGATCAAAGCCAGTTCGTTACGTTTCGAATGAAGCAGAGGGCCATAGTAAGAATTGGCAAGTATTTTGAAATGGAGACAATGCCCTGTTTCGAATGGTGAGCTTATATCGGACATTGTCGGGATTATGGTTGGTGTCGCATGTCTATTAACGATAATGCAAGGGTCCTGGGACTCGTAGAAGCTCTAGTTGAGCGAATTGATGAATACAACGATGGATGAGTAGAATAAAGAAAATTGATCTTGTTAGATCGTTAGCATGTGAAGGTAATACATTTGAGAAGCAGTTGAAGAGAAGCTTTCTGGCGAGGAGAAAGGGCTCTGGAAAGTCAATTGATCAGAAAAGCAGCACTACAAACATCGCTGTGATCTCTCAATTTCAATATTTGAAGTTGTCATTAGAAGAATCTTTAGGGGAAGTTTGATTGTGGCACCTCTTCAGACCCTGCGTCAAGATCCATCATCTATATTGGGTTCACATGAAGCACACTTTTGGAGATGAAACTGAATATTTCGTCTAGCTGGCTATAAACTAGTATCCTGAAATCTCTTGAATCAACGCCAAATGGTCTCTGGCAAAGGTTTTGACTTTGAAAGTATCGCAGAACCTACCATCCACACATACCGTCCTGAACTCGAAGCACTAGAGATTCAAGTCCAAGTTTTGGTCTAAAGAACAAAGAATTGAGCCCATATTCTTCAGAGCTTGCTCATTGTGCAGAGAGAGTCAGAAGCTTCATCATTTATTATTTCCGATTTGTCGTCGCTAAACTGTGCTAAGCGAGTACAAATTGGTCAAGCAGACAAAAGTTTCAACTGTGAGGGCTGGCATTGTTGCAGTCAGTGACAATAGTAAAGGTTGGACGATTTTCCTAAGAGAACCACTGTAGTTAGTAGCCAACGGGTCGATGGCCTTTTATGGACAATTTCGATATTTGCTATTGACTGGTGATTCAATCCCTGGCTGTCATTGGTATGCTGAATCACTCCGCTGATGACTTCGGGATAGCCACTACAGGACGTAAATCTGGAGCTCCACACTCAACTAGGCTTTTGGTTTGTCCCAATTGGGATCTAAAGAGCTTTGCTGACTCACCAAAACTACTGAGAGCCTCAATATCACAGAGTTCGTAAACTGGCCAAAAATTGCCATACATTGTCTTGTGGGGTTTCCTGATTCTTATTTCCACACAGGCTGTGGGGAATTCTCAGAACTCAGACCATATCCGTGTTGGCTGCCTTCTTGGTAGTGTTCTCGACATACGGATTTGCAATGCAGAGCTGAAAACTAAACTTAGAATCTACATAAAAGCCAACTACACATTGGTGATCGAATTTATAGTGACAATTGAGCTCATTAGGATCCACTAAATAAAACACATGCCATCCAACTTGCCACCATCATCTTTCGGCGGCCTTCACAGGCATGAGTTCGAGCTCTCCAAAAAGAAACGAACGTCCGAGACAGTGATGGCTTTTCCGTACCGGAACTATTGTTCGGCGCCGTTAGCAGTAAGCCATGACATGTTCACATGGGAATCGAAAACCACCGGAGTACGGATCTCTCGAACTCCGAGGAATTGTTTGGAAGCCAATGTCAGGGAACCTCAAGATCCAGACAGAAGCCGGTCCAGCAACAGCCGTTTCTTTTTCCCAGCTCCCACGGCTTCCACCGTCTTATCAGAAAAATCTACAAAAGAAAAATAAACTCCGGCCCCCACCGGCCATCGCTGCATCGGATTTTGCACCCATTCCAAAAGGTCACCGTTCTAAGCATTTCGGGAATGGGTTTCGGCGCAAGCGGCTTGAAACACAAAAAGTCGATTTAGACGGTTTAATATAGGCGGTTCATTTTAACCGGTTCATTCTGGTCTCGTAGAAATCTCTCAGGTCCCTTCGCAGCATACATTGCATTATCCAGCCGTGCTACCGATGAGACTCTACCAAAAACAAAAACAAGAGCATCGTTGAGACACCTCAATTATTCTGTTCAGGTTCTGCAGCTGATTTCCTCCTTGCAAGCCTTTTTCCTCCTCCCTGGCCATTGTGGCAAACGGTCACTGTTCTTTCTTTTGCCCCGCGAAAGCAATACACTATCTATCAAGTAGCAGTCCAGCCACAACCCGCCAAGTATATAAAGCGCCGTTTTGCCCCGTCTCCCAGCCGTCTTTTATAAATTCCCACAGCGCTACATGAGCAACATTAGCTATTCGGACCTAAAGTTCATCAAGCCCACCGAGGTCAAACTGTGGATTGATAACAAGGCCAACTTCGCCATAGTCGATGTTCGTGATAACGACTTCGCAGGCGGCCACATCGTGGGGTGTCTCCACTACCCTGCCAACGAATTCGGCTCGTTGCTCCCGGACCTTCTTATGAGGCTCAAGGAGAACGAGGTCGAGAATGTGGTTTTCCACTGTGCCTTGTCTCAGGCCAGAGGACCAAAGTCAGCGCTTCTATACTTGAGAAGTATTTCAGAAGATCCAAATTCCAATAAACCTAACGTTTACGTGATGGAGGGCGGATTCACCGCCTGGGCCAGAAAGTACGGAGAGAATCCGTACTTGACGGAGGGTTTTGCGGAGGATATCTGGAACGAATGAAGATGGCAGCGAGCTCAGACAAACGGGTTTACTAGGGCAATGAGGGTTGTTGGGAGATCCTTTTTGGGGTGTTTGACTCCCACTAGTAGTTTCTATTGAGAAGTGTGCTACACATGCTTCTGCGTCTTGTCCTACAATGATATCCCGTTAATAAATGAAAAAGCATTAGAGTTCTGGGTTCGCTTGGAAAGCAAGC
The DNA here is from genome assembly GCA_003708405.2 of Candidozyma heveicola. Taxonomy (NCBI): domain Eukaryota; kingdom Fungi; phylum Ascomycota; class Pichiomycetes; order Serinales; family Metschnikowiaceae; genus Candidozyma; species Candidozyma heveicola. The sequence continues at coordinate 792,724 of PPOB02000004.1, forward strand.
CTTCTTAGAAGGCGGCGAATTGCCGATTCGCCCATTAATGGCGGCGTCTGCTGCCCATGTAATTAGTAGTCTTAATTAATGCCTCGTTTTCGAAAGACGAACTCATTTCTTCGGTGTCTGAGGAAAGAAACTCTGGAAATCTCTCCCTAGCAGGGGCCACTGAAGATGTTGTAAGTCAGGTCCACTGAAGCTGAAATGTCTCAGATCTTTCAATAGCAGCTGTTACAGGTTACAGTCTGCTTTGAATCAAAGTGCCTCAATCAAGCAACCTTCATTTCAAACAGCCTCGAACCATAATTACATACATGTCGCCGCCTTCCCAAAAGGCCTAATTCCACCGGCTTAGCTACACGGTTCATCGGCTTTCTGCACTGAGCCTATATCGATTCGCGCAACTCACTGCCCAGCCCTCCTTCCGGAAATGCACCAACCACAGATGGCTTCGGAAGAACGCCTTGAAATTAAAAAACCATTATATTCGCCGTTTCATTGATTTTGGTCAAATGGGACGGCGTCACAATGGAGCCTGCGCCCCACCATTAGTCGTAAACCACGCCATATGTATCTAGTTACCAAGAAAGGCTCCAGCCAGCATAGCCAGGGCTTCTAGCTTCGCCTTCAGATTTCCAGGCATTTTTTCCGTTTGTGTAAAATCCAGCCCTCCTTCTCAAATTCGCTTCTGTAGCCCGTGAATATCCTACTCATCATTCGGTTCTCGATGCTCTTCAGCCTACAATGGCTGACTCGCTCCAAATCCGGCTTATTGTGTGAATACGCGAACCGCGCCTTTAGCGAGATACAGTCTGGACGGTTTTGCAATCTGGCGTATCTGCGGGTATTTCGAGCTGGAAAAAAAAAGTGCCGCCAAAACCGTGCCTTCTGATCACAGCAGTGTAATTTGTTTTTTCGTAGCACCGCTGTGGCCCGAAATACCGCACATGTCAGCACCGCGCATAGTTCTATTTTTGTCCGCGTCACAGCCTTCCAGTCACTCCTTCCAACCGTGTCTAAGTATAAGACAAGGCACAAATCTGCCAGGAAAAGAACCAAAAAAAAGCACATCCGCTGACGGACAATCATTTAATCCTCATTTCCACGGTTTACACTCGCTCCCGTACCCGCAAATGCTTTTTATACTAGCGTTGGTCGCACAGTTTGCAGCCATTTTTGCAGCTACAGGTAGCAGCAATTGCAACCCCCTCTCATCGTCTTGTTCGCCAGTCACCGCTTTGGGAACAAGTCTAGTTGAGGACTTTAATGAAGAAAGCGACAATTTTGACGTTGTTGCTACCCCTTCGGGTATTTCATACACCGACGATGGCTTGGAGCTCACTCTCAAGAAACAGGGTGACAACCCTGGCATCAGACTGAAGTTCTACATCATGTTTGGTCGTATCGAGGTTTTGATGAAGGCAGCCCCCGGCAAAGGCATTGTTTCGTCGTTCTTCTTGATGTCGGACGACTTGGACGAAATTGACATTGAGTTGTTGGGAGGAGACGATACCCAGTTCCAGTCGAACTACTTCTCCAAGGGCAACACCGAAACTTACGACAGAGGCGAGTACCACCTGACCCCCGGGCTGCCCCAGGACAACTATTTCAACTACACCATTGTGTGGACAAAAGACGAGGTTGTCTGGTATTTGGAGGGCACGCCAGTGAGGACTCTTTCCAGCGACAACAGCCAGGGATTCCCTCAGAGCCCTCTGTATATCAAGGCAGGCATTTGGGCCGGTGGCGATCCCTCCAATCAGGAAGGCACAATTGAGTGGGCCGGTGGTTCGACCGACTTCACCAAGGCGCCTTTCACCATGCACATCAAGAAGTTGTCTGTGGACGATTACTCCTCTGGTGACAAGTACGAGTACACGGATAAGTCTGGATCGTGGGAGTCGATCAAGGCTGTCAACGGAAAGATCAATGGCCGTGAAGGGGCCACCAGTGATGATGACTCGAGTTCCAGTTCTTCTAGTTCTAGCTCTTCTAGTTCTAGCTCCAGTTCCTCCAGCTCTTCCAGTTCCAGTTCTTCCAGTTCGTCCAGCTCCTCCTCCAGCTCTGCGTCTCCCTCGACTGTTCTGGCGTCGGTGGCTTCCATTGCTCTGTCTTCTGAGACCTCGAGCCCTACGACTTCTGCTGGTTCAGGGTCTGTTGCCTCGACTTTGACTACCTCCACAACTTCCGGTTCTGGCTCGAATGAAGCCGCTTCAGCCGCTGGCTCCGACTCCAACTCCACCTCCAGCGCCAACTCCAACTCTGGCTCTGTCGATTCTGGGTCCGATTCCGGCTCCGATTCCGGCTCCAGCTCAAACAGCCAGTCCAGCTCCAGCAGCGCAAACCTGGAGTCTGCTATTCCCACCGTATCGTCCCACGACGGTACTGCCGCTACGGGTCTCTCGGGCATGCTTGTCCTTGTTGCCATGGCTTTGAACTTTTAGTGCCGTATATAGAATAACTCAAATTAAGCTAGGTTCGTTGTAGAAAGCCTGCTGCTGCTGTGGCTGCTGTTGGAACTGCTGCTGCAAAAAGCGGTTCTGGGCGTGCTGTGGCTGGTGTTGCAAGTGGGCCTGCTGGAACTGCTGTGTTTGTCCCGTGGCTTGCGCCGTCAAGTTCGTCTGGGCGCTCTGAATGTACGAGTTTCTCAATTGCTCCTGCTGGGTCTCTGGGAAAGCTGCAATCGTGGGCAAGTGCTCCAACCCGCCTGCGGTCGGCTGTCTCTGCAATGGCTGGGGCTGTTGCCGTTCAGCATTGTCAAAAACACTCGTGGTGGTCTGCGACACCTTGAACGGATTGCTTCCGGTCGCTGTCACCGAAACACGCTTGTCTCTATCCTGAGAGAACGAGTAGGGTGTGGTGCCTGAGTTTGCAAAGCGGGTGTTGCCAAAAGGATTGGTGGAATTGACCGCAACAGGCTGGGGCTGGCCAGTGGGGGTGGCTGGTAAGCTGGAGAACGGGTTGTTCGTGTGCTGAGCCGACAAGTTGGTTTGGCTGCCTTGCACCCCTGTTTGGAACTGCTGAATGGGCTGTTGCTGAAACTGGCCCTGCTGCTGGAACCCACTCTGTGGGAACTGCTGCGTTGGCTGTTGTTGAAATTGCTGAGTTGGTTGTTGTTGGAACTGCTGAGTTGGCTGCTGCTGGAATTGTTGAGTAGGTTGTTGTTGGAATTGTTGAGTTGGCTGCTGCTGAAATTGCTGCGTAGGCTGCTGTTGGAACTGCTGCGTAGGCTGCTGCTGGAACCCATTGAAGTTGTCCTGGCTTTGCAAGAACGGGTTGGTGCCAGTGGCCTGAGGTTGAGCTCCATATCCGCCAAATCCAGCACCTGTGAACGCAGGATTGATCTGAGTCGCCTGAGGCTGCGCCTGGGCTTGGGCAAACTGGTACTGCTGTGGACTGGCCACGCTGCCGCCCCAAGGATTAAACGTCGATTGTTGCACCATGAGCGTGCCTGACCTCTGCAAGCCGTCCTGGCCGTTGATGTGCTGGTTTTGGTTATTTTGAGCCTGTTGCTGGCCCTGCTCTGGGAATGGCAGAGTTTGGTTTTGGAACTGGGCCTGGCTAGGAGCCTGTGGGGCCAGTGGAACCTGTGTTGGATGCGCCTGGGCTTGTGTATCTCTATTATTCTCCGGTGCCTTGCCCTTCTGGCCCTTCTCGAGCATGTAGCGGCGCCTGTTTTCCTCGAAATTGGGATCGTTCAAGTACTCCTCCAAAGAAGAGGTCAAAGCGGTGGGAGCGTGCTTGATCGTGGGCACATGCAATTCCGTAGCGTACTCGAGGTGTTTGGCCACACGGAGATAGTCAATCACGTACTTAGTCTGGTCGACGAATTTGATGTACACCTTCAAGGCCCGCTCGGCGTCGTAGCGGGACATCTCGAAGTAGTGCTCCAAAAGGTTGATCACACCCTCGTTGAGCTCCTGGAACAACGCCAAGAGGTCGTTCACCAACAAGCGGAAGGCGGTCAAGATCACGTCGTTCTTGACCTCGTTTTCCATGAAGCTGTTCTTCAAAAGCGCATCTATCTGCTTCTGCAAGCCCTCCAGTTCCCTGATCAAGCCCTTGTCCACCGGCAACGTCCGCAAACGGCCCCCCTGCTCGTCGGTCAGGTTCTTGAGTCTTTCGTCTCTTACGTAGTCCACGTTCGTCTCCCCGAAAAGCTTCACCCGCGTGTGCAAATACCGAGAATACCTCATGATAAACCGAACATCGCTGGAAGCCTGGTTTCTGGAGATGTTGGAGTGGCTCAAGTTGAGCATTCCGGGCGCCTGGTGGGCCAAGTACTCCAATGTGACGTCGCCGTCGCCCTCTCGAATCATGATGTGAATAACAATCAATGCCTTGTAAACCACCGACCACGAACTGTCCTGGAGTCTGGTCCGAAGTGTTCTCATGATGGTGTTGAAGTTCTCCTGCAGCACCTGGTGATTCATGGAGGTGGCCATGAGGATGGGCTCGATGTACTTCGGCTTGGGCGCCGCCACCTTGATTTTCGTGGCACCCTTGACGATTTTCTCGTACGTAGTCATGGTGGTAGGAATACTTGTAGGTGTTTATCTTGCGCGCAGGTCTAGTGGATAGGTGGTGCTTTGCTGTGGGAGAAAGTGGGGGAGGGGGAGAATTGGGGGAGGATTAGTTTTGGAATTTTTATTTGGGAGTTTTGATCTGGGTGTTATGGTCTGCGTTGATTTTCGGCTCTGTGGGGCCGTTTGCAGGGTCTGTTTATGGTGGTACTACTGTACTATGTCTCACTCGGCTGAGCAAGCAAGAATGGAGAATGGAAGAAGTTTCCGAAACACAGAAAATTGGAAACCCTGAGGGTCAATCATTTTGTAGTTTTTCCATTTCGGTCCTTCTGCCGTTTTCTTGGATTTCGGAGTCGCCGTAACGACCTAGGTTGCTGATTTCGCAACCACTACGGTCGGTGGGAAGGTTCCGCTGGTCTGGCAAGCACCGGCTTCTCGGGGCAAAAAATAAGGTTTGGTGTTTCTCTGAAACAGGTGTTTTTGAACATTCCGTCCTTTTCGATCGTTTTTGTCCCTGGGGCAAACGGCTCGGCCCCTAGGATTGTGGAGTTTTTAGCGCTACGCCGAATGAAGCAGCGCCAATGTCTCAGACTGAAAGCCGGGCCCCGGGGTGGCTGAAACGAACGGCGTTGACCTAGAGTTTATCAGAAATTGAAAAGTGGCTCACTGAAGAAGGGGATGACAGAAAAAGTAGCCGTGGAGTGAGACCAATTCCGTGAAGGTATTGTATTGGTATGGGGCGGTGGGCCATGAAGGGGAAGAAGTAGAGCGCTGCTGAGATTACTGTAAAGTTGTTTTTAACACTTACGTTAGTCTTCTCAGATCAATGGATTTCCTGGGATGTCTAGATTGCACTGTGTCCTTTTGACCCAGACACTGAAACCAGCAGCAACCACGAAATCACTCTAATCCCGCCATGAACTTGGAGCAGGATTTTGGAGGACATTTAGAGGACATAACTTATCAAAAATGGGTGGCTGTTGAATGCTTGGTGGTTCTCCAATTTTATAGCTTTTTTAGATCAAGGCCATGGAGAATTCCGAAGCAGAATCAAGAATCAACACTGCCAAAGCTTGTCACAAACATTCAGGGCTCACGATGGTTCATAAATTTTGGTAAGCCATAAAGTACGTCGAGAAACAACAATAATGGTAACGGAATAATCGTATTTAACCTTCACCCCCACACTTCCATTCTTCTAAACCCCAAATTACCTACAAACGACACTACACCACTCACCTCAATCATTACATCTTTTATTCCAAGCCGGCGCCGGCCAGCACTCTATCCATGCATATTTACAAGCTGTTTATTTGTCCTTCATGCCGCCTCTCTTCTCCAAGAAGTCCTTGGCCTCGTTCACCTTCGTCGCCAAAAACGACGATCCGCCTTTATCTGGGTGGTTGGCCATCATCAATTTTCTATGCTGCTCTTTCAACTTGGCCTTGGACAAGTTGGTCTCCTTCAAGTTCAAGATCTGTAGAGCCTCTCTGGCGGACATCTTGGGGCCGAAAGAACCCTTGATAAATGCCTTACCGTTCAAACCTGGCTGGTTGGACTTGAACATTCCAGCGGCGACATATGCCAAACCAAAAGCTCCAAGACCCGTGAGCCATGGGTGGTTTCCCATCCAGTCGCATGTCTGGTCAAAGTACCACTCCGCTGAGCCCTCTGGGGCCTTCTTCTTCTGCAACTGGCCAGTATATGTAGGCTGCTGGTAAGTCTGTTGCAGCTGATCTTGTGGAGGTAGATTCGAAGCGTTCATGGTTATGGGGTACAATGTGTGTGTGAAAATCTTCGCCTTTCGGTGGAGATTCGCGCACGTGACTGGAGAAGTAATTCCAGCAAATACATGTGTTTGGTAATCGAGGAAACGGAGGGGTCAGTTTGAGCAGTCATAAGACTGGATTGGAGAACGACTCCCGTCGTTCTATAACCACTAGCAGTTGTAGCCATGCACCAGCAGTCGCCACCGTTATAACCTTAGATCTGCACCAACAGCGTTATTAAACCAAACCAACAGATTTTTAAAACGACTCGTCAATAAGAGTAGAATCGATCCGAAAAATGTCCTTTTTCCAAACTCCTTTTTTCGCTAAGTGATCACTCTTCCCCATCCCCAGATCCCCTGGACCGCCTCATGCCTTCACACCCGTGCACCACGATAACTAGGGTAGATTTTTTTCCACCTCTTCGCATCTCATCTCAAACCATCTTCACTTCACAGCATAAGCCTCAGGGCCATTTCCCACATTTGCATATACCATGAGAGTCTACTCCTGTCATTTCTGCCTGTCGCCGGTTTACCCGAGCAAAGGCATCATGTTCGTCAGAAATGACGCCAAAGAGTTCAGATTCTGCAGAGCCAAGTGCCACAAGGCCTTCAAGCAGAGAAGAAACCCAAGAAAGTTGAGATGGACCAAGGCATTCAGAAAGGCCGCCGGCAAGGAGTTGGTGGTCGACTCCACGTTGACCTTCGCCCTGAGAAGAAACGTGCCTGTCAGATACAACCGTGAATTGGTGGCCACGACGTTGAAGGCCATGTCCAGAATCGAGGAGATCAGACAGAAGCGTGAGCGTGCCTTCTACAAGAACCGTATGCGGGGCAACAAGGAGCGCCAGATGGCTTTGGACCGTAAGTTGGTGGAACAGAACCCCGAGTTGTTGAAGATGAGGGAGGTCGAATTGCGCAGAAAGGCCGAGAAGAAGGCCGCCAAGGAGGCTGCTGCCGACCTGGAGGAGGTCGAGATGGACGACGAGGACGAGGACATGATGGAGGTGGAGTCCGAAGAGGAGTCCGACTCCGAGGCCGAGCAGCAGAAACAGAAGGTGTTGTTGAAGGCCAAGAGAAAGGCCAGAGCCTGAGCAGGCCAGGCTCCGGGGGGTCCCCGGGTCTGGGGCTCCAGGGATCACTTCACATCAGGATATTCAAGGGCCCGGGCTCCTTGCTAGCACGCTGTGCAGCCAATCGGTTGTACATGGGCCATGGGTCCGTTTTTATAGATTGGAGCGCTGCTCCCAGGATATGTAATAACGCAGATAGCAGTCGGAAACAGTGTAGGAAGTGTTTATTTGGTGGATTTTCGAGGTGTTCGAAGTGTTTCGGTGAGTGAATAGGAAAGCTTTCTAGGTTCGTCTATAAGCATTGACTAACTGTCATGGGTTATGGAGCTGATTTGCAGTCTGGAAAGTGTAATAGTTAGGTTTGGGGCAATGAATGTAAAAAAATCTTTCAAGCCGATCCCAAAACTTGTGCATTTGGCCAGGTCCCATGCAGAGTACAAGGGAAAGTAGATTTCGTCTGCTTCGCTACTTTGGCTGCTTCACCGTCTGGAGAGCCGGCCAAAACGGTCTCTGGTGGTAATTGGACGAAACCTCTTCAATCTGATCAGTTTCCTCGTCTTCATCCGCCTTCGGTAGCTCTTTCTGTCGCCTCAGTGCCTCCATTAGGCTGTTGACTGTGTGGATGTGAACCTCGGTGTGGATCTGGTGGGTCTGGTTCTTTTTGATTGGAGACGAGAAATCGAATTCGTCTCTTGACCGTTTTCGTGAATAGGTGGAGCAGTCTGAAAATGGCGACGACATAGTATGGAGATGTTGGTAGTAGAGTGTAGATGAGAAACGCGTTAAGCGCGATCTATAGATTATTGGGGTGGTGTCCAAAGCTTGAGTTTTTGTTGTTTAAAAGATATTTCTGTTGCTTATAAATTATCAGTAGCGTTAATTTACCGATACGCTGGCGTATTTACTTATGATACAAAAAAAAGAATGGAAATGCATTTTGGTGTTGGTGATGAAATGGCTGTCTAGTATTTCGCAGCCAGTCTAAGAGGTCTGTAAAGAGGTGGTCCAAAAGACTAATAAAGCCAAAACATCTGACGTTTTTTTAAATGGTTTTATTTTGATGTTTTCGGGTGTCACGGCAAAAACTCAGGTTGACGATTCCGTTGTCTAAAGAAACCCACTACAATTTGTTAGCTGCTTGCACCCAATGAGTACTTAGTCCCAGTGCTATTGAACCATCCTTCTTTACCAAGCATATCCCGGAAGTTTCTCCTTTTCGATATATCGCTGAATCCATCATTTTTTTTTTAAGTTGATCATTTTTTTATTTCTTCTTTTATGCTAGCCATTCTCGATATTCTCTGACATTCTCACTTTCCAACTTCTCCATAATCCTGCCTTGCACAGTACATTCACTCCATCTCTTTCGCAGCCTAATTGCAAACCAACTACTACACCGAAATTTTCAAACAGCCCTCCAATAACTTTTTCCCATAGAACTTATTCAACACAATTCATTCTCGATTGAACTTCCTCCAAACCTTCCGCTCCTTCTAAACCATCGCATCGCATCTCAACTACTATGGAACCAAAGCTCATCAAACATAACCCAGGCACCAAGCTCCGCAACAAAACGGCTCTTGATACGACGATTCTCGTCAAGGGCTCTACGCCCTACATGCTGGCTGTGAAGCGCATCGACAAGATGCTCGAGAAATTCGACACTTCGGGTGTAAACCATAAAAAGTACCAGCTGGGCGAATACAAGAAAGTCAGGTACCTCACGGTGAAGGGCATGGGCAAGGCGATCAACACGGCGATTTCTGTAGCATTGCATTTTCAGACACAGAAAGAGTACAAGGTGGATGTGACAACAGGCACAGTGGAGGTGCTAGATGAACTAAGACAGACTCTGGAGCATTCTACCAAGGACAGTGACGACGAGGAGGCCACCTTTCAAAAGAGACAGGCCAGCTACGTGTCTATAAAGATCTGGTTGAAGCGGGGGGCGTAAATTACAGGTTACTACTAGTTTTCACGATGATGCTATGCTGATGCTATTTGGTTGATGCTACTAATTCTATGATGACGAAGAGGCTAAGACCTCATCTTTCGAAGAGGCTAAGACCTCATCTTTTTAACACACGCCTCCTTGATGTGCAAGAGGTCGACCACATGGCGCTCGACTTTCAGCGACTTCTTGGTCTTCTTTCCAGCCTCAGCGAAGTCCAGTTTGATGCCTTCGTTTTTGGTCAAATCCTCGAGGTCCACGCCGAAAAGCCTCTCTGCCTGGCCTATGAAATCAAGGCATTTGTCGTAATCTCTGAGGTAGTACGCCCGTTCACAGGCATGGAGCATATGGACCCTGTCTGTCTTTTTCAGGTTGTCTAGTTTATCTAGAAGGGTCTGGTCAAAAAGCCAGTTTTCGGTGTTTATCTGTGGTCCTGTGGCGGCAAACTGGGCCTTCTGTGCCTCGAATTCCTCCTCGGTCTGCTCCTTTCGCTGTTTCTTCTTGGGCTCTATCTTGAGGTCTGCTACGCCAGAAGTGATGTTTTCCTGGTCTGGCTTGTTTTGGTCTGGCTGTGTGGGAGAGTCTTGCAGGGCCATATTAGGAGATGTATTATTGCAATGTGAAAGGTTTGAATATTGGAGGCACGAGTTGTTCGATTAGGATGATATGAGTTCGGTTAAATTTTCCGATGAGGTGCGCATCTCCATAGTGAGACATGGAGTCGATGTGTGGGATGGTTGATTTTGGTGATAATTGGGAACGACAGAAAAATTGGTCTTTGGTGGAATCCAGAATTCGATATCCTTGACAATGGAAATTTCTGCTGACGAGCCGAAAATGTATTCTGTATCATGCTTCTGACACCGCTCTAGGTGGAGCTTGGCTGCAAAACACCTACAAGTATCACGCAGAGAAAAGCGCTCAATTGAACATTTTTGAAAATCACAATCGAATCAGCTTCAGAAAGAACATTCCCTCGGCTCAGTCATACAACTGCTCACCTGCTTGGGATCCCTGAACCAACATAGATGAATTGGGCCTAGATGGAAAGCTCTGACTTTTGCAGGCGTTTTCATTTCGACACTTCAAAATCACTTCAATATGGGATTTTGCGGATCTCGTTCAGTCCGTTAATTACAATTCACTAGCCTAACGATCACGTTCTTCCACCACCTTACCATTGAACCTCACCATGGAACCTTACATGTGGCTCGTGCATCCGACCGGAGTACTTTCTCACGTGAATTCATCAAACTAATTCACCAAATTATCAAACCACCCCAGAATAAACCCCTCTATATCTTTTTTCAACATCCACCTCCACGGCCTTATCGTGTCTCCTGCACGCGTAGATAAGACCCTCACCCTGGAGGTCACATCAACTATCGCCTGATATTATTCACCAGTCAAAACTATCACCATCCAAATATGAGAAGCTTTACGGTGACCAGGGCACCTCCTCCAAGTCGCCCGTTTCTAGGGCGGTTTTTGGTGTTCAGTGCCGTGGGCATTTTGGTGCTTTTCACTTTGGGCTCCATTACCTACTTGGCTGATCACCACACAAACGTTAGCACTTCAGCAGCCTTGATAGACGATGATCTGCAGTATATAATTGATCAGCAGGTGGAAAAGTGCCTCTCAGAGTACGCCCAAAGTCTCGATTTGGGAAAATGTGAGCTAGGTGACGAGCCCATTTCCTCCAATTTCGAGCAAATCCAGGAGATCTACAGAGAATCGCTTCGAGTGATTCCCTCAATGTGGTACCATGCTTTTGTGGGTCTTGAGTCGCCCAAGGAGTGCCAGAAAGTGCTTCTTTCGGAAATCACCGATTTTACCGAACTTGCCAAGAACACCGGTTTGGCTCTTTCCCAGGCCCAGCAGGCCGTTGAAGAGTTTGAAAACGCCAATGTGGATAATTCAAAACATGGCGATCGTCCTCTCCGTTTTACTGTGGCTGCAAATTGCAGAATCTGGGGCATGGTGAACCACACAAGCAAGCTAGCCAAACGGTTTGAGAGCCTGGTAAAATCGAATAGCCTTGAACTCACCACAGACTCACTCTGGCAACTTTATGAAAGTCTTACTATTATCAGGCTCACGGCATTCCAGGGTAACTCCAACCCCAAGGTCTAGTATGACTCTTTCGCGCACTGATAAATTTCATTATCTATTACTTCTTCTTTACCCATGACCAGAAAAGCAGCACCACAGAAGATCTCCTCCAAAGAGGAGGCACTCCAGCTCCTTGAGCAATTCGACCATTTCTTGTTTGACTGCGACGGAGTCATTTGGCTCGGTCCGGATAAGATCCCGGGAGCAAGTGAGTTTGTTGAGCTTCTCAAGGAGAAGAAGAAGAGCTACGCTTTTGTCACCAACAACTCGTCTGTCTCCCGAGAACTGTACTTGAAGAAGTTTGAGAAGTTGGGTTTTCCTGGTGTGACCAAGGAGCGGATCTTCCCCTCGTGCTACGCTGCTGCTCTAATTCTCAAGCGAGACCTTAAAATCCCAACGGGATCCAAAGTCTGGGTTCTTGGAGACGAGGGCATTGAGCATGAACTTGAAGAGGCCGGTTACGTGCCTTTGGGAGGCAATGATGCTGAGCTTGACGAGGAATGGGACCCTGCTCACAGACTACTCCAGGTTGATGAGGATGTCAAGGCGGTGGTGATCGGCTCCACTAAGAAGTTGAACTACTTGCGTGTGGCCACGACTTTGCAGTATCTCTTGTACAAGAACAAATCGATCCCATTCATTGGTACCAATATCGATAAGACGTATCCCGGTCCTTTCGGTACTACATTGCCAGCTGGTGGATCGTTCGTCAACTACATGAGCTTCACTTCAAGCAGAGACTTTCTTGATGTCGGCAAGCCCAGCCCGCTTCTTCTTGACAACATTGTCTCTGCCTGTCTGTTTGACCGTGAGAAGACGTTGATGTTTGGTGATACTCTCTACACAGATATCAAGTTTGGCAACGACGGAAAGCTTGGAGGTGAGGCAGGCGGGTCCTTGCTTGTTCTTTCCGGTGGCACTTCCCAGGAGGAGGTGGAGCTGTTGGACAACAAAGATCCCTCGTTGGTGCCGCTGTACTACGTTGAATCGGTTGGCCAACTTGTGGATCTCATTAGAAACTAAACTTCCATTTTTTAGAAATTAGAGCATCCAGAGGATGAGGAGGACATAGAAGGACACAGCGGTAAACGCCCTGCTGGCACAGCTTTCTGGATACACGAAACAAGCGACTATGCCTGCGCCTAGGGCATTAAGCAGATAGACCAATGCTTTTTGACGGATGCTGAGGAGTTCGCTGTGCTCCGTGTTGAGCACGGGTTGGAACATCCTGCTTTTCATTCTCTTTGGTGCCCTTGTCTTCTTAGCCTGGTGCGTTTTTGCTTTAGAAGGAAGGTTTTCAGAGGGCAGATATTTAGACGGCAGTTTTTTGGGCGTGGTCGTGGATAAGTTGCCTTTTTTGCGGGTGAGCTGCCTCCAGCGCTTTTTGACTGCCACAGCGGGAAGAATGCGGCACAATGCCATTGGTTTGTTTCGTTGGAGGTCTGAACTGCTGGCCATTGTGAAGAGAAGTGGTTGCAAAAAGCGAGTGCGAGGAAGGCTACGAGAATGCTATTTCACTGCGTCCATTCTGATTTCGATCTTTATAGATACGTTGAACAACTATTTCACTTTCAAGAGTTCGATCAGCTACCTCAAACGGGGACGAGAAGGTGGTGGTGATGGTGGAGCTCTGGATATACGAATGTCGACGTAATGAGCAAGCACGATGGCTCGGCGAGACATGACCATGTATTCGATGACTGTCTCCTTGATGAAGGTTCCATCGGCGTACATGAATATCAAAATCATTTGGAAGGACTAGAGTAGGTTTTAAGTGTAGAGAGGATATTGATGGTTGCGAAACATGGTGGGTTTCACAAACCCCAAAGCGAAATCATCTTTGGTATTTAGAAGATTTGCTGGAATAACTCTGAATCGGACATTGATTCTATAGGGTTTTATCGGGGGTGTTAATGTTCCATCTGTACCGCAGGGTCCAGTGCTATAGTAATACAGAGCACCCCAACAAGATGGCCGGAAAATAGCCCGAACAAAAAATCAAACCAGCCAAATTTATTACTTCCAGTCCATAATTTGCAAAATTCAAATTAGCCCATAGATCACCCGATCACAAACCCCAAGACACTCCGACTCAACCACCTACCCTATCTCGCTCCTCCACATAATCATATCTAATCACTAACCACCCATGCTTAACTTCACCGGACTGACAAAGAAAAGAACAGTCAATCTCGGCGACCGCCGGGGACCTGCTCGAGGAAAGAACTTTCTAGAACAAACCAAATTACAGCGGCAGCAGCGGGAAGAGTCGAGAATCAGAGAACGAAGCGCCATATTGATCCAGCGCTATATCAGACGGTGGCAGGAGCTCCACGCTGTTCTGGCGGATTTTGTTCGGTCCTGGCAGCAAAACGGCAATTGGGACCAGTACGCCCACGAATTTTCCCTCTACTCGAGATTTGCCTCGAAATCCGATTCAGTGGACCTGGTACTACTGAAGCTAGTGCACGGTCTGGATGGCAAACTAAGCGAAAGAAGCGCTTTGGAAGTGTACAAGCTGGTCAACAGACTACTTCTGGGAAAATACAACACTCGTGACCTCGCCGAAACCTTGTACGAGTTGCTTCTTCGGCACGGCTCGGATGGACCAAATGAAGCCTTCAGAGGCATGGTCCGGAAACTACAGTCGGTGGATACCGAGACGGCGAGAAAGTGCATTTTCCTCATCAATTCTGCCGATCCAGAAGGCCGGTTTCTTGCTTTCCTTGCCGATTTTCGTCCAGCTTCCGCGGATCAAGAATTAGCTCAAGTCGCAAGCTCGGCTGTGTTATCAACCGACCCCAGCGTGCTTCAGAAACTCACAAATGATGAGAAAGTGGCTCTTTTGGTCAATATCATCAAACTCCAGGGTGGAAACGTCCTCCTGCCTGGGGCTTACCAGGTCCATGCCAGGATCCTTTCTGCCATGGCCTCAGTATCTTTGTCTACTGAAGAATTCGACGAAGACGACTTTGAACGGCCCCAGAAATACACACTCGTTTCCAGAGAAACAATGGACACTGTTCTCGAGCTCTACACGTCCAACTATGTGTCTCTCGTGATGAATCAACTAGTCAGCGTCGATGTGGGTGGATACGACGCCTACGTTGCCATGCAAACTATAGCCACCCTAATGCACCTTGTTCAGCCACCCACAAAGCTTTGCATGCTCATTACAATCACGCCAGGCTCTCATAAACGTTTTTTCCAGGAGCTTCAGAGAGACCCCATTTTTCAGCACTTCCTCGAGGCTGAAGCTTCCAAAGACTACCTCCTGGGGAACGATATAGAACAGAATCGCTCGTTGCTCAGCAACAGCATGTTCTGGAACACGCTCTATACTTTCCAAGAGATCATGTCGTACTGGCTCTTTGTTAGCAACGACATGGAGTCTTTCAGCGAGGAGAAGATCTCCAAGAGCGAAGCCGTGGTGCTTTCGAAGTTCTTGAAGATCTTGTCCCTTACACTCATTTTCAACACAAACAAGCCCGACCCGGCCCGGGTTTTCGGCGATCTCCCAAAACTCAAGGCGTCTTCGTTGAGCTTGCTCAACCTGATCTACTTCAAGAACTTGCGGATCAAGTTTCTTCCGGACGCATTCTGGAAACTCAAGCATCTCAACTTCGAGATCGACAGTATGATCGTGCTAGTTCTTGATGATCAGAGAATCAGTGCCCAGGAAGACGAAAATGAGTCGGATACTGAACATGCTGCTCCAGCACGCTCCAAACGTACAAATGATGTCATTGCCAAGTTGGAGGTCTTAGACAAAGTATCCTACTTCATCGACTTCAAGGACCGCGTGAAGGTGTTCCAGAGCATGATTGAAAGTGACCGTCAAAGCTTGGCAAGTAACAATACGTTTGGCTTCTTCATGGAAAACCAGCCCCTGCGTTTAGAAGCCGACATATCACGCGGTTCTGTGCTCGAAGATGCATTCAAGAATTTCTACCACTTGGGGCACAAATTTAAAGAGAAGATCTCGGTCACCTTCCACAGTGAACACGGCCCCGAGGCTGGTATCGACGGAGGTGGAATCACAAAAGAGTTCTTGACTTCCGTGGCCATGGAGGGCTTTGATCCTAGTCTGAAGCAGGCATTGTTCAAAGAGACTCCCTCTAACTACGAGCTATACCCCAATGACGATATCTACATGAGTGTGCACGAAAAACTCGATCTCAAGAAGCAGCAGGAGAGACTCCTCTACATCCAATTTTTGGGAATGACGATTGGCAAGTGCTTCTACGAGAATGTCTTGATTGACATTGAATTTGCGCCCTTCTTCCTCACCAAATGGACTACCGCCCTCAGTGCGTCCAAGAACTCAGTGAATGATCTCCAGTACCTCGACGAAGAACTCTATCAGAACCTTATGAAGTTGCTCGAAATGAGCGAAAGCGAAATCAAGGCTTTGGACTTGAACTTCACCATTAACGAGATGGTGGCCGGAAAGGTGGTCAGGTTCGATCTCCAGCCGCCACATGGCGAGTCTGTCAGTGTGACCACCACAAATCGACTCAACTATATCCACGAAGTGGCCAATTTCAAATTGAACCAGTGTCTCTACCTCCCCTCGAAACACTTCTTGGAAGGATTGCACCGGATAATCGACCGCAAGTGGCTCAACATGTTCGACCCGTTCGAGTTGCAGATGTTGATTAGTGGAGGCAAGAGTACGGTGAACATTGAAGACTGGAAGAACAACGTCAGCTACGGAGGCTACTTCGACGATGATATCACCGTTAAGTACTTCTGGGAAGTGGTCGAGGAAATGGAACCCGAGGAGCGCAGCCGACTCATTAAATTCGTCACCTCCGTGTCAAAAGCACCACTACTTGGTTTTGCATCTCTCACGCCCAGGTTTGGTATTCGCAATAGTGGAAGATATCCTGATAGGCTCCCCACAGCATCCACGTGTGTGAATCTTCTCAAACTTCCAGACTACCAGGATAAAAAGTTGGTACGGGAAAAGCTTCTCTACGCCATAAATGTCGGATCCGGCTTTGATTTGTCCTAAGAGGCGGGCCCTTTATAGACGATAAACTTAGGCTTATCTGGATATGAGGTGCATGGCATTCCCTGCACCAAAGACGCAGCGAAGTAGATTGTGCCTACCCGAAAACCAGCATAAAGATACTTGAATATATGTTCCGTATAGCACTTCGAATACGAGTTCGGACGCCTCAATTGCATAGAAAATTTCATGCCACTATCCAGGCCAGAATCATCAACCCCTTGTTGCCTTTTGATGTTTTGGACGAGGTCAAGGACGACGAGCTAGATGAGGAAAACAAGACACTCTCCAAAGAAAAGAGGCGTTTGATTCAGCAAAAGAAGAAGATCGTGAAGAAGTACAAGGAGGAAAAAGAAAAGAATAACGAAGAGGAAGATAAGCTGAAGCTGGGTCCCACGGTAACCAAGGATATCACCACTGAAGTGCGGGGGTTAGGTTGGACTGAGGTTCAGACTGGAGGAGGTTCAGGAGGACCGCCCTTTAACAATGACAATGACAATAACAACAACAACAGCAATAACAACAAAAACGATAAGGACAAGGAGGAGGAAAAGAAGGAAGAAGAGGAGGAGGACGAAAAGATCGACCCTAAAGTCGAAGAAGAGGAAACCAAGTCAAGTTTCCGAGAAAGCCTCGAGAAACTAGGCCGTTTCCTTTTCAAGTGTTTCGAAACAATTGGCATCACGCTCAGCTCTGTGGGCATTCTTGCCCTTTCCGGCTACATGTACCACCAGATCTACAACCGCCAGGTTTTGGAGAAAATGGGTCTAGCTTTCGAAAGTGGAGACCCAGCTTACCAGCTTGCAGTTCACAATAAGACCAATAAACGCTCAGAATCAGAAGGCGACGGTGACAGCGATCTTGGTGCATTTTGGGTCGACAGGCCGCAGCAGAACTTGCTAGATGATATTGTGTCTGGGAGGATTCGAGGACGGTACTTCCTAGTGGTGGGAGAGAAAGGCACAGGCAAAACGACATTGATCATGGAGGCGATGAAGAAAATCGAAGGACGTAATGTGGCCATTTTCGACGCCCACGCTGATCCGGAGATTTTCCGTACTCGTTTGGGAAGAGCACTCAACTTCGCTTATTCTGAAGACTACATTGGCTCTTTGTTCAGTATGAGAGGGCCTCGAGACACAACAGCGCTTTTAGATATTGAACGAGCTTTCAACAAATTGGAGACGCTAGCAATAGAACGCCGCATGCTGGGCAAAAGCGACAAACCGTTGATCATGATCATCAACAATCTGCATTTGATCAAGGAGAACGAAGAGGGGGTGAAGCTTTTGGAGCTTCTCCAGCAGAAAGCCGAGGGGCTCAGTGGAAGCGAACTAGTCACCATTGTGTTCAACTCGGACGATTACTGGGTATACGAAAAGCTCAAGCGATTAGGAACCAGACTTGAGTTGATCAATGTGAGAGACCTTAGTCGTGTCGAGACAGTGAAGGCTCTTCAGTTTATTCGAGGGAAATACTGGCCCTTTTCGAAGTTTCCTGACCTTCGGCTCGACGAGGCAGCATGCCACAAGGTCTACGATTTGATAGGAGGAAGACCCCAGCATATCAGTCAAGTCGCCAGACACAAAGATGTGATTAATGCGTGCCACGAAATCATCGACCGAGAGAAAACGTGGTTCCTCAACCAGTGTGGCCTCTTAGGCGAGGAAATGGACGACGATGTGATGGAGTTTGGCAAGTTCGCTACTAGTGCCATGTTTCTCATGCGGGCTTTTGTGGAAATGGACCGCCAGCGAATGAACACATTGATCCAGTCCAAAGGTGAACCGAGCCATAAAGAAAGCCACCACTTGCCGGAGTTGCCATTATGGCGAGCTCGCCAGATTATGACCAGACCTGACTACATCCAGCAGTACGACAACCTCAACATATTCACGGTGGACTCGGATCTGAGGGTCAGGGCGGATTCTGTGCCGATGATGAGGGCATTTCACGAAATAGCATCACAGCCCCACTTCGACGAGTTGCTCGAGAATACTTCAGATCGTGTTGCTGCGATCGAGTCGCTTGGAAGAACTAGAGAGCTTGTGATGAAGGATTTGGTGCACGGACAGAAGTACGAGATTGTACGAAAAGGCGAGGGTTTCTCCATGGCCATGGACAGTAAAGCAGAGAATGACGATGAGACCGAGGACCTGATGCTCATGGAGGAAGTGAGTAAAAGTGAGCATCGGAAGAAGTGGTGGGAACGGCGGATGGGGTCGTTTGATGAGCTGTATTTGCCGGGGGAGCCTGATCCCGGAGATAGCAAGCAGGGCTGAGCCAGAGGCAGTTCTGTAGCGGGTGGTTTCGTGATGGAGGATGAGAAATGAAGAATGGGCGGTGGAAAAGAGAAATGGAAGAGTTCGTGAACGGGATATGAAGAATTGGGGTGGAGAACGTGTGGAGTAGAAGCCTCTCTGCTTTCAACATTACCATTATGTTTGGAAAGACTCGGTTACTTTTCACACTGGTGATGGAATGGCTTTCATTAATTTTTAACTGTCATAAAGGTACACTCTTTGTTTCGTCGCAGATGTCTTGACTACCCCCTCACCTCATCAACTCCCATGGGCAAAATACGCTTCAGCTTTTACTCACTGAGCAATCTTGTCAAGTACCACGACAATGACCCCAGAAATATCGAACCGAGGTCCGCGAAGCCAGACTAGAGCACCAAGATTCAATAGGAATTTCCTTCGTGGAACGGCCTATGTGGAGTCCAGGCATCATTGTGTGGGCTTTGTTTGCCATATCACCTGTTCATCCAACGGCACCAGCCCCGCCCGGTCCCATAAAACAATATAATTCAGCCTCGAAACCAAGAGCCCTTTGCTACATGTTCAGGTTTGAATATTGGAAAGGTGGTTTCATTGAGCTCCACAGGCTGGGCCCACTGAGACTTCAATCCACGTACATCTTTGGGAAAAAGACTAGCAACGCGGTAGACTTCTGTTAAATGATCTTTCTTGAGCTACCAAGTGGCTCTTTGCTTTACCAGCGACGTTCAAGCTGTGTGTTGTGTGACCCAAGAAACAGAATGTCGGGGGCTCAAAGAATCACTCTAATATCACCATCACTGTCCCATCGAGCTCCGACCAACTTGCAGGGATATAGCTAATTGCTTCGGAAAAACCAGAATACACTCACCATGCTAAAGTCTATCTCTCCTCCAAACCCCATCTACAGATACACCCAGCCTCTAGCCATCAAGGCCCTTGACGACTCTTCTAAAGCCAACAGATTCCCCTAAAAAAACAAACAGTTCCCAGTCCAACTACACACCTCATCCAAAGCCCCAAAACTGAAAGTTCCATTACCCGTGGATAAGGCTCATTCGGGTCCATTGTTACCGAGCACTCACCGCTTCAAACCGGCGGCAGTTGCCTGCGTCACCAGCTGGGCCCACATTTCCCCTATTCGCCAATTTCGTTCCCTATCCGAACAAAAAAAAAAAAAAAAAAAAAAACGTCCGGTTGTATCCTTGCATTGCCCCGGTGGCTGCAAAGGCTTCTCTGCATCGTAAACCATACCTTTTGTGGCTCGCAAGGGCGCCGAGCCAAGACCGCCTAAACAATACTGCCAACCAGCAAGTATCGTGAAATAGTCAAATCACATATATCAGCCACTCCCTCTACCCCCGATATGCCCCTATCTCCAGTAAAACGGATATCTGTCAAAGCGCATGGCTGGTGCGTCTTTTACGAGACAGCTGCAGGCAAGGAATGGAGAACCCGAGAGCACCAGCAATATAACTTGTAGAGTTGAATAGTATTTTCAGAAAAAAGTGACTGCTTTCGCCCAGCCCCAAACAGGCCCTCCAGAGAGCAAGCTGCGTGTTTCCTTGCGCTTAACGCCGGAAATAGCTCCGTGGCTCCACACCCTCTGTGCCAATGAGGGGCGCCCAAGGCGGGGCGAAAACGCCCCAAACTCCACCAAATCGCCACAACACCCTGTCCCTGCAAAACTCAAACACTGACCTGTTTTTCACCAAAGAAATAGCCCCAGAATCTACCCCGGCTCGGAACCTCCAGTATCGCCTCGTATATCCTGCAGCCTGCATGGCGTCTGCCACTAACGATTGGAGAGATAGAGTGTTTTTCCGCTGCGACTACTTCATCTTTTACTCAGATGGACGTGTTCAACCAGGCGCTTAAGAACCCGTTGCCGCCCCGAAGAGAGGCGGCAGGCGACGAGCCGCACGTGGAGAGAGCAGACACGTCGGGGAGCGAAACCCCCGTCAAAAACGAAGAAAAACTCGACGAAAACGAGAAGACCGACAACGAAAGGCCTGATGACGGCGACGACTACCGCAAACGCAAGTCATCCCGCCGCAAACACCGCAATTCCCACTTGGGCTGCGGCACTTGCAAGAAAAGACGGATCAAATGCGACGAGAACCTCCCCCAGTGCTTCAACTGTGTCAAGGGTAAGTTGCACTGTGCCTACCTTAACTTGGACGCTCCAGCCCGAAATGCGCTTAGAATGGCCCAGTACAACCAGAACCTCCGCCAGGACGGCGCCAAAGACAAGAAGGACGAGAAGAAGGAGGTGCTCAGTGTCCATCCTACGCCTATGCCCCAGCTCCCGCCTCAGCCTATGGCCCCTGTTACTATGCCGCCGAACCAGTACCCGGCTTTTTTGCCCTACCACGTTGTGCCCAAACCAGAGCCCGTGGTGGGTCTGCCGCAGAGTTTGGCCCAGCAGCCACCAGGAACGACCGCTACGGTGATCCAGTCGCCATACGGGCCTTTGGTGCTGTTCCAGCCCGTAGCATTGCCCCAGGGCGCCCCTATCGATCCTTCGGCGTACTCGGCCGTTAAAGTCGGTCCTCCATTGCCTGTTGTCTACCAGGACGATCGGGTGATGGCATACCCAGGCACAGTGCTGATGTCCAACCTGCCGCCGACCAAAAATCATTCCTTCACCGATATCCAGCACGCCAAAAGCTACACGGACCTCACTCTGAATCTGATGTTCCAGAGTATGCCCGAGCCGCTGGTGCCTGCGCTATCTGACCCGGCCCGGTTTGCGTCTTTGGCTTCGACTGTGAAGAACGAGCCCTCCAATAACGAGCCGGTCAAGCTTCCGGAGATCCACTCTGCTTCCGCCGTTCCTTCCACTGCCCACTCGACAAACGTGTCCGGAACCACGTCACATGTCCAATCCAAGGCCCAGCTGGCGGAGCTGTCGTCTGCTACTTCGCCTGTAATCCAAGGAGACAAGGTTCCGTCGATCTCGAAGTTGCTCTCGTAGGAGGCCAGGAATAAAAAAAAGAGGAGGAGTGAAAAAATAGGGAGAATAGAGGATGGATGATGGAGGATGGGAGAGGACATGGGGGAGATCATCAACACCACTCTTTACGCTCTGAACTCATCGGACTTCGGAAGAGACTACTTTACGGTACTGCCGGAGTTTTTTGACCCGACTTTGACTCTCCATCATTGCTCCCATGCTACAACTTCTATGCTATAACGCTCCATGGTAATGTCTCATGGTTTTCTGTTGCGCTACCTAATAAGCTAATAAGGCCCCACGACTCCGCTCCCGTGGATTCTGTACCTCGTGGTATTCTGTACCTCGCGGTATTTTTGCCATGGTCTGGTTCCTTACCCCAAACTCGTCAGTCAGTTCTCGTCGGAAAACCACCACTTTCTTCCGGCCATTTTCTTCGGACCTTGGCACCAAAATCCCACCTTAATCCAAAATTCCAAATAGCCCAGCCCCACGCCAAGAACTCCGAATCAGGACATCCTGTTGCTGGCCCCTCCTACAGCTTCTAGGCTTGTCGGCTTTTTGCAACCGCGTTCCTGTCCCAATGAATCCATCTCGCCTTACCGCGCCTCAACTAATTCACCATGAACTCGCTGTACTACTCGAATTCCATCTTGAGCACCTATCTCAAGGGATCCAGTGAGGATCTTGTGGCACAAGCGCTGGTTCCGCAAATTGCCGTGGTGCCGCCGGAGGACCACGCCGAAACAGGAAACTCCACCTTTCGAGCGTCTACTTACTCAGACAACTCCGACTTCAACTCCTTGTATTCCCTGGTCTCTGGCATCTCCGACGACACGGATCTTGAGAGCGTGAAGCTCAAGTTGAACCAGTACGACACAAAGCGCAAGGGCAAGCTTCTGAAACTAAGGGACTTGTTCTCCAAGGAGAAGCGGGAGGAAGAGGCGGAGGACGATGAAAACACACTTTTCTTCCGCCACGCCTGCGGCCGCCTTCAAGATGATTTCTACGACTATAAGCCCAACGAAAGCCTAAATGTGGCCTGGGATCACGCGGCTGAGGTCTTTCTATTTGGCGATACGCTTCTGGTGATACTACCTACCCTGGGGGAGCTTCTACGATTTATTCTAGAAAGCTCGTTCGAGCTAGGGGAAGTGAAGTTTTCCAACTTGAACAAGTTTCACGTTCCAGAGCAGCTTGTTCCTGAGGAGCTTTTGCGAGACGTTCTTCCGGCGATCCACGAGTTCAACCATGTGTTGGACCTCTACGCCGAGTCCAAGGCCAACGCCCAGCGGCCAGAGCTCTACGAGAAACTCATTCGAGACGCCAATCGCTCTGACGGACTCTGTGTGCCTCTCGCCATCGCCATGTTTGGTAACTGGTTGCTTTCGTACAACAAGGGCGATGTTTCCAACAACTACGACAACGAGCTCATCTTCAACTACTTCCGCAAGGGGGCCAGGTTGGCGTTGGCGCTCCGCAAATTACGTCCTGTTCTTCAGCCAGCGGTGGAGAGTTTTGCTAAACCGGACCAGATCCTTCTCAACCGGTTCCTCAACAAAGACACCGATAACGCCCTAGCCTTGAGTCTCTACAGCTTGGGCGAGTACTACCAGCACGGACACAATCACAACGTGGCCGTCACGCTTTGGGAGCTCGGCTGCCAGCTTACAAAGGACCTTGAGAGTGGAAACCTTGCAGTGTTGGGTCTCACCAACGGCTACGGGTTCGGCAACAGGATCAAGGAACACAGCCATATTGGCAAACGGTCGAAAACGAATAAATTCAATACAAAGCGGCGTGTGGCGCACCTCTACCGGATCCTTCTCCAGCGACCTGACTTTCATGAATACGGCGTGTCGTGGGCCACCAAGGAGAAGTACGACTAGAGACGCGATTAGTTGCTACTGCTTACCGACGATTCATAAACACAAGCGCTCTTCGAGCTCGCTAATCTATCAATTACATACTAGTCGCATTATACAGTTCATCGTGACTTGCACTTCTGGCTTTCTGGCTAGTTCTTTCCTGCTGCAGCGGCTGCAGCGGCGGCCTCGTCCCGCTTCTTCTTTTTCTTATCGTCAATCTGCTCCACCTTGACCTCGTCCAAGCCCTTTTCTTCCAACAACTTCTCGATGTATGCCTTGGCTTCATCACTGACATCTCCCTGGACGACGATCTCGTCCTTCTTTTCGGCATTCTTCACCACAGAAGCACCCGTGGCAAACTTCTGTGCAAACGTCTTGGACAACTTCTTCATGTCGATGTTGAAGACCTCCAAGCCGCCGATGGAAATAACGTGCTTTCTTCTGTTACGCTCGATTCGCTTAATCACCACCTTGGACGCAAGCTTCTTCTTCAACTCCCGCTCCGCCTTGGCCTCCTCCTTCGCCTGTTTTTTCTCCAAGTCCTTGTGGATCTTTTCCTCCTTCTCGATTGACAAGGTCAGTGTAGCATTGGCTAAAGCAGCATCGCTGTACAATTTTTCGAATAGCTCCTTGTGGTTTTCGTTGAGCCACTCTCTGCACTTTCTGAACTGGCCGCCGAACTCGCAGTATTCTGGTGGAAACGAGCACACTTCACAGTACGTCGTGGCCTTGGGGGCTATTTCGGTCATTTGGGGATGAAGATTGGGGTAGTTGGTTTTTATCCGATAGTCGCACTGTGTAGGTCGATGGGATGGTGATGCCGAAACCGGTTGAGCAGGATATGGGAGGGGATATGGAATTGCGGTTTTTTTGAGTTTTTGAAAAATTGTGATGTGAGTTTGGGACTTGGGGGTTTAGGCTGGAGAAACTCTTTTTGGTTTGCTGGCTTTGGCCAGTGTATGGCTGCGAAAAGTCTATACGGAGACTAGTAGGTGTGGGTTTTGGAGGCGATTGGGGGTCCCTTACTTTTAGATTTGGCGATTTTGGAAAAGACAATTGCCTTGTTTTTCTGTGGATATTTTGAAAGGCAGAAATACGATTTCACCAGAATAGTTGAGAATTGGGAGGAAATGGTGAACTCTCACTGAGACAGTTGATACCTGCTACTGTGCATTTGAGTTTCAAGCGAACCGATAGTTTAATTATAATTATGACAGGGTTTTGGGGCGTTGCGTTTTAATCATTGCATTAGGTGAGTATTGCCCAGAACGTTGTTATACCCCAAATAAGCATGGCTAGTTGACCTGTGAATGAAGTAAGAGAGCCATGAATCGGTCAAACTCCTCAAAGAAAAATCAAGCTCCTCAACAAAACATTGAAGAATAGCTCATGGCAATGAAGATTCATCTCCACTTATCTCATCATCTAATGAAATTCATTTACCAACAAATCTCTAGTTTGGCGCCTAACATTTCATTCCTCTAAACACGCTCTTTTTATCTCTTTTGATAATCGTCTTGACAGGCAGTACCCGTCTATCCCTATGCACTAATTACATCATCAGAAAGCCCAACACATTGGCTACACCCAGTCCTCACACACCGAGTAAGCTCTGACAGGACGCTTGTTCTCGAGCTCAACGCACTTCCAGAGTGCCTCATTAAACAAGAGCTTATCGTCGAACTTCTCGTAGATCGTACTGAGATAGTACCAGAGCTCGGGGCTGCTGTTCCCGTGTGGCCAGCAGTTGCTGAACTCCTCCAAGTAGTTCTTGACTCTGATCAACCCGGCGTCTAAGTCCTTGTTGGAAATGAAGAGCGAGCTTTCGGGCTCATCGTCCTCAATGAAAAGCTTACACATACCAAGCAACGTCACGCCGTACGCCTTCTTGTGGAACTTCTCCTCCGGGTGGTGGAACTCCTCCAACGATCTTTCGAACTCCTGGAGCGACAAGAACTTGCGGGTTCTGGATGTCAAAAGACCCAAGAAAGTGAACGTCTTGACGTTGGGAGGAGCCACGGTTTCGGCTTCCACAATGCACTCTTCGGCTTCCTCAAGAGAACCTAACCTGAGGTAGATGGACGCAGCCCACAACCACACTTCTTGCAAGACACGGCCCGCTGGTCTGGCAGGCTGTGGCTCCGGTTTGCTGTTGTTTTTGGGAAGCTTACTCTTGAGTTTGTCTTTGGCGGCACGCTGCTCCCTCGTCTTGTCCACCTGGAGGTCAGTTGTAGTGGGGTCAATGACACTGGGGCGGTGGGACCACTTACTCTCAGCTCTAGATTGAACGGCACTCAAGTAGGAAAGAGGCTGAAGAGTGTTCTTGTGACTCTGCTCTTTGGTGTTTCCTTGCTCGAACAATTCACGGTACAACACGAAAACCTCAGCGATCGATTCCAAGATGTACTCGATGCCGTGCTTCGCTTCCCACAAGGCGAGTTGGGTCATCTTCAACTGCAAGATGGCATACTTCTTCTGGAACGAGACGGGAGTGCCCTTTTGGCGTGATTTTTGCATGTAAAGGCCTGCAATGTTCAAAGCGTCCTCGACAAACCTCTCAGACTCGGGGGACTTGGTCAAGTCACCCTGTGGTTTCTTGAGATCCTCCAAAATGGCAGCATTATCCACGAGCTGGTTGTCCGTGCTGTTCTTTTCGGTCTCAGCGGCAGAATGCAACAACACAAACAAGTTCCACATTTGGAACTGCTCAGGGTACTTCTTCAAGGAGAACTTGCACAACTTCAACGCAGGCTCAACAAGATTGTTGTATGATAATTCCAAGGCGTACCTGAAAAGCAACGTGGAGTTGCCTGTTGAGTTCACAATTAAACTGTTCTTCCAGTACTTGAGCACGGTCTCGGTATTTTCCTTCATTATTTCATGAGTGGGCGACAGGTGGGAGGCCAAGTAGGAGTAGAAATCACCCAAGACAAACCAGGCCTTGGACACAATACGCACAAACTTGGACTGGTCGTTCATCACCAAATTGGTGTTGTACCTGTGGTACAAGAAAGATAATCTATTGCTCTGCAAACCAGAATCTTCGTCGTAATGCAATTCGGCGATTTTGGCGAGCTCATCCAAATAGTGCAAAAGCTTAGGAGCGAACGTCTTGAGCTGTTCAACCACTGAATACAAGCTGTTGTAGCGGAACTTCTTGGGTAACTCGGCATCCAGGGACCCTGGAATCATGGAGTGTTTGGGGTTGAAGTGCTGGATGCACATGGTATAAATGTCGATGATGTCTAAGATGTTTCTAACCTTGCCGTGGTGTTGTTCCTGGTCCTTCTCCACGTAGTCAATGTAAGTCTTGAGTGCAGCAATGGCCTCGTCGTACTCCTCCAAATCAAGCAATGTTCTGATTAAGTTGGAGAGCACAGCAAAGCTCTGGTAGGTTTTTTCGGTCATGTTCACCAAGAACTTCTTGGAGAGTTTTGGTTTGAGCACCTGCGCCACGAGCGGACGCTGGGTGGAAATGTCGTAAAGGGCCTCGTATATCGAGTCAATGAAGTCGTCGTCTGCGCTGGATTGAACCTCTGCATCGGGGAAGTCCTTCTTTTGCTTTATTTTGGAGTTCACGAGTTCAGTCAAGAACACCACGAAGTCGTTGCGGAAGTCCTTGATAACGTGTTTCTCATTCTCTGGTCTCAAGCAGAAACTCGAGATGGCGGTGATGCTGCATGCGTTTTCGTTGAACGATTGAGCAAGTATATCCTTGAAAGAGAGCGGTCTGGCGCCATTGGAGCTCAAGAGACCCACCACTCTGAGCAAAATCGTGTCTTGCCAGCGGTTAGCAGCAATCTGGCTTTTGGTGCCGTATTTGGTCAAACTGGTCAAGTATTCAAGCCAGTGCTTGTACGAGCCGTCTCTCTTGCCCGATCCGTATAGGGCGTAGAATCTGGCGGTCAAGTAGTCGACAAAGCCTTGCTGGACTTCGCTATCCAGGCGGGAAGTTTTGGACACGGTGAACGCTGAAAGCGTTGCCAGCATTTGCTCGTGTTCGCCGCTCAAGTAGTGCAAATCCGCCAAAACCACCGTGTGGTAGAGCGCTTCATGGTAGGCCAAGTTACTTGTGGAGTAGTTGGCGCCAACCGACGATATGTAGTTCTTCAACTGGTCCAACTTGCTCAGAGCCAGCTTGGCAGCTTCTGTGTTGTTTCTAGACGCGATGGCATCGCCCAAGTCGTGCTGGATGAGCAACTGGAGCTGGTAGTCCACAAAGGCAGTCTGTTGGAACAAGTCAGGCAGTTCCTGGAAGTCAAGCACCTTCAGCGGAAAACTGCCCAAGGAGAGCGTTTTCATCAAATTGTCGTTCGGGGAGGCCTCGATCAACATGGCGGGCGGTCAATTTTTTCTGGAATTCGGCTCTGGCAGAAAACAGCTGGTAGCTATAGTGTTGATTCGATCGGCCAAGTTCTTTACACAACCACGGTCGAGCGTCAAAATTCACAGTGAGGCGTTCCCCATTCGGGCAATTTTTTCGCAGCCAAACAAGCACATGCGATAATGATGGGGTTAGCATCGCTCAAAAACCTTGTAAAGGCCCGGAAGATCGGCTATTTGCACGACGTGGTCCATCAATTTCTGCGGAGCCACGAGTTTTTGTCGAACGGCCGGAAAAACAACATTTTCAAGCTCGGCGTATCCGTCACATGAGTCTGTAGGGGCTGGGACATAGAGGAGAGCTATTTGGCGGAGAATTTCTTCAAGGCATTTTTTTTCGTCCAGGTAATCCACCTTGGTGCCCAACCTGTAGACGAAATGGGCCAATTTGGACAAGGCAGGCTCAGCGCCGGTCAAGAGCAAAGGCACAGAATGGAGAAAGCCCTGGTCCATGTGCATGGCGAAATACTCCATGAACATGTCTGACATGCCCGAAATAGCGGAGACGACGTCTTCACGGGCAACGAGGTCACTCCTGTTTTCGTAGAGCGGAGCTAGCACGTCGTGGAGAGACACGGGTGGGTCAAGCACGTAGCGGCCGAAATTGGCAAATTCTAGAAGACCCATCTGATAGTAGAACTCGGCGAGAACGGCAGCGTAGTCGCATAGAAAGAGTTTGACGTCATACTGGAAGCAGCAGAGCCGTCTGTTTCCGTCCACGACTCCCACGTACACTAGGTTGTTGAAGACGTTGGTCAATGGTCGGTGCACCTGCTCCAGCACCTCTTGGCGTAGTTCTCGAATACTGTCTAGATGGACCTCCAGGCGCTGTTCTCTTTCTTGCTTTTCTGCTTTGTTCTCTCCTTCGCTTGGTTCCTTGTCGTTTGATATGAACGCTTCAAGCTTGGGCTGTGTTGCATCCACACGGACAAGTTTATTCTCCTGGCGATACTTCTTCACCTGTGTAGCAACGTCGTCTACGTCGCTGGCTCGCTTGAACGTGCTCTGGCGAAAGGTACGGGACGTATCGTGAGAGGAAAGCGTATCATGGACCAAACCGGTGATCCACTCGATGATCTCCTCCTCGTGGAGAAAACGCACTTCTCGTTTCGTGGGGTGGATGTTCACGTCCACGTTCTGGGGCTTGATCTCCAAACTGAGGTAGAAAAACGGGTACGTTCCCTTGGGTAGAAAAACCTGGTACAACGACACCAAGGCCCGTTTGAGCGGTTCACACGAGACCAGCCGGTTATTGATGAAGAATACAGGCACAGCCCGTCGCTTGTTGTTGTAATTGAGCCCCGTGATGGCCCCGCTGACCTTTAAAAGCCCGTACTCCGATGGTCCCTCTTTGCTGAACTCTATAATATCACTGGCCACACCAACGCCGTAAACGGTTCTCAAACGCTCTTTAAGCTCGGCTTGTGGCCTTGTGGCTAGTGTCGGCGTCAGCTCCCCGAACTTCTTGCAAGTGAATCCCACGCCAGAGGCATGTATGGCGTATTTTCCCACCACATCCAATATCAGGGCTAGTTCGTCCAGTTTCAGCCTCATCAGCCGTAACCGAGCCGGCACGTTGTAGAACAAATCCTCTACTGTAATCTGGGTCCCGTTCTTGCCCGCCACAGGCTTCGGAGCGGTTTTGGACTCGCCTTCCACCTTGAACTTACTGTTCGCCAACATTCCACCGCTGTAGAACGCTTTGTAAGCCAACAGAGACGCGTTTGTTTTAGAAACAACGCTCAAGCGTGCAATGTGAGAAATTGAAGCTAAAGCCTCGCCCCGGAAGCCGTAGGTGGCTAAACTGTCGAGGTCTTCGAACAGACTGAGTTTGGAAGTAGCGAATCGCTCGCAAAGAAGCGGCATGTCGTCCACGTCAATGCCCGAGCCGTTATCTGTGATTTGCAAAAACTTCAATCCCCCGTCCTTCACGAGAATATCCACGCTTGTGGCGCCAGCATCAACGGAGTTCTCTAGAAGCTCTTTGAGCGCGTTAGCTGGTTGGATGATGATTTCGCCAGCGGCGATTCTGTTGACCACCAGCTGGTCAAGACGGCGAATTGGCATGAAATGTGGTTTATTCGGTTTTCTAAATACGCCAAAAACGCCTTAGTTCACCCAGTCTATGGAGTATCTTCTGGTGATATCCCCAGATGCGCGCTACTACTACATCAACACTATGGCTGAAGAAGCAGCACTAGAGGATGTGGCGCACAATATCGACGACATTTCCACGAATCTCAGAAATCGGGGTTTGGGCGTCATTTCAGAGGCTTACGAGCAGTACCAGAAAGAGGTGGCCCGTGCCGAGGCCCTAGCTCACAAGGGAGAAGCTGGACTGATGGTGATGGAAAAGATCCGGGAGTTGGAGCTGATTTTCGCCAAAATCACCCAGAACGACATCAAGGACTTGCCGATGTTCATGAAGGACTCGGAGGCTTTGAAGAAAACGGCAGCCTTTGCGTCTTTGAACGCTCAGCATATCCGTTTTGGCGACTACAAGGAAAGTGTGTCTATGGACGAGTTTCTCGGTGCCGCCCAGCGGTTTATGAACCCGGAGTTGGAGGAGACCTCCGAAAATGGGCCCGAACCGGCTCCCCTAACAGACCAGAAAGCCGCCAACGAGCTCTTCAACTCGTTTGACTGGTCCAAGCTCGGAGTCATGTG
Source organism: Candidozyma heveicola (assembly GCA_003708405.2). Lineage (NCBI taxonomy): Eukaryota > Fungi > Ascomycota > Pichiomycetes > Serinales > Metschnikowiaceae > Candidozyma > Candidozyma heveicola. The sequence goes on from PPOB02000004.1 coordinate 823,315, forward strand.
TGCACTGAGTGCCAGGGTTCTCCCCTCCCAGTTTCTCTACGGGCCTTTAGCTACACAAAGGCGGCGCCTAGGGCCTCGAACGCGGAACGTTGACGATTCGCTAGGCACTCAGGGCAAAACTACAGCGCAGAAGGTGTCGGTGGAAGATATCCACACGGATCCCGAACAGAGCACGTCCCACATGGTGCGGAGCATCTATCGGCAGTTGGTGGAGAAGAGCGAGGACGAGAGGCTCAGTTTCTATGTTTATTTCTTGAATCCCCACTCGTTTGCCCAGCTGGTGGAGAACCTCTTCTATATCAGTTTTTTGGTGAGAGACGGCAAAATCCGCTTGGACAGCGACGAGAACGGGCCGTATGTGGAGCTTCTAGACGAGGACGAGACGGCCGACGACAGTGAGGCCATTTCCCACCACATTGCAACGTTTGACTTTCCCACATGGCGCCGCTTGATTGAACAATACAACATCACCGAGCCTTTCATCACACATCGAGACGTTCCCGAGGACACAGAGCCGCCAGCCAGCCCGTGACTTTCTGAAACTCCTCGTCGCTCACATTCTGCCATTCTCCCAGACTCACAAGCTCGTTGAGCGGCCATTTGCGTATGGGCAAAACGTCCATTTTTGATTGGACTCGGAGCTTCTCGAAAAGCTCCATTCCAGCCACGCCGATCATTGTAGCGTTATCCGTGCACACAGAGAGATCGGGGTAATGCAATTGAAGGGGATTTGGCGATTTGATCTTGTGGAGTTTCTGGCGTAACTCCTGGTTGGCTGCAACTCCACCAGAACAGACAAAGTGCTTCACGTTGGCGAACTCCTGGGGATACTTGGCGAACGCCAAATTGACTCGGTCTATGATGTGCTCAAACACGGCCTCCTGTGCCTTGTATGCGAGAAACTGCCTTGTTCTTTCGTCGAGCTCGTGCAGTTTTTTGTGCTCTTGGATCGAGCTGAGAAGGTATGCAAAGGAAAAGGAGAGTCTGTCTGGGATTTTTTTGTGCTTTGGCTTGCGAAACGGCTGGGAGAGCTTGAAAGAGAATTCGTTGTTTCTGTCGTGGGTTTTGATAGACCCAAAGTGGGCTTTTTCATTGGTGGGTATCAGATTGACGTATTTCTCGAGCTCAGGTCCTAGCATGTTTCCACGCATCCCGAGCTCCCGGGCAGCCTTATCTATGGCGTCTCCGCATGCAATGTCCATTGTGTCTATGAGGATTTCGTGCTGTGTCAAGGACTTCAGAAACACTAGCATAGTGTGACCTCCACTGCAAAGAAGACTCAAAAACGGGTACTCCGGGGGCTGTTTCGAACCTTCAGCCGTGGGCAAGTACAGTGCTAGTATGTGCCCTAGCATGTGATGCGTTCCCACCATTGGAATGTCCCACGCTAGCGCTAGCCCTTTGGCATATTGCAAAGTCAGATTTAGTGAGCCCACCATTCCTGGGCCTCGAGTCACACAGAGAAGATCGGGCCGCTTTCGGCCCTCCAAGCCGTGCTTTGAACAAAATTCACGGACTAGAGTCGGCATATTTCTCAGATGAAACTCAAACGCTGCCGTTGGAATCACGCCTCCAGCTTCCACCGACCTCAAGGTCCGCTTCATTTCATCCACCACCGTTGGCTGCGAATCGGGAGTCTGTTTCTCAAGCAAAGCCACGCACGAGTCGTCACATGACGATTCTAGAGCTAGCACACGGTAGCATCTCACGAATCTCCTCGATAGAGCCCCAAACTTCTGGGAAAGCATGGTCTGGGGTAAGCGATGGGCTTGATGAGCCGTGCTAAATGTGGGGTCACGTGACGCGTGTCGAAATCGGCTTCCAGGCCTTTGGCCGGTTTGGCGTGAAATGGGTTCCTAGTTTCTGGAAATCAGGGCCAGTTGTTTGTTGAATGAGCGGGTTTTGTGCTTCCTGGGGTCTCTTTGCCTGGTGCTAAGCGCGCCAATCACAGGGCTATGAGAACGCTTACAATAGGGGGACGACCAATCCACGCTGCCAGCGACAAAAACGAGGAAATTTTCGACAATCTCGCAACTTCCCTCATAGCACCGTCAAAACCGTCAACTTTCTGGATTTTCCGGCCCACGAAGCCGTTATTACTAAGGAAAATGACTGCTGGTGTACGGGTGCACGGCTCGAAAATCTTCTCTCGCTTAACTGTTGATACTTACTGGTCCTCATTGAAGACTTTAGGCTACACCCGCTATTCCCGCCTTTTGGCGTCCGTCTTTCACCCCTCCTTTCACGTATGGACCCACGAAATTCAGCAACTGTTGATATTTGTTCCCCCACCTTCCTCCTCACATAAATGTCACAATCGTTGACTACGTCGGCCATACCGACGCCGTTCCAACCCCATCGGGACCACCAGACACATCATGAAAAGACAAGAATCCCTGAATCCCAACCTCCTGGAGATTTGGAGCCCGGGTCGTACTCCCCCATATTAAGTTGCATGTTGGCAGGCGGTTTTGGAGGTGCCATAGGAGATTCAGCTATGCACTCCTTGGACACCGTTAAGACCAGACAGCAGGGTTTGCTGTTCAACCCGAGGTACAAGAACATGGTGCCCGCATATATCACGATTTTCCGCCAGGAAGGGTTTTTCCGGGGCCTCTATGGCGGGTATACACCTGCCATATTGGGGTCTTTTCCGTCCACGGCGACGTTTTTCGGCACCTACGAGTACTCCAAACGGCTCATGATCAACAGCTGGCACATGAACGAGACCGTTTCGTACTTCATCGCCGGTATATTGGGCGACTTGTTTCTGAGTGTCTTCTATGTTCCATCAGAGGTGCTCAAAACAAGACTACAGCTCCAGGGCCGCTACAACAACCCATACACGAAAGGCTGCGGCTACAATTATAGAAATCTCCGAGACGCCGTCCGGCTGATCTGCAAAACAGAGGGCCCCTCTGCGTTGGCGTTCGGATACAAAGAAACGCTTTTGCGAGACTTGCCTTTCAGCGCTTTACAATTTGCATTCTACGAGCGATTCCGCAAGTGGGCCATTTTATATAACAATTCCAGCCAGGACTTGCCGTTTACTCTTGAGCTTGGAACAGGTGCGGCTGCCGGTGGTTTGGCTGGTGTTCTTACCACTCCGTTGGATGTGATCAAGACTCGTATTCAAACAGCTACAACCTCTACGGCAGGTGCACATGCTCCGTACGAAACGGCATCCAAGGGGGCTATCAGCAAGCTTCTCCACAAATTTTCGACTTTCCAGGCGTTGCATTCGATTCACAAAAACGAAGGCATTTACGGCATGTTTTCTGGAGTCGGACCCCGTTTCATCTGGACGGGTATACAAAGTTCCATTATGCTTTTGCTATATCAGATGACACTCAAACGATTAGACGCTGTCTTTGCCTCTGACCACCTGTTGGAGGCTTAGCAGCAACATGTACATAAGGGCGATTCATAGGGTATATTTAAATATTTAATTATCATAGACCGAATGCTGTAGGAGTAGTCGAGGTGCATTGGCTGCAAAATTTATATGCAGGCTGTAGGTTTAGCATAAGAAGAGGCCGTTCCCCCAAATTCCAAGCAAGTTTTTGAAAAGTTTTCTTTCTCATATGCCTGAAAGTATAGACTTCCTTATCACTCGTGCTTCTCAGCTAACGGTGCCCAACAAGGACTGGACCCACTACCGGCTGGGTCTCAAGCTCAGATGTTCCTATAATTCCTCTGGTGTGACTTTGGTGATAGTCTCCCAAGGAAAGCCAATCGTATGCTAAACCTTTTATTTATCACGTTCTCTCTAATCGCAGGATACGTCTCATATCACGGAGACAAACGTAAAGTTTCTCACCAAGGAACCTATTGTGGGGCTTAAGATCTCCGATGGTGATACTTTGAAGAAACGCGTTCAAATCACGTTTGATTCGGCTGGCCACTTTAATCTTTTTGCTCTGAAAATCAAGCTATGGCTCGGGTTGAGTGTGGTGGTGCTGCAGTCTTTGGAGGACCAGCTCCTGATGTCGCAGGAAGTCTTTGGTCTGCAAAGCCAGCGAAGAAACGATGCTCCCAAAGTTGAGAATGGAGAGCCAGCCGTAGCTGTTCAGTCACAAAGAATATTGTCCCAAGCACCGCCCAATTCCAAGGATTTGCATGTTCTGGGCTCTCAGACTGTCCAGGCTTCACAGCCATTCCAGGCTTCTCAAGCTCAGGCTTCTCAAGCTCAGGCTTCTCAACAGGTAGCTTCTCAGCAGGCAGCTTCTGAGACAGTCCCAGATGGATCTATTAGAACCTCGCCGTCTTTCTCGCAGAACGCAAATCAAACCGACACTTTTGCTGCTCCTGGCTGGCAGGTGAACTCCCCCCATCACAACCCCAACTGTTCCCTCCCACTGAATAATTTCACCCAATTAATCAACCATCTTATGATTGCAGCGCAGTGTCTTCAAGCAGAATCAACGGGAGTTATTCCTCAGGCGAATACCACCTCACAGGCGTCAGACCCAACGTGGAATGGTCCATATAAAATGCCTTACGACGGAACCCAGTATCCGCATGTTTTTGATCACGACCGTACCTATTATCCGCCGAGAAACACGTCATTTTCAAATGTCTTGAGCCAATCTTCAATGGCTCGTCCCGATGACACTTGTTTGTCCCAGCTGACCCAGCGATTTGATAATAGCTGCTTTTCAATTGATAGGTCAAAAGATAAAGGAACATCTCCTGATACTACCTTCCACGGGGCTGAGAAGCCCCTGATCACAGAGCACGATTTGCGCAACGCTCTTCAAGATATCCCCTTCGAGGTGCCCGCTGATGGACCAGAAAGAAAAACTCGAAGTGGAAGCAAAATGGATGGCCTCCTCAAGAAGGCGCTAGAAGAAGTCATGAAAAACGACGACGACATTGAGGAATTGGATGACATGTCGCTCAGGCTCAAGATCGCTCAGAGGTTGAAAAGCAGATCGTTCAGGGCTTTTGTCAAGCGTGTGGACAAGTTGGTGGGGGATAAGTTGCATCAATAATCTATAATGTCTATTAATTCAAATTCTCTAGAGGGATCTTGTTCCATTGTGTGATAGCCAACCCATCCTTCAACTTGAGCCTCTCTGCAATTATTTGATAATGGAAATATTTGGGTCCAATCTTGAACATGCAAAGCCAATAGAAGGCTCCGAAAAGCAAGCTCAACAACCCCACATATGGATATGGAGGCCAGTCCTCCATGCCCTTCGGATTCGGGTTTTTATCTGTGAGTGGCATTATCATAAGATAAGTTGATATCAAAATGACCAAGACGGTACCGACAATAGGTGAGCGGATGGGTGCTGTAAACTCGGGGTAACGTTTTCTCATGATGAAGATCCCAATGGCACAGAGCGCCACAAATAACTGCTGTGGGTAGCTTTCGAGCGAAACGATGTAATTGTATACGTCGCCATGAGGAGCACCCAATATCACTATGGTAGAAAGGGTACAACTGAGGACTAGTGTTGGAAGGGGGGCATTTCCAGGCCAGTTTGACGACATGAAGGATGAGAATGGCAAAAAGCCTTCTCTGAATACTTCTTGGCTGACACGAGAGATGGTGTACAAGACGACAAAGACGTTGCCAGCAGTGCAAACAGCGGCAGCAATGGTAAGGAACTGTCTTCCTATGCGGTATCCAAAGATTCTTTCAAAAAGAATGGATCCAATGAGCTGCCCACTCTCCAGAATTTCCTTATCTGGGAGCACCACCAAGTAAGCGATGTTGATGAAAATGTACGTCACTGTGATAATCATCAAAGAGACTGGGCCAGCAATCTTGAGTGTGCGTGTGGGGTTTTGAATCTCGTTGGTGACGGTGTGGATTGTGTTCCACCCGGCACATGCAAAGGTGCCCTTGATAATGGCACTGGCGAAAGAACCGAGGGTCATTTCGCTTTTTGTGGGAAAGAATTCATCGGCATGCAACTGAGACTCGATCTTCGTGATCGCCAGAGGCATAATAGTCACCCAGAGGCCTGTCAAGACAATCAAGGCAGCCAAAACCAACTTGAGAGCACCTATGAAGTTCTGGACTCGAACGCCATGGTGAAAGCTGATTCCATGGAACGCACAGGTCATGTAAAGCAACGCAAGACCGACCCAGCGAATGTTCCAGTCTGAGGTTTTGACGCCTAGTGCGTGCAAGAAATATTCCCCAAACACCAAAATGTTCAGGATCGTGAAGCCATACATGACTGAGTAAATCGAGATCACAACGCTGGCTAACATGTATGGCTTTTGATATATATCCTCGAAAAAAGCCTTGGTACCTCCGCTCCGAGGAATAAACAGCCCAAGCTCAAGATACACATAAAGGCCTGCAAACGCTGCTCCACAAGCCACGAGCCACGAAAGAAAGAAGAAAAACGGAGATCTTCCACAGTCGTTGTACATGCCACTGGAAATGGCTAAAAAGCCCGAGCCCAAGATCCGGCTCACAAAAAGCACTATCGTTGAAAAGAGCCCTAAATGGCGCCCTTGAGGCACTTCCTCCAATTGGGGCAAGAAGTTGGCCTCGTAGGGTGTGATGTCTAAAGAAGCGGAATGACCATTTGCTTCAATATCCTCCTGTTCTTGCAAAGGCACGTATTTGTGCTGATTCATGAATGTTCAACTGTGGACCAACTGCGGCATCAAGCACGCTATCTTGATAAGCGGACGTGCTTATGTGTAGGCAATCTGCTGCAAAATCTGGCACAATGAGATATGAAATGGATACTTTCAATGCACGGAATCGTGGGTTTCACTGTGAATTGGCTACTTGATACGTACTGGAGAGCTACTACGCAAAAAGTCTAAACCTGAGCGTTTTTTAAAGACGTACGATGAATAAATAACCACATGCTGAGGCGGAAGTGCCGCGTGGAGATGTCACAATGTCAAGCCACCTGGTGGCCTTGCCGAATTACTTCTTGTTCTTCCGGCTGACATAAGACTCCTTGGCAAGTTTGGTGAGAACATCAAGCTCTCCACTGTTCTCACACATGCTATAGAACAAGGTCTCTTTGTTGGCAATCAAGGCGTATGGGTCCTCGTACTCCACCACCTTACCGGCATCCATCACCAAAATTTTGTCATAATCGATGATCGATCTCAATCTATGGGCAATGGTGAGAATGGTCGAGCCAGCAAACTCCTCTCTGATAGTTTGCTGGATCATGGCGTCCGACTGGTAGTCGATCGAGGCAGTGGCCTCATCCAACAAAATGACCTTAGGACTCTTCAATAACGATCTGGCAAGACACATCAACTGTCTCTGGCCCTGCGACAAGTTGTTACCACCTTCGGAAACCGCATTGCTCAAGTCCAAGAACTTGTTCTTATTTTCTTGAGAGCTGTCGGCATCTCTAGCTCTCTCGTCACGGCCAATCAAATTGACTCTCTTCAAGGCCTCGAAAATCTGCTCGTCAGTGTACTGATCGAAGGGATCCAAGTTGGAGCGAATGGTACCAGTGAAAAGGGTTGGATCCTGGGGAATGATCGTGATGGCCTGTCTCAAATTACGCAAGCCAATGCTGCAAATATCCACGTCGTCAATCTTGATATAACCCGTTTCGGGGTCCAAGAATCTGAAAAAGGCGGTGATAATGGTCGATTTACCAGCGCCAGTACGGCCAACAACACCAATCTTGTGAGCGGGCTCGACATGGAACGTCACATTCTTAATGACTCTGGGCAAGTGTGGAGCGTATCTCAACGAAACATCCTTGACCTCAATCTCACCTCTGCTGGGCCAATCACCCTTAGGCACTGTCTCGGGAATCTCACTTGGAGGCTCCTGGTCAACCTTCATGAATTCTTGCAAACGCTCAACCGAGTTCATATTCATCTCGACGTTGGCATAAAGACGAACAATCCACAAAGCGTTTTCCGAGAAGGAAATGGCGTAAGACAAGGACAAACCGGCCAAACCAGCGTCAATTCTGCCAATGGACAAGATCACAAAAATACCGGCAAACAACATCACAAGCGAGCCGACAGCATCAATACGCAAGGCCAACCATCTGTTTGCGACCCACATGTAAAAGAAAGGTCTGTTGTTTTCGTCGATAGCCGCCAAGTTCTGTCTCATGAAACGAGACTCCACACCGTAAGCTCTAATCGTGGCAACACCGGTCAAAGATTCTGAGAAGTGCTGGTGGATAGGAGATTTAGTGATGGAGTCGTATCTCTTCAACTCTCTGGAAAGCGTGATGTAAAACGAGCCGACCAAGTAGTACAAATAGGAGATGATGACCGCAAAGAACAAGAAGCCTGGGGTGATGACGGTAATGAGAATGAAAATGGAAACACACGAAACAAGACAAGCGAAAGTGGCTTCACCGAAAGGAGTCAATTCTTGGTCAACAGCCTCGATGTCCTTGGAGAATCTGTTCATGATACGACCAAGAGGCGTCTTATCGAAGAAACCCAATTTGGCACTCAAGATTCTCGTCAACACACGCTTGAAGATTCTGTTGGATGCTCTAATACCAGCGAAAAACGACACAAACACACGGATTGTGGCCAACACGGAGTAGGCCAAACCGATCACGGCGTACCAGATGATATAGTACTGAACAGGGTGGGAAGCCCTGAAAGCAGTGACGACATCGGACGCTTGCTTGTAAGCAGAAGAAACCGAGGCAATAGCCAAATTGGTGTTGGCAACAAAAGTATTGACTATCGCAGGCATCGAGTCACTGGTGATACCAACAACGTGCATGACCTTTGCAATCGTCTCAGGAGTGTCCGAAGCCCACTTCTTCAACCACCAAGACTGGCCAATGTACACGAGCTGGGTGAAGCCGTAAGTGAAGATGATAATGGACCAAGTGGGCCAGCCGCCAAATTCCTTGATGTATCCAGCATAGACGTCCAAACCAACAACACCCTCGGCTTTTTCTTCTTCCTCGATCAATTTACCGTCAGTACGAGTGGCTTCTTGTGGCTCCTCTTCGCCAGCAAGGTCCTGCAACTTCTTTTCGATAACAGCAGCCTTGGACTTCAATTCAGAGTTCTTCGAATCCAAAGATTGCAAGTTGGTGCTCGACTGATTACGGGAGTTCATCACAGAGGATTTCACCAATTCGTCGTCGCCAAGGTGGCCCTCGTCCAACAATGCGTCGGTAGTACCCTGAGCCTTCACCTTACCGTCTTCCATAACGACAATCCACTCGGCCTTTTGCACAGTCAAGGCAACATTGTGGGAAACCAAAATACATGTTCTGTTCAACATCAAGGGACCAGAAATACAGTTCTCATAGATCCAGAGAGCCGTGTGAGAATCAACAGCAGACAAACAGTCATCCAACAAGATGTGTCTGGAGTTGGAGTACAACGCTCTAGCCAAAGAAATACGCTGTTTCTGGCCACCAGACAAGGCAATACCCTTTTCACCAATCTCCGTTTTGTCACCAGCAGGAAGAATCTGCAAATCACGGGTCAATCCACAGGCTTCGACGACTCTGTCGTAACGTTCTGGAATGTAGGGCTGGGAGAAGATGATGTTGTTTCTGATAGTGTCGTTGAGCAACCAAGCAGATTGGGAACAGTAAGCCACCGACTCGGTGAAGCCTGTGCTAGGGTCAACGACCAACTCGTCTCTAGGAATAATACCAGGCAAAAACACCTTACCGTTCAAAAGCTCCATCTCACCCAAAAGGGCCATAAGCAAAGAGGTCTTACCTGCACCAGTGGGTCCAATGACAACATTCAACTTTCCTGGCTTGAAAGCAATGTTTAAGTTTCTCAACTTGAAGTCAGCGTCGGAAGAGGAGTTCCACGAGAAAGATGCGTCCTCAAAACCAATAACTGGCGAGTTTTCCGTGCGTTTCTGACCCAATTGCTCGTACTTGGACGTCTCGTCCTCCTCCAAAAAGTCACTGACTCTGTCAAGCGATACTTTGGACTGAATAACGATGGCAGTCATGTCGGCCAACTGATCAAGAGGAGCTCTCAAAAGTGTGAAGAACGACAAGGCAGTAAAAGCGATAGGAGCAGTCAAGGGCTTGCCCTCGATCATGGTATAACAGTAGAAGGAAATGACTGTGATGATTGTTGGAATGGCAAACCAGTTGAAACTCTGGAGACCCCACAAAACGGATCTCAACTTGAGGTAATAGAGCTCGTCGTGTCTGATGTTCATGATATTGGCGAAGAAGTTGTTCTCCCAGGCAAAGAATTTGATGATTCTGATGCTGGAGAAGGTTTCGTTCATCTTCTGGATTCTCTTGTCGGTTGTAGCCAACATGGCTTTCTGGGCATCACCAGTCCACAAAGAGAGCTTGTAGTTGATGGGCAAAAAGACAATGATGGCAGCAGAACCAGCCAAGGCACTCCAGCCCAACAAGTTATACAAGAGCACCGTACACACAACAAGCATAAGTGTACCGCCAGCGAAAAAGTGCAAGTATCCACAGACCTCGGAAACCTTAAAAGCGTCAATGGCCATCAAGTTGATGATAGCACCCAACTCGGAGGTGCCGGCTTCTTCCTTCTTCTTGTCGGATTCGAGCGACTTCTGGTCCTCGGGCTCATCGTCGCTGACGTCCTTAATTGAGATCTTTCTTCTCAATGCCTTGGCATAAACTTCACCGATAATAATAGCTCTCATTCTGACGCACACACGTCTGCCAATGAACAAGGAGAATCCGGAACTGAGCGAGTCGATCAACTTGGAAAGTGGCATGAGCAAAACAAGGCACCAGGCCATGCTCTTTGTGGTGACGGTTGGGTCCTCGACGTACTCCAAGACCTTCTTCAACAAAAGAGTGGGGAGGAAAACCAAAATGGACTCGCAAAGCGCCCAGAATCCCTGGAGGGCAAACATCCACTTGAAGTGGGAGAAAAGCTTGATCGTGAAACGGGCTGCCAGCTTGGTGGAGTCAAACACCTTGAGCACATGCAAAGCGTAGTCGTCCTCTCTCAAGCCCCAGATATCTGCCATCGTCAAGGGCGATTTACGAGCACGCCAGATCATGGAGTCGATCCAGGAATAGGTTGAAAAAGACCAAAGCGAGGCCAAATTCTCAGGCGAAGGTTTGGCGCCGTCGGACGTCACGTAAATGCTGGCAGGCTGGTCGCCCACGCTGCACGTTACAGCAAGGAAAACGAGAACAACGGTTACGGCAAAATCGGCCTCGTAGTAGTATGCCACGGGTCTGGGCTTAATATGGCCGATCAAGGCCGACCGGAAGAAAACCGTGGCAGGGAAAATGTGGAAGAGGTACAACGCCGTCAGATGGGCCCACAAAGAAGGCAAGGGGAGCTTTTGTTTCCTCGTGTTGGCGACTCTAGCGCCCACCAAGGCAAAAGCGTAGCCCCAATGAGCCACAAGTGCAATCTGGACAATTGGGTCTTTCCACTCCTTGGAGAACGCTCTCACGAAGAAGGTCGAAATTGCCATCACCAACTCCACGGAAACCAACACAAACTCCATGGAAAGGCGGGCCCTGTCGCCCAAAGACTTGGGCTGTTCCACAGTCTGGCCATGAGGAGTTCCGTCGTCGTTGGTATTGGACAAACGCATCATATCAAAGTGGCGCTCACGGAGCGAGATTTCAGGACGGTTCAGGCCGTCGGAGGCCTCCACGGCGCCGTAGGCATCGGGAGTGGCCAAAAGAGGGCGGTTTTCATCCAACTGGACAGGTTTGGCGTATTCGGAAGCGGATTTCACAAGCAACCAGGCCACGGACACGGCGGCCACGGCAAGCGGGAAATACGCTGTGATTTCGGTGCGGAAGCACCGCGGCACGTCATCGTAGTCCCATAGTAGACAAGACATGGCGATGGTGGAGGTGAAAAAGAGGGCAGCGCGCAATATATGTACTTATAGTGGGAGGGAGCCGGGGGATTCTGGGGTGGACGGGGGCAAATGGGTTTTATTTATTTGGAGGTGGTTTTTAAAGTGGTGGTTTTGGGGGTAAAGTTTTTTTTTTTGTTTTTCGAACGGTGGTGCTGGGTTGGGTGTGGTACTCTGGTTAATTAGTCCTATCTAGATAGGCCTATCGCGCAGCCATACTGAAAAACGGACTACACAACTACAAGCAGGTCTTTTCACGGTTTGCCTGATTTTCTTTTACCCAATTTTTATATTCTCACAATAGTTTGAGTCCAAAGTCGCCAAAATACCCGTTCCTGGCTTCGTCCCCGATGAGTCAACGGCCCAATTCGGAACGCGGGGCGTACTCAGCCGGCTATTGTGATTTCTTTGTCAATTGCACGGCTTGATATCTGCGGACTTCGGGGCCGCTGGGTGAAAAATTCGGGACCATGCCGAGGTCGGATTTTCGAGAAATTCAGGTTTTTTTGCAAACAGCGTCGGTTTTGGGTTCTCGGCCGTTGTCTTGGCCCGCCGTTTGCGGCGTTTCTTCGTTTATCGGTGCCTTTCAGCGCTGCCGTTTGCAGCCATTCGCCTCGTGCGGCGGTGCTCCAGAAACCGGTGGAATGTGGGCGGCGGTTTCTAAGAAAACGCAGTTCTTGGTTGTTTTTGGTTTTTGAATTTTGGTTTTGGTTTTTAAAATTTTGCTTTTGGTTTTGGTTTGGTTTTGGTTTTGGTTTGGTTTGACTTGGTCAAGTTCATGCTCTTCAAGCCTCTGCGAACGGCACTATCAAGCCACCCAGCTGGCTCTGGTTTTGCATTGGCTGTTGAAAATGGGAAGTGAGTTTGGGTTTTGGATGTTTGGCTTGGCTTTTTGATTGGCGATTGGGTTGGAGTGTTGATCTCGTCAGGCGTTTGAGGGTGCCCGCTGAAAATGCTGAAAATTGCTGAAGATCGTGCTTAATACCTTATTGTGGAAGTCAGGCAATTGACCAGATGATGGTGGCTTGGAGTAGTAGTGGACCTGAAGCTATGAGGTTTTCCCATTCATAAATAATAGGGATTGAGCTTACAAGAGCTGAAAAAAATGCTCAGAAGCCCTCAATAGAGTTGGTTTAGAGGGTCTATCTCGATCAGCTTGTGTACTGGAGCTGGAGGATTCTCTATACGAAGACTGGATAAAGGGAACTTTATCTCGGAATTCTCCCAAGGAAGAGCAATTTCTCGTTATTTGCTTCGTTCTCTTTCTTTTAATCAAAAGAAGATGATTCGCTCGTCAGCCTCCCTCGTACGTTTCTTATTTCCCTCGAAGTCTTTACTCTATCTGCTCTCCTTGTTGCTTTCTTCGTACTCGTCTGTATTAAGGCATTTTCTGGTCGGTCTTTGAAATCGACCAAGTATCAGATCACAGAAACAAATCTGACAAAAACCGACTTGTTCCACAGAATTCCTTTAAATTGGGCATTTTCCACCACCATTTCTCTGGGTCTCGCTAATGCGGACCTGCGTCCGAAGATCTGGTCAGACACCTTTGTGCACTTCCAGTCTGATTGTCGTCTAATGCTTTCGTGTTTTGTGACATTTATAACTATTTTTGAAATGGACAGCTATTTGTTTAATCTTAAGAATTGCTGATCAACGGTGCCGTTTATAATCCGCTTGGAGAGACTTTCTGAAGATCACTAAGGAGGGACATAGTTGAGAGTCCCCAACAACTACGGTGGATGCTTCTTGATGAACTTTCGAATGCTCCATGTTTATAAAGTGCTGAAAAATTCACCAGTTGTACCAGGTATGGATTTCGTTTTTGTTAGGCGACGCTAAGGGTGGACTAATCGAACGACATGAAATTAAGATAAATACATATTGCTTATCTCTTAAGTTCAGAACTTCATAAAACGAAAAACATAAAATATTTGCATACCAAGTTCAGCAAACAACGCAGCCTGAACAACGATAGAAGGCCAAAGCGACAAAACCAATGAAGTATTCTGTGGTTGTTTCAGTCAGTCGCCTTCCATGCATCGCTAATAGAAAACTGTCGACAAGAGCCAAACTTAAGAAACATTTCGATACGATACAACTGAAAAAGACTCAGTATCTATCCCTCTGAGGCCGCTTCGAGACCTGAATACGAAGCAAATACAGCGCCAGAAGAAATACAATGCCAGAAATCCACAGACGTGCCGCCAAGGCATTGTGATAATCTGACAGTGGATTACGCCAATTCCGCTAGCTTCCACTCACCCTCCACCCACTACAACACAACTCCCACCTAACCAAACCCACCACACAACTACACTCCTCTTACCCAAATTTTTATTCTATCTCCACACTTCCCAGCTGGCGAGGCCCATGCCATTATGCTACCTAGTCCTGGGTCTTCTGCGTACCTCTCAACAAACCGGTTCTTCTGGCGGCAATCAAACCAGCCTTCTGACCTGGCACAGCACCTCTAGAAATCGTCGAAGCCTTACCAATGTGCTGGTGGTTACCACCACCGTGAGGGTGGTCCACGGGGTTCATGGCCACGCCTCTGGTTCTGGGCCACGAGTTTCTCTTGGCCTTGTACTTGTGGAACGCTCTACCGGCCTTCAACAATGGCTTGTCGATTCTACCACCACCGGCAACAACACCAATAACACCTCTGGCGTCGGACTTGATAATTTTCTTAGCACCAGATGGCAACTTGACTCTGGTCTTGCCCTCGTCGTGGTTGTGTCCGATGATGATAACGTAGTTACCGGAGGTTCTGCCCAAGGCACCTCTGTCTCCGACCTTCTCCTCCACGTTGGAGACAATGGTACCCTCGGGACAAGAGCCCAAAGGCAAAACGTTACCGACGTTCAAGGAGGCCTTCTTACCACAGTACACGAACTGGCCAGTATAAAGACCCTCATTGGCCACGAAGGTCTCTTCTCTCAACTTGTATCTGTATGGGTCTCTGAACACGACCTTGGCGAGGGGGGCGCCTCTGCCGGAATCGTGGATGATCGACTTGACAACACCACGAATGTAGCCGTGGCGTTCAGCGTAGTCGAGGGTTCTCAACTTGGCGGCGCCTTTTCTCAATCTCGTGTGGGCCGTGAAAACGGAGCCGGCACCTTTTCTCTGGTTACGGATGACTCTACCTGTTTGTTAGTGCGGGAGCATTATTGGGCCTCGCTGGGGGCACATACCCATGGTTGTTACTGCTAGATGGGTTCTGAAAATCACTATAGAGCTTTGAGAGTGGTGGTTTGGTCACGTGACTTGTGGTCGCGTGACAAGTGATGTCACGTGCTCGCACTTAGGGCTCGGCCCTCGTCTACAGCAGCACCTAAATAGCATTTTATCAACCGGCTCGGTGCTATTTCCATCCGGCAGAAGGTCCGACCGGCCTAGGCGGTCTCTTCGGCGACAGGCTCCTGTTCCGCAGCACCAGGCTTCTCCTCCTCGGCTGCAGGCGCCTCGTTTTCAGCTTTCAGTGGACTGTCCACAGCAGCCTCAACGATGATGAGCCTGCCGTTGACCTCCTTGCCGTTGTACTCGTCAATGGCCCGCTGCTGAGTCTCTTTATCCTGGAACTTCACAAACGCAATGCCTCGGTTGTACAATGGCTTCTTGTTGGCCCTGAATTGTTTGAGAAGAAACCGAGGCACTCTCTTGGGCGGAACATGGACCCACTTGGGGTTCAATGGCTCGAACAAGGCTTCTAACAGGTCCACTGTGGCCTTGAAGTCCAAGTTGGTCACGAAAACGGTGTCCTCGGAAGGCTCTCCCTCGGGAGTCTTCTTCGAGTCTTGTTTCTTCTGACGAGCCCCATTGGACGCTGGAGTTTCAGTTTCAGACTCGGCCACAGCTTCGCCCTCGGCCTTTTGCGCCAACTTCTCTACCTTCTTCCTCTCGGCCTTGGCCGCTTGCGCCTTGGCCCGCTTCTCCTTCTTCATGGCTCTCCATTTCTCCACCTTCTGGTCGTGCTCTTCCTTAGTAGGAGGAGGGTGGGCCTTTTTGGCAGTGACCACTCTGCCCTTGATGTCCTTGCCGTCGGTCCGCTCCAAGGCCTGGTCAGCGTCCTCCTTGGTGGCAAACTGGACAAACCCGAACCCTAGTGGTCTGGTGAGAGGCTTCTTCGTTTTCAGGTGTTTGAAGAGCGTTTTCAAGGGGAGATCCACCTGCTCGACCTGCAAGCCTTCGTAAAGCGCCCGGAGGTCTTCCTCCACGACGGAGAAGGCAATGTTGCCGATGTAGAGTCTTTCTTCGATGACTGGCGTGGACATGGATGTAGTTGCGTGTTGATTTGGGCTTGCGGGCCTGCATGGCTGGCTAGGTAGGTTTGGAGATTCGGGGGCGGACGGTGGGGGACGCCTTTTCGGGGGAGACTGGGGGATCCGTGGAGGGCAATTGGGGGCGAAGAGTTCGGCTACGTTTTTAGAATTTGGTTTTTCTGGGTGGAATGGCGGTTTTGATGGACCCTGGGTGTGTGGAGTGTGCAGGACTGCCGGCCGGTGTGGACCAAGGGGACGTCTGGGGTTGTGGTAGTTTGGAGAGAATTGAGAAGAAAAAATACGTGATTGGTTAATTTGGGATCTTTTTGAAGTTGGGAACCCTCAATTGAAGCTTGGCTCGCTGACTGGCTCCTGTGGAGCACCTTGTATCTTCGAGCCAGCCAAAAGTGAATAGAGTTTGGCGGCTTTGGGGAATGGTATTCAAAGTATTGAGAGGCTTTTTTTTATACATAAGCCGCTGACGAAGAAATTCCCCACTATGTCTATGCAATTGATGCCTATGTGGTTTCAGGACGCCTCCCAGTAGACCAATTGAGTATAAGGAATCTGGAATATATTTCCTACCTTTTTTTTTTTTTTTTTTTTTTGCCAATCGTGATTCAATTGGCTGCGTGACCATTATGGTATTACAATTCATTCGGGTACTCGAGTACACACCCCATGGTAGTTCAACAGCTATGTAGTGGGCTCTAACTACGAGATCACCCAACTGGAGTTCCGTTGTATTTGGAATGACTTCAAGAGAATGTTTTTTGGCTCTGATTTTCATAATTTCATCCTCCTGATTCTTAAAATCTCAGATTTGGGCTACAATTGACTCTTCTGTTGGGTGTCATATGTGCAACAATTCGTCCCATGAAAGGCCCCTAAAAGGCTATCGAAAATACCATTGTAATTTTTGTGATACCGTTGATATTTTGATAAAATTATTTAGGTGCTACTGGCTTCCCCGAATTTTCCACCCTACTGGTTGTTTTGCATCTTCTCACCAGACTCTAGAAATGGTTGCAAATGAGATCCAGCACTGGGAATGAAGATCTCTGCCAGACTTATTTTAAAAAAAAGAAAATGAAAGAAAACACAATTCATGAGAAAAACTTCCAATTACCGTAGAATTGAGGAATGACTCCTCATAAAAAGAGCTACTGGCTTTCTTGGTTCCCTTATTGACCGTGTATGGAGGATTGGTGAAGAACCCTACGATGACCATACTAAAAGCATTCGGATCATTGTTTTCTTGTATTCAAAATAATTAAAACGTTCATCGTGATTTGTGAATTGTGCAATTGGAGGCCGGAAAAATCAGACTTGTTCCTTCAGCACGACCTTAGTTACTCTGCCCAGAACCAACAATCTTTGCACCATTTACACCAGAGAAATGAATACTTCAATCCACTTTATTCAACACTCTCCGATTTCCAACTCAAACGTTCAATTCCCCAACTCTCCCCAATGACTTTCATGGCCTCAACGACTTTCATGGCCTCAACAATTCGTCCTACAGACTCACCCCACTCACCCTACACTACACTTCTCCATGACGATAGCGTTTCTATTTGAAATTGTACTGCCGAAGCTGGCAAGAGATGAGGAATACATGCAGTGGATTTTGTAGCGCCTACTTCAACTTGTGGAACAACCGGGGCGCCGCACAGTCGTTGATGCAATGTTGCAAGTGGAAGAACTCCTCAACGCAGTCCTCCTTGTGCTCCTTGTGGGCGTAGTCTGGGTCCTCTTGCTCTTTTTGCACTCTTTCCACACAGTGGTCAAAGTGGTGCACGAAAGGCACACACTGTGCCGTTTTGGAACATTCATCACGGAGCTCGTCCAAGGGGTCGACTACTTCCTCCTCGTCTTCGTCATCGTCGTCTTCGTCTTCGTCTTCATCCTCGTCTCCGTCGCCGTCTTCGCCTTCTCCGTCCTCAGAAGCCTCTTCGGCGTCGTCCTCCTTCTCCTCGGACTCCTCCAGAGCTTCTTCCGTGGACTCCTCCTCGTTGGACTCTTCGGTGGACTCCTCGTTGGACTCCTCGTTGTCAGCAGGGGCTTCTTCTTCGGGCTGGTTGTTAGTACAAAGTTCGATGTGTAGAGCAGTTTCGAGTGACGCTGTCCAGCGTGGATTCCATCTTGTTTTTCGATTCTTCACGATCTAGAGAATCCTCTCATATGCCGCCTCACGACCTCTCACGGCCTTACGGCCTCCATCCTCGTTTCAACATGGCTCTTCTTGCTCTTCAATGCTTAACATACCTCGGCAGCATAGGCTACGGGAAAAGCCTGCTCGATCAAGTCTCTGAAAAACGACATTCTATAGAAAGGATCCGGGCAGCTGGGGAATAGATTAAAAGTGCCTCTGCGTGGGAACCTGGTTTAGTGAAGGTGTCTTGGTAAAGGCTGTTTTTTTGGAAATTGGAAGGTGCGAAGGTTGCAAATCATAAGCCTGGCGATTGGTCAATTTTGGCCTGCGCTATACAGGCGCTGGTGCACGGGTGTGGACCCCGATTATCCAGTGAAGAGGCTTCGATTATTCAAGCGGTTGTTTTTGATACTTGGTGTTTGGGAGCTGTGGGGGTTTTGGTGGAGTAAGGTGTTTCAGTGTTTTTGGTTTTGGAGGGCTGTGGCGGTGGAACGGAATGGCTGTGAAATGAGACCCGGCTGATCCGGTAGTCTGGAGGGAATTGTAGGGTAGGTTATTTTGTGGGATCAGGAATTGAGCTGTGAATTGGATTGAATGGCCAGGGCCTTTTGGGTGATCTATAGTGTGTGGTGCTTTGGTTACAATGGAGGTTTCGGGTTTGGGTGAGACCTCAAATTGGCATGGAGTGATATTATTGGGTGTGATTTTTATGAGTCGGCATTGGCTTTGTTTGAAGTAAATCGACTATTGGATTGATTGGAATAAATTGACCATTTTGCTTTTGTATGTTGTGAGTTTCGACGTGAACGTTATACCAGTATGGTCTTGCGACCGGTATCATTCTGGGTGGATTCACAAGAGAACCGATTTAGGTCGTTTTTCGAGACGGCTTTTCTAAAATATTTCGATTGTGAAGCTTTTTCAAATTTCTGAATAAAGAATCAAGTCAAGAAGCTCTCCGTGGCTGCTTCTCGTAGAGTTATCGCCATATATACGGTTTAAATGTCAGAACTAGACCATACTGCTACGATAAGAGTGCCAAACCATAGCCATCAATTTTCATTACCAAATTAAAGGTTATCACTCCCTTCCTCCTTGCTGGAAGGTTTCCCTAGATCAGCACAGCTACGTAGGTGTATTGTCAATGTGGGTACAATACACAGTTTAACAATACCAACTAAACACATTGTCTTGATTTTTCACTGAATCGCAGCTTGCCGGAATGAATGGCTCGAAGTCACGCCCGTATTAATCACTGATTCTAAGTTTGCTTCCATTCCTTGGCTTGGTTGTATTAGTCTATGGGTCTACCACTCCATTGCTTAATCGGAAGGATATGAAAAACCAACTCCTCTAATCTGGAAGTTTCACTAAAAAACAGTAAGCCTATCAAATCACCGCCTCTTCTGCTCCCACAAACACTCAATGTCCTTCACTTCCCTGCTTCAAGTAGAATCCACTTCCAACTCCTCCTCATCGCTGCAACATCAACTCATCTTATCACCTGCGCAATATAACGCCTAAAATACTTCCCTCTACACTACACCGGTATCCAACGGGCGGGGCCCTATTAACTATACATGACTTAAGCCTGACCGGAGGTCTGGGCAGTTTCCAAAGCTCTGGCCTTCTTAGCAGCCTTGTCGTTGTGCTTCTTGCCCATGATACCACCACCCCAGTGCTTTCTGTGCTCCTCGTACTTCTCGATGAAGTTGGCGTTGATGGTGGAGACCAACTTGGACAACTCAGCCTCGTCCTCAGCGGAAACCTCAGTCAAAGCAGCAACAGAAGAGGTCTTCTTGTGCACCAAGGTTCCCAATCTGGCCTTACCCTTGACAATGGCGTATGGAACACCCATCTTTCTGCACAAAGCAGGCAAGAAGATGACCAACTCAATAGGGTCGACGTCGTTGGCAATCAAAACCAACTTGGCCTTCTTGTTCTCGATAAGAGACACAACGTGGTTCAAACCGTACTTGACAACAACAGGCTTAGGAGAAACGTCGTGGGCCTTCTTGCCCTCGGCGATAGCAGCAGCCTCCTTGGTCAATCTCTCCTTCTTGTCAGCAGCAGTCTCTGGTCTGTACTTGTTGAAGAGCTTGAAGGTCTGGGTGGCGGTGTTTTTGTCCAAGACGTTCTGGAACTGGGCGATGGCTGGAGGAACCTTCAATCTCATGGCCAAGATCTTCTTCTGTCTCTGCAATCTGACGTACTGGGGCCATTTGACGAATCTGGAAAGGTTTCTCTTTGGCTGGATGTCCTGGCCGATACCGTAGTTTCTCTTTCTGGTCTCGATCAAGGGGTTGGCGACCTTAGGCTGAACAGCCTGGGCCTTAGCGGCCAAGGGGAGGGGGGCGACTTTCTTACCTGGAGCCATATTTGTTGGTGATGGATGAACTTTTTGGTAGAATTTTTCGGCTTTCTCACTGTGTGTGGTGCACGGGTGCCAGGGAGCGCCATACTGCAGGTAATTCGGTTTTGGCATCGCGGTGCTTGTGGACGGTCACGTGGTGTGTGTGACTGTCGAATGGTTGCAACGGTGAAGTCGATGGGTGGGTGTATTTTTGTGGATAGGGGAGGGATAAGGTTTTGTTCGGATGGTTTGTGGACGAAATTGTGAACTTTGTTAAAATAAATAGTGTTTTACTTGGTTTATGTTGAAATGGCTTAAGTCCCCAGTGGGTCTAAAAACTGAATTTACATCCAGGGCCGTCGATACTGATCTATTAGGCAAGTTGAAATGACTCTTGAAACCTGAGTTGACTAGTATCGGCTTCTCAGACTTAAGTTCGAAGAGTCGTATTTGAATTGATGTGAGAAAACGATGATGCCTTTGTTGCAGTGAAGCATCATTGTTGAAGTGATGTAGGTGTGTAGAAGTTCATTGTTTGACGTTTCTAATTCTACTATGAATATGGCTCTTCCAGTTATTTGCCTCGAAAGATTAATGGCCTCCAGGAAGAAAGAATAGGTTGAGCTCTCTCGACACTATATGGGACAAGAGTACCTAATCGGACGATCCTTCACAATCCTCATATACCCCGTCGGAAAAGCTCTTGAGCTACGGAAATGGGCTTCTTGGGTATTTCATGAACGTTGGGGTTTGTCCAATTCATACCTAATCCTTGTTCAAGTCCATTTCATTCGTCAAAGGACCGAACTGTACTACACCTACATCGCATATCATCAGTCGTTATCTCGTTACTATTGATCCAGCTGAAATTGGCTGGTAAAACATCTCTTTTGAAATCCTCTAATGGATCTCCATGTACCTGGTATCAGGTTCTAAATGTGAAACACGCCGCCGCACCGTGCTCGAAATTCCGGCGCAGCAGCTGCATGTCAGTTTCCACGCAGACACTTGCAGCAGTTCGAAGTGAAGGTCTGCGGGTTTTGCTGTGGGCCCATGATAATATCTGCTGAGGACGCATGATAGTGAGTTATTGATGGACCTTGGTAGTCTAATGGGGTTGAGTAGTTGGGGAGTTTGGGCGTGAATGGCGATGGGAGCTGTTGGCACTATGGCAGGCGGATCCACGAGTAGTGAAATATCAACCAGACGAACGGCCCTCACTATGGTTTTATGTGGACATTGGGTATAATTTATGGTAATGTGAGGTTCTGTCCTAGGCAGCACGGGGTCTGGAATCAAGAATCTGGAATCAAGAATCTGAAATCAAGAATCTGAAATCAAGAATCTGAAATCAAGGGGTATGTGGATGTGTTCGATAAACTCGTCATCGATGAAGCTGAGATGGTGAATCACGCAATAGCATTAAGCTAGTTGAATTCTGGAAACTTTGAAGACCTTCGCAGTGTCTAGTTTGAACTAGTAGGCTGTGATAGCAGGCACCGTATCGGCAGTATTTGTCCTTGCTGTCACTAGGCAATTGGTATCGTTATAGGTGAACTGGCGTTCATCCTCGCTGACGTTGAATCGGGATAGGTCAAGGAGGGAGATATGGCGATGCTGGTGCTTGGGATTGCTGAAAGCCGGGGTTCCGTGAGGCTGAAGTTTCGGAGGCTGAAGGCTGAAAAGCCAGGGGATCTTTAAATGTCAGAATGCCTTGACCCGCCAATTCACACCACAGACCGGCCTGCGGTGTCTCTAAGCCTGTGGCGCCTGCGGTGTCTCTAAACCTGTGGTTCCTGTGGCGTTTGAGACCGCAACCTTCTTGGAACCCATCCTCTCACCGTGTACTGGCCGGCGCCCATCTGGCCCACTGGCGGAACCCACTTTCCCAGAGGATTCCAAGGCCTGACCTTACTTCCGTTTCTTCCCCTCTCGATAGCCAAACCGCCGTTTCCTTCCACACGAACATACTCGTGCCCTTCAGCACAGGCCCGTGGAAGTGGATCGGACCGAGGAGGAAGCACCACTGCGTCCCACAACTTCTTGCAAGAAAGAGCCAGGATCCTGGCCAAATCGTGCTGCTTGTCAAATCTTCGAAGAGCAGGAATCTTCCGAAGAAGCGCCAATTCTTCAGCAGAATTGACCATCGGAAGCCTGCCCTGTGTCCGAGCTGCCGTATCGTGAGCATAGAGCCGGAGAAACCTCGAGTTGGCTCGAGTCTCGCGGCTGCGAAACCGAGATTTGTGGAGCTGCTTGGGCACCGCACTGGGGCTGGACGAGAAGGTCTGCAACTCGGTGTCCACGACGCTGGTATCGTTCTGACTCTGATCGGACGGGTTCTGACTTCCCGTGCCCTGACTCTGATCGTCGGCTTCCTGACTTCCTCGAGCCTGCTCTTTCTGGTCTTCCGCCGCCGCCAATATGTACGAGAGCTCTGCCCGAGGGTCCCGCACCCGGACTTTTTGAGCCAAATCCACCGCCTTTTGGGCCTGAGCCGTTGCTGCCGTCAACACCGGCAGACACACACATTGGGCGCTGATTTCTGAAAAGGTCGTATCAACGCTGGAAATGGAGCTCCGGCCAAAGTCGCTGACGGAACTGTCGGAGAAGTCGCTGCTAAGCGACAGAGAGCTGGCCACGGCGAGCATGGCTGAATTTGATGAAAAACTGAAAGTCGAGGTGAAAAATCGAAAAAGACCTCCACCAAATCCAAAGGAGCCCCCATCTCTTTATAAGCTGACCCGAGCAATTGCCGCAGGGCGGCTAATGCCAAGGAGGCGCTTCGTTTGCGGTGCCGCACGTCGAGCCCTTGGAGACCCAACGGTTTTGAGCGGTGGGTATGCGGCGTCACTGGAGATTTTGAATTTCTCGAGGCCGAAGAATCTGCTTAACTCGAGGAATTTTGTAGTGTTTTCCCCATCGAAATCCGAAATCTCCCGGTTGCTCATTAACCCTGTTTGCACCCGGGCCGCACCCCAATCAACGCACCCTAAGCCTGGACTCAACATTAGATCGGTGAGTCTCGACAAAGGCCAAAATATCCAAAACCTCAAACGCAGAAAATCCTACCCGGGCCAAGCCCGGCTAACGAATAACTTGTATCGAAATCTACTTACCTGAAACGTCGCGTGCTGCTGGAATGCTCTCATTTATCAAAGCACAGCGTCTATCCTTCCACTTCGCTTGCGGTGGAACATGCTTTAGGACCCGTCCAGAACAGCCCTAGCTTTCGCCCGATAGCCGCAGCAGCATGTTGTTCTTGGGCTCCTCGGGGCCTGGTTTAGCGACTCCGAGCTCGTAGTCAAACTCATCAAGCTCCATGCCAGCGTCGCCCACTTGGGCATATCCTGCTGTGCTCGTGCCGTAGTATTCGTCAAATAACTGGTCGATGTTCTCCAACTCCACGCCTTTGGTCTCGGGATAGAAGTACATCACAACGAGAATGGAAAGCACACAGCTGGTCGCCGGGAAAATGTACATGGCCCAGCCAATGGTCTCCTGGAATATCGGCGTGAGCTGGCCCACAATGTAGTTGGCGAGCCAGTTTGTCGCTGTGGAGAGCGAGACACCTTTGGATCTCACTGCCAACGGATACACTTCAGGAGGAATAAGAAAACCAATGGGGCCCCACGAGTAGCCAAACGAGGCGTTGTAAATCACAACCAAAAGAGCCACAAGCAGCGGTGTGGCCCCGACGTTGAGCCACATGACAAACGCAATCAAACTGAGACAGATCCCCATCGAGGCACCGCCGCTGACCAAAATGGGCTTTCTGCCCCACCGGTCCACCAAAAACCACGGTGGAATGGTACTGAGAAGGTAGACCGTGCCGTTGACGCCGGTCATAAGAAGAGCCATGGAATCCTTGAAGCCTGCTTCGGTGAACACCATGGGGGCGTAGTACGAGATAATGTTGATGCCGTTAAACTGGGCAAACGCCAACGCCGAACAAGCAATGAATATACGGAGCCGGTACGTGCGGAACATGTGTCTCCAAGAGCGTTCTTTCTTGGGGATCCGGATGCGTTCCTCCAAAATACTGTTCTTGATCAAAAAGAACTCGTGCTCGGCTTTGAGCGGGTCGGGGTCATCGTGGAAAAGAAGACAAAGCACATGGAAGCCTCGCTGGTCCATGTCCACGTCAAGAAGCCATCTGGGGCTCTCTACGATGAAGAAACCGCCGATAAATAAAACGATCGCCAAGACAACCTGGATGAAAAGAGGCAACCGCCACGAGACGTTGGCCGCAAGCGTGTCTGGGTTCTCTCGGGCGTCGCCTATGTTCTGGATGAAGTAGCAGGCGTAATCGATCCACACACTCAAACAGTAGCCGGCGATGTTACCAGTGAACTCGCCGCAAACCAACTTTCCACGTTCCTCCGAGGGAGAAATTTCACACTGGTACAGGGGCACCATGGTGGAGAGAATACCGACGCCAAAACCACTGAAAACACGGCCCACGCCGAAAATCCAGAGGTTGGTAGCAAAAGACTGGAGGCAGCCGCCAAACATGAAAATGATGGTTCCTAGCAAAATGGTGCGTTTCCGGCCAATGCCGTCGGAGATCTTGGAGACCATCAAGGACGACACCATGGCGCCTATCTCCAAAATGGAAATCACCAATCCGATCTCCGTGGCGGTCGGATACTTGAAGTACATCTTGAACGTGAAAAACGTCAAAATGCCCAGGCACACGCCCTGCTCGTAGCCAAACAAAGACACGAAAAGCGACACAAACGCAGACGTGAAGTACACCAACTTCTTGCCCTTGAAGCGGAGCTTTCTGGTGTATCTTTTGGCGTCAAAATCCACGTGGTCGTAGGAATTGCCGAAGTTGTCCATGTGGACGCCCGGCTCGGCCGCTCCCCGACGCCTGAGCCCGTCCTGCTCCGTGGTAGTGTTGATAGTTTCCCATTCAGCAAACTCGTCTTGCTCCAATCTGTCATTCAGCAGCTGCGTGTCCAGAGACCCAAACATCACGGGGTCGTGGCCGTAATCCTCGGACGAGCGGGACGTGAGCAGATCGCTCAAGTGCTCGTGGCCTGGCTTTTCGTACGAGTGGTCCAAGGAGTCCAAGTGGCTTAAAGGCTGGAGAGGTTGTTTTTCGCCAGGAGCCGTGTAGAGCACGGAGTGTAAGGGGGTGGGTCTTCCGGGAGGCCCGTTTTCTTCGTCGGAGGCCTGGCCGGAGTCCGGCACAGAGTGGATCCGTTCGTATCTGCTCATGTTGGCATTAGAAGTAGTAGGCAAGTGAGTTGTAGGTGGTGAGAATGGTGCAGGCAGGACGGCTGTTTAAAATAGCAGGCCGGGTGGGTTTGGGTTAGATTGGATTTGGATTGGATTTGGATTTTGGATTGATTAGGTTTTGGTTCTTTAAGAAATTTGAATTGGCTTTTGGGCTTTTGGCCTGGTTTCTGAGCTGTCGCTTCTGCCGATTTGGATGCTGGTTATCAGCCAAGCACCAGTAACAATGCTGGGCCAAGCAGCCTGGCAGTATACTTTATTTTCTTTCTGGCTTACATTTTCTGTTTTCTACAAATTTACCTTTCTACTCTTTCACGCTCTCCCGCCATTTCACCAGGCTTGCCTTATCTACGGCTGCAATACACGAAACCTTATTGTCCCGAGTTCGGCAGCAGGTGAAGCTTTGTGCGTTTTGAAAATGGGGGATTTCATTGGTCCAGTTGAATTGCATTTGCTTGTCTCCTATACACGGTAAGGAAACCTGGATGCACGGTGTCGTAAATAGTTGCTGAAAGGGGACACCGTGGAGGCCTGAGACATTCTCGGATTCTGGCGCCTCTGCTGGTGCCGAGGCCGTGTCAATTTTGAAGGCAGTCTCGATCGAAAGGCCTCTGGAGCCAGTTTGAATTTTTAGGAATTTTCACAATGACGTCATAAGGGTCCACGAACTCGGTCTTCAGGAGAATAGCTTGTGGATGGTTTTGTGGGCTTTGGAGGTTTTGTGGGGTTCTAGGCACAGAGGTATTTCCATTTTCGATTGTGGAGGTGGCTTCGTTCGTGGCGATTTGGCCTCTTATCTTATCGCAAGCCTGATAGAAAAGCCAATATGAGTCTTGTATCTACGGGACTTTTTAAGCCGGAAGATTCAGAGTAAATTGAAGATTTCAAGCTTTTTATGCTTTTGGCGTCTTCTAACGTGAGCTCCTCGAACCGGAAATCTGGAATACCGAGGTGCCGATGAGATAAAACACCACCAGAACTGCTCAATTGATCGTCTTACATATTTTCAACAGTACCAGAGCCACATTCCTTTAATTCAGACTGCCTTGGGTGCTCCAGCGGTTCGCTGTCTCCAGCTATTTCTTCACCCCACTACCGTGTTACCATATGACTGTGTTCTATTTTTATTGCATATCTAATGTCAGGGCATATCCAGCGCCGGACCTCTGGTCAGAAACCCAGCCGAACACTCAATGCCCTACTTCTTGCCGCCCTTGATGTAGCTCTCAATGTAGAAAGCAGCGAACAACATAGTCAACGGCGTCAAGTACGCCACGTTGATCATAAGCGGCAACGCCTGCTCCGCCAGCGCAATGCAGTTGTTGTACGAGTTGCTCTGCTGGTCGTAGTACCACACAAAAGCGTGGAAAACCGCCAAAGAGCCGCCCACGATGAACTGAGAGATCTGGAGCGAAGTGAGCACCCTCTTCACAATCACAGGCACACGGACCTTCAAGCAGCAGAGCGAGAAGTAGAAGTACATCAACGAGTGGATGAAGGAGTTGAAAACCACAAAGATCCAGATGGGCGGAGAACGGTAGCGGATTCCGCTCCACATGCACATCATGGCACCGGCGTGGTGGTAGCTCTGCAAAAGCGACGAAGGGCGGCCCTTCATGAGAATCACCACGGTGTCCAAAACCTCGTAGAACTTCAGCATGTAGAACCACCAGCCGTAGATGGTGAGGTTGCGAGTGAGCGAGTCTTGCTTGAAAACGCCGTCTTTCAAGTCACAAACCGCATACACAAAGTTGGAAAGGCCGTGGGAGGAGTTGTACTTGAGCGCTATGGACGCTGCTGTTGTTCCAAAGCACCGGAGCATCCCCACAAACGTCCAGACCGCATGGCAACAGAGAAACACGTTGTGGAGGAAAACGAGAACCTTGAAAAGCGAAGTCTGCGCAATTGCCACGGGCGCCGGCCGGAGACGCTTGAGCTGGTGCTCCAGGAGCTTCTCGTTGGCCAAGTTGGCCTTTTCCCGCTGGCGTTTCACCACAATTGGGTTGACATAGTGGACCACTGAAAAATACACCACGGCGATGGTTAGCGGCATCAGCACCTTCATGGAGGCATCGAAAACGGCAGAAAGGTAAGGGTTTTTGAACGGCGACGTGGGAGTCGCCGTTGCCAGCCAGCGGAAGATCTCCAGGTGTGGGAGTCCAAAGGAAAAAAGCATGTAGTTTTTGGAGGGCAGACGGAGTCGATTATAAGCACTCCGAGCGCACTCTGGGGGTAATGAGGTGCAGCCGAGGCTGGGCTGATTGCGGTGGGGCGGGGCAAACAACGGGATTTTTTTTGCCGAAAAGTATATAAAGGGGTGTGTTTCGGCGGGTAAGTTTGCTTTTTTTTTGCTTTCGACTTGGTGGTCCTGGGTTCTCGGGTGGGGCCAGTTTTCTGGTGCCAACAATCTGGCCCAGGCCGCGCCGTCAATAATGTTGGGCAGGATCGGTGAGGCAGAGTTAGGCCTAGGGCGAGGTGAGGCGAATTTGTAGATTTCGGGAAATCTGGGATTTTTTGACTTTTTCTGATTTTGTGCTTGATTTTGGCCTTTTGCTGCCGAAGCGTGCAACGGCGGCACCTCATTATTCACCGTTGGAGCTTTCACGATCCACTAGGCGGCCCTGCAGCCCCAACGGCTGCGAATAGTTGCCCAAATGCGCAACGAAGTTGCGGTGAAAACGAAGTTGCGGTTGCTACGAGAGTTTCTTTTTTAAGGTTGGTTTCGGCTTTGCTTCTGGTTGGTATTTGGTTTTCTTTGGCTTTGCTTTGGTTTGTTTGGCTTTGCTTGGGTTTGTTTGGCTTTGCTTGGGTTTGTTTGGCTTTGCTTGGGTTTGTTTGGCTTTTGGCGCTGACTCGCCCTGACTGACTGCAGACTTTTCCCGCCTTGAGTCATCGTTGCTTGCTTGTGAATTCAGCTCCCGTGAACTCCCGACGAAATTCAGTCAACGCAACCCGCCGTTTGGATTATCGGGTGGCTTTCGGCTCAGCCGGGTTTAGCGAGGGGTTTTTGGGTTTCGGGATCTCGGCATTTCTGAGCGGCCGGAACAATGGAAATCAGGTTTTGAGGCCAGTGGTTTTTGGTGCAAATATCATGGATTTGCTTTATTTGAATGCTCTTCTGGTTTCCCCTCGGACCAGATCTGTAATCAGGGCTTGAACGTTGACGTTTGACTGCGTCGCTGTGCGTCAAGATGCATTCCACATTAAGCCGACGTCTGGTTTACTAGAGCGCTTTAATCAGATAACGTAAAAAAATAAAAAAAAACAAAGGCTAATGCACTTCTTCCGTTAATTCCCGTCTAAATATAATTCCTACCTAGCTTGTTCCAAAGATTTCGTTATTCGCTGGACTTTTCCATACGTCCGAAACTAGGCGCTGAAACTAGGCATCTGAAACCAGGTTTCACCCTAAGGTATTATTTACCATCCCTCACTCACCTAAATCGACTCCTTATCCAATGGGCTTTTAAAGGACGAAGCCTGGCCGTAGTTGAAGGTTCTTTAAGGAAGTATTTACTTTAACGTGCTGATTCATAAGATTCTTGTAACCTAAAACCCCAGGAATCTAGAGATGTATTCTTTATCAATTATCCCTTGAGGAAAGCTGTTTTCAAGCAGCTTCAACATCAACTTCTCTTCTTTTAGGCTGCTGCTATAGCAAGGCCTATTGTCACTGATTAGTTGGCCATTGAAGCGAAAGAATCAGATCTTCTCATCCGTAAAGTTGGATAGACCTTCAAATCACAAGTCCAGTTTTTGTAAAACCGGCTGACTAGGTGGATACGAGTCATGAAATCATGACTTCCGTACCCTTAAATCGCCCTCTACTCCTTACACCACATATACCATTCCTCGTTTAAACTATATATTCGTTCATCGTCACCATTGGCGAGCAGCATTGCGGAAATCGGGTGCTAGCGGAACCGATAAATTGGGTATCTTTTTCATGGAATTGACCGGCTGGTTGGTGATGGTTCTCAAAGCCGGAGGCCGGGTGGGTGACCTGGTGGGGGATCCAGACACGCTTATAGGCTGTCTGGTGGGGGATCTCGTGGGGGACCGGGTGTAGTCCATGGAGTTCTCAAAGTAACGTTCTGGAGATCTTGTGGGGGATCTCGTGGGGGACCTGACAGGAGACCTGACAGGAGAATGTAAAGGCGATACTAATGGAGTTGGTGGAAGCATCATAGCAGGCACAATCGGGTCGAAGTGCATGGCCTGCTTGTCCAAAATAAGGAAGCGCTGTTCTCTGAGGTACCAAGTGAAGCTTTCAATCGCTTTTTGGGCTTTTCCTTCGTCGTACGAACTGAGGAATATTTGGTGGTAAGGAAGCGGTTCCTGGGTTTCAGGGTCCACAGGGTTCCTGTTCCAAGCAAGCTCCACATCCAAGAGAAGGCGGAACGGAATCACCACTTTTTCTCTGAATTCCTCATTCGTCTCACTAAAGTTCTCGTCGAACTTGTCAGGACTAAACGTTACCTGAAACTCCCATGTCTCAGGAAGCATGGATGCAAGCTTGAGGGCACAGGAGTGGGGCCTGTTGTCGTTTCCCTTGATTGCCAAGAGGTGGGAGCTTTGTCCTTTGAACGCTTCAAGCGAAGTAGGGAAATCGATGTAAGTGCTGAAGTCAGACTCAAGATCGTTCACAAACCTGAGATCCTGGCCCTGCTTCCTGATAAGCATTAGATAGTGACTCTTGAGAAGCCTGAATCCAACGCTATTGTAGATGGTGGTCATGCCTCTCTGCTGGGCCAAAGTGTTCAGGCAGCAGTGGGCGACCAACTGGTCGATTTCGTACTTCACCGAAAGAATGTTCTTCAGGTTCTTCATGGGGCACTTGATAAGGACGTTGTTGTCTCTTCTGAAAGAGTAGAGAATCCTGTCGTCGGTGGTTTTCTCGGGCGCTCTCTTCAGACTGAAGAACTTGATGAAAACGTTATACTTCTTCATGATCAGCTGGATGATGGACCCACCGTTGCCGATGATGCTTTTGTGGAAGACCTCGGGGATGTTGAATTGCATTTCCGCTGGAAGCTCCATTTCAATGAGACTGACGCTCTTCAGAAGAATATCGAACACTGACGACATCTGCTTATTCTGGACGCCCGCAGAAACAGAAATCGTCGACGAGATCATGAAGTTGTACTCGTTCAAGTGGCGGAACCGAATCTGGGGCATGTGGTTGAGCTGGTTGAGGATCTTGATGATTTTACCATTCTTCTTGCCGCTGAGGAACTCTCTGTGCTCGTTTCGAAGCTCCATGTTCACGGAAAAGCGGAATTGGCTGGACTCATTGGTGACATTGGTAAGCAAGGCGGAGTTCTGGAGACCGGAAATCAAATCCTTGAGAAGCAGCCTCACTTCGTTCTTGAACCCCACGATGTTCATCCCGTTGGAGTTGTACGTGAGAATGCATGTTTTGCGGACATTGATGAGATTGATCAAGTAGTACTCGAAATCGGGCGACCTGGAACCTTCGGGGAAATTGATATCCAAGCTGTAGTAGTTGCAGCTCAAGTTGGAGATATCCAGCACGGTTCTCATGACCGCCTCGGTGCTGTGGCCCTGGACGACAATTTTGTTATTCTTAGCTTCTCCAAGGCTGGGAGTCTGAACGAACGTGCCATGAGAAAACATAATCGCCAGAACATCTCTCTGTGCGTAAAGCGTTATGATATCTAGCTTATCCTTGGCCAACTCAATCTCGTGCAAGTACAAATTGGCTGCTGGGTTGATTCTGCAGTCGACCGTGGCCACCAAATCCATGAGAATTCGTTTCGCCAAAAGAAGCTCTGGCACTTTGGCGGCTGTGATCCAAATGCTGCTTTCGTCCTCCACAAGTTCACAGTTGTAACAATGCGGCATAAGCGAAGGAAGGTAGATGTTGACATGCAGCTGGCGGGCGATTTCAGCAAAATTGGCCAAGTTGACGCCACCAATGCCCGGAAGAAGCGAAAGCGGGACGCTGATCTGGTGAACTTTACACCCATGCAAAAGTCCATCGACGAGAACCCGACATTCGGTTTCTGCCACAGACAAGTTTTCTGTGGGTCCGGCGATGTACAATCCAAAAGGACCGGGGGAAATATGAGAACTTTTGAAGTCAATGTGCTTGTCGCTTACCATGATTTCAACCTGGCACCTGGAAGCGATGGCCTCGAGTCTCAGAACGTACTCCGGGCCGATCCTGGCAAAATCAGCCTCGGTTAAACCGATCTTCTTCACGTCCACACGATGGTACGCCCGCAATAGCTCGATTCGAGAAATGGTGATAAACGTCTCCAGGCCATTGATCAGAATCGTGATCAACTGGTTGTTCAACTGGGGCTCAACCAACTTCACGTGGTTTTGCACGCCCATGCCGTTGTGGTTCAATTTCCGTGCCGTTTCTCTCAACGGCTTCATGTTGTCCAAAACCCGGCACTGCCCAGTCAGATGGATCAACGTTGGCAGGTAAGTAGCCAGGCTTTGCCAGAGTCCAGTATCGGACTCAAACAACCCAGCCAGTGGATTGAGCAAGTAGGAGTACTCCAAGGAGAGGATAACGAGATTGGAGTCCATAGCCTGCGGTCGGAAGAGGGCGAAACGGTTGGATATATAGGAGGATGCAAGAGACCCTTAGCAAGAATAGCTGCAACAGTTAATAGGTAAATAGAGATGCATGGTGCTGCGGGCATCGAGCATTAGCTTGCCTATTTGGGAAGGAACAAAACAGAACGCAGGACACACCTTTCCCCTTTGGGTAAAGATATCGAACCGTGTGCAGGCCGTACCGTTTTTCCTCGCTCCGAATACTCACAAGCACTCCAGCAATCGGAGAGATGAAAGCTTCGTTGATGACGGTTTTGTGTGGCTCAGCTGCTCAGTTGTGCATGGGAAGGTTGTTGTTCCGTGCTCGGTTTGTTTTCGTCACAACGCAGGGGAACAAGTTCGAGAGGCTGTAT
Organism: Candidozyma heveicola; assembly: GCA_003708405.2. NCBI lineage: Eukaryota > Fungi > Ascomycota > Pichiomycetes > Serinales > Metschnikowiaceae > Candidozyma > Candidozyma heveicola. The sequence continues at coordinate 856,055 of PPOB02000004.1, forward strand.
ATTAAAATGAGCAACCCGGCTCATAGAATTAGGCTTTTCGAGGAGAGCTTTTGACAGGCGGCAGAGAAGTCGGGGAACATGTACAATCTGAGGAAGCTGTGGGGATTCGATTGTAGATCGCGTGGCTGAAGGAAGCCTCTTGCAGCTAGAGGAGGGTCATCAGAGAGTTCAAGGGACAGGCCTCGGTATTCCAAGAATCGTTGTATTTCTTGGGGCCTTAGTGATTTGATGACTTGAAGACCGCGAGGCTTCCACGTCAACAGTCCAAGTTTTGAAACCATCTTCCTCGTCAACCCTGAATCAATGCTTTCTGGCACTTTCAATCCAAGATTCTCATGAGGCCAAATGCGTAGTGATGCAATGTTTGTCGTGTCGCGTTGAGACTCTCATTTTAAAGTACTTCGGATGACTCAAGAAAAAGTCCGGTCATTGGGCGATTATGGAGCTTCAAATTCTGTAGCAATTCAATCTTCCTTATCAATTAATCTCCATTTCATCCTGAAAGGATCAGGTTAGGGTGATACCAGTGCGCTTCACGTATCCATGCCCCATTAAAATAGTCGGTCTCTGATAAGCGATCACGCTAGAGGCGCTTGGTAATTGCCCAATGCAATCTTCCCATCCATATTCATAACGCAAAGCACTTCGACAAACGTCCACGCCACACAATACCAAAATCCTCAAGGTCGCCCCAAAATGACACCCTAAACGTCGCCCCACCTCTTCTAAACGTCACCAAAAAGCCGCCCAACGTCTCAAAATGCTAATAACGTCTTTTATCACCGCGGAGGCACACGCTTCGTGTCCCACACATACACCATCTCGTCCCAACCAGTGGTAGCACACCAGCCAGGCTCACCCCAAAGACTGTAATCACAGCCCACAACAAACTCACGATGCTGGCGCATCACGCCCTTGCATCCAGAACCGCCATGGTTCAAAAATCTCGCCCGGTCTTCCAGCTGGTCGAGCCATACGCGAGAAGTCATGTCGTACGACGTCAGCAAAAGCTCCTGGCCCAGGTGAGGCGACCACACGACTTTTCGAACGGCAAACTCGTGGCCCAATAATTCGTTAAGCGGAGTTGGGCCACGTAAATGGTATGCTGGCAGCGGCTGGCCTGGAACCGGATTATCGAGTTTTGCAATCATTCGAAGATCCCACACCCTGACTGCCTTGTCGGTTCCGGCAGAAGCCACCACATTCGGCTTGTACTTATTCCAATCGCACGAGAGCGCCTCAAGCCCACCGTGGGCTATGTAATCAAGCTGGAGAGGCTGGGGTGCTCTGATATCCCAGATATTCACATGTGACAGCCCTGTGCAACTGATAATAGTCAGCGGGGAGTGGGGCGAAAACGTGGCGTTGTAGACGCATTGGGAGGTGTTGAAATTGGCCCTCTGGTTGTGGCTGGTTGGCGGAGCTTGTGGGTTCACCTGTGCACTTTGATCCACTTTTGAGTTCAACGTGAGCACCGATTGCTGCCGCTGCGGCAGCCACACCTTGACCGAGCCGTCCCACGACGACGTCACGAAATTGGCCTTGTCGACCAAGTTCCAATTCACCGAAAACACCTCGCGTTGGTGTTCCTTGAAGTTTATGACGGGAAATTGCGGCACTTTCAAATCGAAGATCTTCACCAGCCCATCGCCCAGCGCCGTGACAAGCTGATTCTCGTGGACTTCACTCCACGAAACGTCAAAGAGTCCATCTTGTGTTTCCCACCCAATATCGTTGTGGATCTGGCCCTGGTTGTCTATGGAAAGAATGAAGAGTTTGCCGTTTCCAACCAAACCGTAGTTAGCTGCAGTGGCCACGGCAAGCTTGTTATCGAAAAAAGGCGAGTACCGAACCCCGTAGCCGTTGTAGCCTGCTGTTCTGAACGAAAGCATCTAGACGCTTTTATCTTGACCTCCAACCTCACTTTATTCGCACTTATAATGGACGCTCTGGATGCACACTAAGAGGTGGACTGAGAACAGAGACTGGGAATAAAAGGAATGTCAAGATCACGAGGTGGTTTGAAGTGTTAGAAACAAGGGGGTTGCAGTGAAAAGGGCCAGGTGGTTTTAAAGGTCAATGGGCGATAGCAAAGGAGTGTGTTCGGATCATAGATACTGAGAAGAGCCCTGGTGGGAGATTATCAAGAACGTTCCATCCGATCGACGGTGTTAGAAGCGGTACTTGAGAGATTCCAGTTTGGGGAAAATTGCCTCTTCTTGTGACCTCCTACAATGCATCAGAGCATCAAATCTCGAAGGTCCGGGTGTCAAGGAACTTGATGATGTTGTGGTGCTCTGGGCGGACCTCGTTGATGCTCAAAAGTCCAAAAGAGATCATGTCCCCCACAATTAAAGCAGCCTTCTGCTGCGAGTACTTGAGGTAGTCGAAATCGTCATCGTTGGATGCAATCTTTCCGTCGTCTTCAACAATGGTCGAATCATCCACAGACAAGGCGTCCATACCCGTGGTGATTTTAAATGTACTGTTGACACCCTTCTCCTCGGAGTTGAATCCCAACAAACCAACGTCGGTCTTCTTCGGTGGACCGTTCTGAAGAAGCCCCCAGATAGCCCAGAAGAACTGCACGGTGGAGCGCCAAAACACAACCTCGTTGTAGAGCTTTTTGACCTCGTACTCTTGCATCAACAGCACATCGCTCTCGTTGACCGACGGCTTCGATGTCGTCTTGAGGTTTGAGGTTGGCACGCGGAAATCGTACTCGATGTACGCTTTGAGGAAATTAAGCTGCTCCGCTTGCTTGGGAAAAGCCTCTTCGTGGATGAAGTGTGGCTGCTTTGTGTCTGTGTAGTCAGACATCCACTCGGCGAAATGGTCGGCGATATCGTAGGCAGGGAAGTTGGCGCCCGAGTACTCGAAATCAATCACAGCCAAGTCCTTGTCTCTTTTGTTGGTGGTGCTCAAAATGGCGCCTTCAGCGGGCTGTGGAACCACTTCTTCGGGGTCAAAAGTGTCTGTTAAAAGCAAGTTTCCGTATTGGGTGTCGTTGTGGCAGAATTTGTAGTTTTCCGAGAACTTTGCCACGTCGTACTTGTTGAAAAGCCAGTCTCTGTACGTGAAAACCAACTCTTTGAACCGTGGCCAGGGCAAAAGCACAATATCGGCGATCTCCTCTGGCGAGTACATCGGCAAAAACGTCTTTTCAAACGTTTCGAGCCACTTCTGGATCTGGAACCATGCATTGGGGACCTCCATAGCCTTGTCCCTCTCGTCCAACTCTATCTTGTAATGCAAATCTTTCATTCTGCGCCCGATCATCAGCGAAATGACGGGACTTCTGAGGTGTTCCTTCGTCATGGTCGTGAACCCCTCCAAAAACTGCTCGAATCGGCCATTGCTGAAAATACCCAAGAGCTTGGGTCCAATTTTCTTCGGAGAGAGCTTCACCAAGATACTGAGCTCGTAGTCTCGGTCAATAATGGAGTCCACGTTTTTACCATACACACGCAACAACAAAGAGGGAGCGGTGAAGGCCGGGTCATGGAGCTCCACCTTATAAATGCTATTAGTCAAAGCACCCGAAATACGGGTCACCACCACGTTCTTCACCGTCAAGTACTTCTTATGCCATTTACTGATTCTAAGTGCCCTGATAAGCGCTATGAGCTCCTGCTTGAAGAAGTCGTAGGGCAAAGTGTTATCTAGCGTGACCAGCACCGAGGGAATTCTCATATCGCCGCCATTTTCGAAATGCTGCTGGGTCATGGTGAGACTGTTCAAGGACGAAGAAGAAAGCGATCTGCGGGACCCCAAACTGGGTCTTCTTGAGGCCGAGGTGGAACGGGAATTGGCCGTTGAGTTCCTGGTTCTAGACCTAGAACGTGAACGGGAGCGTGTCTGCTCGTACGGGGAAATATCCATTTTCTCTGTGGTTCTAAGTGAGTTGATTAGGTTGAGGTTCGGCTGATGTGAGTAGTTGTGGTGCACGGGTCTTCTGTCACCCGGGATCACCCATGAATACTGTCGTCTTCGGTTCTTTTTTATTAGTTTTCTGATCATTGTTGATTTCGGTCTGAGTGTGCTAGTCGGGATATTCTGGTTTGTTAGAGAAAAGAGGTGGGCAATTCACAGAGCCTGATTGGCTATTTCGCAGCCACTGATAAGAAGCCTGTGACAGAAAAGCAGCCGTGACAGAAAAGCAGTGGCACAAGTAAACAGATTGGGGCCCGCAGATAAGGGCCGGATTAGTCGAGTTCCTGAAAGTCCAGTGTACTGAAGAATGTTCAAAACACAGAAGAATTCCCCAAAATGACCCTACTTTCCCTTATCAGACCCAAGAACCTGGCCAACCGGCCATTGGGAGGCTGGACAATTCCAACAGCGTTTCACTGCAAACATAAACCACCTAGTCTACCTCCTCAACTCTTAAGCTCTCCTTCCACAGCCCCCCTTATCCAGCACCAAACCTCTCTAGATATTCTGGGCATCTCCACTCGGCGAACAACAAACCATCGTTCCGTGGCCATCGCTCCGTAACCATCACCACGTTCCCAGCACACTCTGACTTGGCAGTTCCCCTCCATTGTTCACATACTGGCATCCCCAGCCTCAGAGCCAAGAAAAGCGTGTATTCTGAGCCAACCCAGCAGCCAAACCCAGCTGATTCCCCGTAACCAGATTGCGAATTTCCGGCAATCAGGGAATAAACCATTGGTTAGGAGTCCGCATTGTGTACCTTTGAATCTCTATTGTTGCTTATCTTTCTGCAGGGTCCATTTTGACGGCTGCAAATGGCCGAATTAGTCCAGGCAAACTCCGAAGCTCAAAATCACAAAAATCAGCTATCTCGGCGACCGGAGTGTCGGTCCAACGCCCTACATACGAGCGGCTATACCGCCTTCGACACGGCGGTAATTGGAACAGCAATAGGCAGTGCGGCAGAGGTTTCACTTTGAGTTTGGGCCGTGGAAACGAAAAAAAGAATGAGAAAAAAAAACCAAAGAAATAGAAATCGATTCTTCAGTATACTTCCTCTTTTTGAGGGCTCTGCCGGCGCCAATGCTGAATACCACAGATAGGACGCTTGAGACACGCCACATCCGGCGGGAAATGTCTCAAAACGGAAAAGCAGCAACGCCTATTTGAAGACAGAGTACTTTACGATTCGGACTAAGCGAAGAAAGCAGCAAGGAAGCAAAGGCGAATTGCAGGAAACGGTGGATTAGAGGCACGAAAGCCCAAAATTCAGAAATCCGTTGCCGGCAGTTCATAGCGGCTATTGTGCTTCTGGCCGGCCAATGCTGGCTAAGTCACAATTATACGGAACGTGGGAGGAGGATTTGAGGCTGGTTTTACGGCGATTCCAAAGGAGGCCATTGAGAGGCCGACTCGGCTATTTGAAAAAGGCGAACCCAAGAAACGGCGAAACGCAGCGAGACATAAATGAAAATAGAGTGAAAGAAAAACGCAGCGAGACATAAATCAAATAGAGTGTAGAGAAAAACGCAGGATATTCAGCAAGACGTCCAGCGTACCCAGCAAACGGCCGAACTCAATTTCCACGAACCTCGCCTAGCCGTATTTCCATGGACCGGCGTTTTGACACCTGACGTCAAAGCATAATAAAGGCTGTGGCGCTCGATGCCGGCCCCAGGGCAAAAATAGCCACCCCGGCAAAAATAAAAAATGCCCATAGTAAAAACAGTTTTTGAGGCCGTCCTCTGGAGACACATTCCAGGGTAAGACAAGCAACGCACGGAAGCATGTAACGCCCCTTATCCAAATGGGTCTGGTTGCTGCAAATCCGGCCTGCGCGGGAGGAAACGATAATTACTCGATTGTGAGCTTGTGATTTTGGAGGGGGTCGAATTCCAGGCGATTTTTCAATTTTGGTTGTGAAAACCAATTCAAATCCCCAAACGTCCCACCGGTTCCGCCGTTTCCTGCTCCTTTTGTGTCCTGTTTGGCCTGATTCTGCCTTTCTGGTTAAGCCGCAGACGCACTTTTTTTGGCACCCTCTTGCTTCTTGGCTGTCTTTTCTAAACCGCAACTTCCTTATATACCCTGCTTTTGGCGTATGCTGGCCTACCACTTTTGTTTATAACAAACCACATTTCCGGCCGGCGGGGCCAACACACATTTTTGTTTTTCAACGCTCGTTCATACCAACCCACCTCTGTTTACCAGCCTTCTTGGTACGACGGATAACAGGAGACTTCAGAGTTATTAGGTTGAATCCAGGGTGTACTGGGAGTGCTACGTGTGCCGTGTCTAGAGCAGACAGAAGTTTACCATCCGCTACGTACGACTGGCTCTGTTTAGAGAAACACCTGAACCAGCACATATAGACTAATCCAGCATCTGAAGGGATTCATTTGAGCGTCTCTACTCCAGCATCTGAAGATTTGAGCGTCTCTAATCCAGGACTGAAAGCTTCAACCCCAAGGCTCCAACGCAATAGCCCAACGCTCCAACGCAATAGCCCAAGGCTCCATCGATAGACTTTGAGGACAACCTCTGCCTTTAAGGACAGTCGACTTCACAGAAGCTTCCTTCAACCTGCCTCAATCCACACACATGCCTATAATACGCTCCTCGTCTGGATCCCGACGGAAATCGCTCCGTTCGAACCGCCTGCTGTCGTCCTTGGCTTCTCAGTCAACATACACCAAATCTCAAACCGGCAAACTGCCCATGCTGTTTCTGTCGCCAAAGCACGAGAACCCTCGCAGCGAGGACGACGAAAAGTCCATCAAGGTGCTCCTCAAACAGTACAAGAAGTTGGAGATCGCCTTGTCCAAGTTCAGCTCGAAACACAACAACGTCACCAAGGCCAACTTGCTCCGAACGGTCTTGCTCCCTTTTCTACGTCTGCAGCCGCCGCTAGAGGCCACGTTTCTGGAGCTGCTGAAGATCTACGCCAGCTTTTGCTCCGTGTCGACTGCTATTCTAGGCAAATGGTGGCGCCTGCTTCTCCAGGCTTTGGCGTCTCACAATCTGGCCACTCACGTTTCCGCCCTGGACAGAAACGCCTACTTTGAATGCATTTCCCGAATATTGGCCCTTCGTGAATGGACTGCGGCAGATCTGGAGGGCCAGGCGGTCTTCACCTCTTGTCTAACAGACACACTAGACTTCTGTGTGCGCCGTGTTCAAGCGCTGAAACTCGTGCCTATCTCCATGTGTGCTTTCGTGGGTAAGGTGTTTGCATTCGCTTTCTTCAACTTGCCGCATGTGTGCAACGCCTTGTTGTTTTTGCTCAATGTGAAACAAAGCCTTTTGCAAAACACGGTTCAAAATACCGAAACACCTCTGCCGAAGGAAATAGCTGACGCTAAGGCGGCTTTTCCCAAACACTTAAGCCATCTTATTGCATACAAGGGCGTGGACAACATCGACAAGGCCAAACAAGGCGTCATTAATTCCATTCCTCCTCCCAAACACCCGGTCAAGGGTATAAGGGATCCCAGCGGCCCTTGGGTCCGCAGATGGTCTAGCTCCGATAGCGATATCTTCAATTCTTTTCTTCGTCATTACATCAACCTCGCTGACTTGTACTTGGCCAAGTCCTGTTGCGACAGAGAAGTGCTGCCGACTGTTTTTCCTGGCTTCTACGTTATTGGGACCCATATCTCTCAAGTCTTTGAGTACTCCATCAACAGAATTGTCCACAATATGAAGAAGCCTGAGGTGCCCACGAACACCGTTGGTCCAGTATCTACAGTAAACGGGGCCAAGCCAAGGTCGCCTCCAAGGAATAACGCTGTTCCAGCTACTCCTCCGCTGCAACCAGCTGCTCCCCAATCACAACTGTCGAGCTATCCGTTCAAACTGAACGACACCAACTACACTTGTATTTTAAAGATTCTCAAGACCACGCGAGATATCAGCTTTTCTTCCATTCCATTCGCAAACAACCTTTCCCGGTTTATAGACTTGTTGTTTGTCAATATCGCCCGTTCGACCAGCATCTACGACTGCAACAGAAACGGCCTCGTGCTCAGTCTCGTGCTTGTGCATTCGAACCACGTTTTTGATACTGGCAACATTGACTGGGGGTTTTGGTTGGGCTGCGTCTATCTCATGCTCACGGAGACTCATCATCTCCAAATCATCCAGAGGAACTTGGCGTTCTTGTTCAATGTGTGGGACAGGATCCCGGACCAGTTGTGCAAGACAGAGACTCCTCAGTCGATCTCGTTTTTGAAAGGCTGGCTTTTGAATCCTGCCGAGAGCATCAAAGTGAACTTCTCGAAGTGGTTGACGTCCACCGACATCTGGATCAAGTTCTTCTTGCATTGGAATCCCATTGTGCGTTCCTACTTTCTTCGTCTATTGGTCTGGAGGGTCATTGGCATCAACAATTACGAATCTTCCTCCGCGATTCAAACTACAAGAAGAAGCAAGATGAAGCTAGATTTGATGTACCGCATGGTACGCAATCACAAGAGCTCCCTGTTGGACTATTCGCCTGACAGTCCCATGGTGAATCGTAAATTCGGAATCTTGCCGTTGAATGCATCTCTGGCCTACTTGGGTGCAGATGATTTATCTGCAAGCTACTTGACGGGAAACACCGCCAAATCCAGTGACTTGAAGAAGACCCACCCTTACGAGGTTTTCGATGAGGCTATCTACTCGTGCACCTCGTTGCCCAGCTCACCGGCTCAGCAACAGGGGAGTCCCACACAGAGTACCCTGGGAAAAGCTCAAAAAAGTGGTTCTTTGATCAACTCCTTGAGCAAGTTTTTCAAGGGCTTGTCGACAGAGGAGAAGAACGGAGGCAGCCTCAGAATGCAGCCTCCAAAGCCGTTGGGAAGGAAAGACTCAATTGCTTCACTCACTCGCAACTCTAGGTCGTTTGGCTCGTTGTCCAATTCGCCCAGGATTCTGTCGAGAAACTCAAGCCCCAGTTTGGCCTCTCACCAGTCCTCACTCAACGACTTGTCTACGGATTCTTCAGCAACGTCCGATTCTGAGTCTTCGATGTCTGACTTCATTGGTTCGTCCAACTCATCGTTTTCCTCTCGCTCGTCCAAACACACGCAACCTCCTGAGCTCTTCAAAGTTCCTCCTGAAATTGTGCGTCCTGTTTTCAAATTCGACATTATTGTGGATAATGATATCATGGCCCACAAGTTCACGCAGATGCAACGTGCCAACGCTTCCGATGTATACGGAAAATTCTACATACACGGAGCCTTGACGAACTCGGAGCCCAAGAAGGTGAAGGTGCCCTCGATCTCAATCTTCCTCAATTCTGACATCTACAACCCGTTCTACATCAGCACGGACAACTACTTCATTGATGAAGGGATTTTTGATGACGAGGAAGAAGAAGAAAAGAGCCGTTTTTGCAAGCACTTGTCTAGCTGGTGCACGAATGGAGCATCGATGCAATGCTTGGGAAAATCGATCAACGAGTGGAACCAGATTGTGGAGGAGTTTGAACGCTTTTTGTTCAATACGATCGAAGCTGACCAGGCGAACCACGTACCCATTGTGACCAGATCGTCGGAGGAGGACCTCCAAGGATCACCAAAGAGAAAGGAGATCAACGAGAGCGAGTACTTCCAGCGGATTGTGCCCTTTCTCCCGATCGACAGTTTTACGGAGCTCAAGTTGCTTAACGCATCCTGAGGAGACCATGCATAGATATAATCAATTTCATTATCGTTACACATCTTTATGCTCATAAGAATGGGTCCACGTGATGTATCTTCAGTCTTGCTTCTGTGACGCTGGGCGTGGCGTTTGCAGGTGTTGCTCTGCCTCTTCACTGAACTTACTGTAGTAATAAAGCGTAGAGGCCATGCAGATGAAGGAGCTGATGCCCCAGAAGAGAAGCACGCCAACGAAAAGACTGGTGAAGTAGAAGTTAACGAGGTAGTACCGGATTCCGTCCCACTCAATGACAAAGTCTAGAGTTGTCTTTGCATTATCGATGATAATCGGGTCGGTGTTTCGAAACAATATTTGGCTTTTCTGGTCCGCCAACAACCGTGCAAGCTCCGCGCCGGAGCTGTAGAGCAACGGCCAGTCCACCTCCACGGTCTTGAAGATGTCCACCATGAACGGGGGCACCCAGTACCGTAGCTGGTATGGAATCCAGGTGTTTCTGTCGACGTAGATGTAGCGCAGGTCGCAGTTGATGATAAAGCTGTTCTCGCGAATAACCTCTGGCGTAAGACTGAAGAGGTACTCGATCAAGTGGTACGACTTCTCCACAAAACACACCGCTCTGATGTTGATTCTCACCGAAAACGGTAGATCGGCATTGCGCCGGAGAAACGACAAGGCCAGCAGCGGATCTATATCAGACATGGCCGAGCCACTCGCGTGCTTCATGAACAACGTGGGAACAGCAAATCTTTCCACGGGCACTAGCATCTTGTAGAAGTTCAAATACGTCACCACGGAAATGGGAAGAAGCACAGCCACAATGGCTGTGAAAAGCGAGGCGCCATAGAGCGACTGCCGGGTGACAAAGAGGGAGGCCCTCGTGTATTTGGACGCCAAGGAGCCAATCAAGGCAAGAATTCTGTCTCTGATAGCCATGTATATGAAACCACTGCGGGAAGAATTGTGTAGGCGGGTTGTGTGGTGCACGGGTGTTTCCTGGGCCCAGCATTGGACCAGGACTCCAGACGAAACGGAACGATAGTGTAAAGTTTAAATGAGGAAAATCAAGCTAGGGAAACCAAATGTAAATCAAACAAGAAAGAGCCACAGCCGGGCTGAACCAAAAGGGGCGGAGCACACCGCCAAAACGAAGAAAACCATAATCTGGACTCGTAGTAATGCAATAGAGCCCAACCATGCAGAGGGGAACAAGCAGTCCACTAATGAGTGGTGTGGCCACGGTGGTACTTGAGACCGTTCAAATTCTTGTACCGCTTGCCACAGACTTCACAGCGGTATGGCTTATCCTTCTCCATGCCTGCACCGTCAAGGTAGGGAGTATTGGACTCGGGGTCGATGATGGAGAACGTACCGTCGTCGTTTTCCTTAAGAGTCTGGTTCTGGTGCCCGTGGAGTCGGTGGTACTTGAGCCCGTTCTGGTTTTTGTAGGTTTTTTCACACCCAATCACCGGACACTTGAATGGCTTGTACTCCTCGTTTTCCATCACGTACAAATGGCGAGCTGGGTCATCAATATACATGCTGTCGTTTTCGGCATCCGCCGCTCCGGCTGGGTTGACCCGATGAGGCGGAAGGTGTCTTTGCTGGGTGTTTTGCTGAGGCTGGGAGTTCCCATTTACTGGAGGCAGCATACTGCCTGGAACGGCACCCTGGGAGATGGTCTGATCCTGTAAATTGAAGTGGGCTGCCGGAAGATGCAAGGAGCCTTGCGGCTGTTGCTGCTGCTGCTGTTGTGTGGCCTGTTGGTGGTGGTGATTGTTCAAGAACACGTCGGTGGTCAGAACCGTTTCCATGACATTATGGATGTTGTTGAGGTTGTTGCGGTTCCGGTGGGCCGCAAGGAGATGCGAGTTGGCCTCCTGGGGCGGCGAGGCCAGAATGTGGGCTTCTTCGTAGTGTCTAAGCAAATCATGGAGGGTAGGTAAAAGCTGCCCACAGCACGAGTAGTCTTTGCAGTAGTCGGCCTCCAAAGTGGGGAGGTACAGCGTTGTATTGGGTGGCGAAAGCGTGCCAGGATGGAGTGTGTTGGGAGCTGCTGAAGCTGCTACTGATGACATCCTGAACAGGCCCCTTCTAGGGTTGATGAGGTTCCCGGGAAGCTGCGTATTGGCCGCTGCTGAAGGGTGGTTCTGGTACATCATCACCTCGTCCTTGAGCCACAGCCCTATGGTCACGCTGCCCCAAGAAACTCCTCCCATTCCTTGTGAATGTGCAATCAGTTCTCTACGGAAACGGGAATTGTTGAAGATGGAGGGCTGCCTCTGGTGGGTGATATCGATTGGTTGCGGCACATTTAGAAAATCCTGCCCGCTCTCCAGCAGCGAGGAGGCGGCATTGTCAAATATCGAAGTGTTAAACATGCAACTTGGGATTAAAGGTGGATCTGGGTCTGAATTTCTGCACTTTGGAAGTTGTTCTTTGGATGCTGTTCGTGGTGTCTGGGTTTTTCAGCCTGAAGGAGGGATTCAAGGATTCGGGCTGGAAGGGGACGCCTTGAGTAGCTGATTTAGCCTAGGTGGTGGTATTGATAATCGATAACGGGCTGATTGAGGATATGGCATTTCGCTGGGCGTGCAGATAGCACCACCGATTTCTTTTTTGGTTCCGGCACGATCTCTACAAAACCCCTGGTGGCGCCGCTTTTGAAGACCTAACACTACTTACATATACTCCACTGCGCTCGCTCCTAACACCTCTAACTGATTACTGCAAATCCCAATTCCAACCCGCTTTTGTCACAGGGTGGAAGGTGCTGAATAAGTAGTCCTGTATATAGTCGCACTCGCCAGCTGCTCCTCCTAATGCGAAATGGTACATCCTGCCTCTGCCAACGCTCCAGCGGATAGGTTATTATGCGTAGTGAGGCGATGTTTTGCCTCGATGAGGGTGCCGACGGAAGCGGTGCAGCGGGAGATGCCAAAAATATAGGAAGTTTCCTGTTTTATGTGCAGGAAACCACTCTAGTCGTTTCGGAGGCCCCAAGTCTTATCCGGTGAAAATTTCACTCGGGATGGCAACGGGGGGTAGGCATCGCTGTGTACTGCATATAGTCTATAATGTGGTCACGTGCTATCTCTGCTCATCATTTAAACGAGCACAAAACCTGAAATTCCTGGTGCACGGGTGTAAGCCCCCCTCAAAGAAGCCCAACCAATAAGCAGTCGTTGAAATGTTCTGACGACATAGTTCTATTTTGGTGATTTCCGGCAACTTAAATGTTTACTTTGGGCTGCTGTGTTCTTCTCTTTTTAAAGCTGCTCACGGAGATAAGGCGGCTTTAGCATCCAATATGTAGCGCAATATGGCCGGGTATCTCACGGCTTTCTGAGTTTCCTTAAGGCTATGGATTAAGGTCCAGAGGCCGGAACAATGTAAGCGAAAATGGCAAGAGTTGCGGTATTAGCGGAAAGTCCGAATCAGGCTCACTGAGATTTTTCAGGGAGATAACATTGTAGAATTGGTTGATTTTTAGAGGAATTATATTATGTGATCCAAAATTTCTAATCTTCCTGCTGCGCTAGAACCGCCGTGCTCTTGGTTCCTGTTTCTGATGCCGTATCGCCTCTGCCAAAACGGTTCGGAGTTGCTGCGGTTTGGTGAATTTCTGTCGGTTCTGCTGTAGCGAATTTTCGGTCACTGGAGCAAATGTAAGGTTACTCCGGGGTTGTAAAAAGAGGGGTTTGGTGGGGCAGGGTTTGTGGTGGAGGGATGGGATAATTGGGGAAGGATTGAAGGAGACTTCTTTTTTTGACAGGGGATCTTATCAGGATATTACCGGGATATCAGGAAATTACTGTACTTCTCCTTCTGTCAAATGTTGGATTAATAGGACGCCAGAATGGTGGGCGCTTAATGGTATTGACTGTTGCAGATTCATTCCGACATTGAGGAAATATTGTGTTACGCAGCCGACTTGAGAAATCTTCAGTTTCGAAATCTATGCGGATTGCAAGTGTAGTTTGCTGGTGTAGTTTTCCAGTGTGATTTTCCAGTGTAGATTCAAGATTAGAGTAAGGTCTGTAGTATATGCTGTCTATTTAAGAGATTCGGGTTCAGGCGACTCTGATGTTTTAATAAGTCAGAGGTGTGGAGCCAAAATTTGGCTGTTTCGGCAATTTCCATTGCTCGGCAATTCGGTAATTTAGATCAGATTATGGCGATTTCAGTTGATGTGGTATCAGCCTTCATGCACATTGATAAGTATCCACCTTCAGAGATCATTCATTTTATGCATAATCACTACGACGGATTTGTTCCAACGAAACAGTTTGTTGACTAGACGACGGTGTTTCTCATTGGTCAGTGTGATTCCCTCTTCAGTGAGCATGTAACGACACACGAATCTCAGGCGACGTCTGTTTTATTGATTGCTCAATTGTTTTTGGACTCTTTGGTCGCTGGTTTTGGCTAGTGCTTTTGATTGGCTGGTGGTTACCCCATCCTCAAGGATAAGTGCTCGTAATCAGGGAGGATTCCGTTTCATTTTGCTGTCAGAAATAATACAATGGGGACAGCTTATTTTTCAGTTTAGGTTTTGTCACTTTTTCGTAGATGTGGATGCTTTGTAGTTGTGATGTTATTCCCTCTATATCGATGGATAAGCACTCATATTGTGATAGGTATCGGAATCGACAATCTGCGTTTTTGATGGCCAAATTTAGCTTTATTTGGCTGCAGCAGCTTATGATTGCTGCAAGTTTTCTATTGTTCAATTGGTTAGCGATTTGGCTGCTTTGTCATTTTGGTTATTCGCTCGCTATGGATTTGTATCGGTATCCCACACATGAAACAACAATGATGTTTAATGTTGCTGTCTTTCAAGACGTAGTCTATGAGCTGTCAAAACATTCCGACGGAATCGGTGCTGCTTCCGTGTGAGCCACTTTAACCCCCTTGATATGGTGGTACTTTAAGGTTTATGGTTTTCTCAACTTTGCAGTAAAAATCCGTCCAAACCACGCTAAAAAAACTCCTATCTACGTCATTTGAATCCCATAAAAGTATCTGTTTGCCTTAAATGACCAAAAACACCGAATTTCCAAACCCCAAATGGCTGCAAAATGGCCTCAAATGATAGTAACAGCCATGTTTGTCTGCAGTCCCTGACTCTACGGTTTGCAACCATGCCCTTTCTGCAACATATGATAGAAAATAAGCTTTTTCGGGCTTTCCGTAAGGTCATTGCTCCTGATTTATGCTGACTATATTTAAGGTTTCACCCAATAATCTTGCCGATTTCGGTCAAGGCGTTTCGAGGATTTCAGCACCAGAAATCAGATTTTCGGCAGAATTAGAGAAATTTCCATCATCGGGAGTTTTCACCACTGTTATAGCCGACAACTTTTTATCTACTCCCTCCTTAAATCTTTGATGATCGGATTTCTTCACTAAAATGGTCTTCTTTGGTATTTACAGTCCCTTATTAGATCTACAACTGCATACAAACAATGACTTTTCAGCAACTACGGTAAATCACCGTCCTCGGCACGTAAAAGGTGCAGAAGCGCGGTTCGCGGGCCGCATGTGCTGCAGATTGATCGTTCACGTGATGAGCCACACCTGTCAAAATCACGTGAATGACTCATAAATACACAGACAACGGTCTTTTGGGAATAAATGCTAGATATATTGGGTCTTCGAACGCTACAGTTTCTAGATCTGCTCGGCTTCCCCCCCCCCCCCCACCGTGGCGCTCCCCACCACAAAGAACACCAGCGGCTCGAACTTGGTCACGTGATCTCTCCGAGTCGGATACCGCTTCATTTTGCACCCAAAGGAGCAAAACAGGTCTCCATATATAATGTCTCCAAGGTTCTCCTGGCTTTTCTCCAAATTTTCTTTTTCCATGCTCCAGCATGCTTGAACTTCCTTCGGATATTATATTCCAGATCGCCACCTATCTTCCCCAGGAAGACAAGCTTTCCCTAGCTAAGACATGTCGGGAACTACATTCCATGCTTCATGCTCTGATGTACGAAGTTATTGTTTTTGACTCTTCAAAGGTCCACCTTAATGAGCTTCAGGGTGAAGTCAACCGCCACAAGTGGTTTCAAGAATTAAAGTTCTCTTGCTACCCCACGGTGGTTCGGTCGTTATATGCTCTTACTCGGTTTTTGAAGAACCTCTCGAGAAATCCACACTATTGCAGGCACCTCAAGTGCCTTGTGGCCATGGAGGAAATTCCCGACATGCCGCATCTCGAGTTGCTGGGCTACCTTGGCCAGATTTTCCCTCACTTGGTGAATTTGGAGGCATTTCTGTGGTACGCTATTCACCAGCCCTTGGACGCCGAATTGGTTTCTGCGTTGCCCAAAAATATAAAGAGGTTCTGCGGAAATCTCCATTTCTCCCTGGGCTTCTCCATGTTCAACGTGCCCGAATCGGTGGAACTCTTGGACATCTCCAACTTTGGCTGCGAAAAGAACCTATACAACCTCTCAGGATTCCCCGAGAATTTGACCTCGCTCACGGTGCTGAAACTGGTTTCGTCAAGCTCCCGCATGTTCACATCCTCGCTTTCCTCCTGCTGCTCGGCCGTGTTGTCCAATACCCAAGAATCCTCGTACCTCATGGATGCTCCAACTTACACCTCGCTGCTTTTCAACTCGCTGTCTTTAGACTCGCCCATAAAGCTCGACAGCTTGAAGCTCAAGTCCATTGCGCTCCTGGTGTGTGATGCCCACATCCTCAAGAACTACGTGGACTTGGCCTCGTTGAAGAGTTTCTCCTTGGAGGAATGCACCGAGGTCTTGTTTGACCATGTTTTGCCCAACAACTACATTTCTTTGACGTCCTCCGCATACATCCGCCGTAACGCCCCGGCGGAGCTTTTCTTGGATCTTTTAATGCCCGAACTCACGTCCCTCAAAAGGCTCCATCTCAGCATGACCAACGAGCTCTACTACAACAACTGCATTATCGCATTTATTGCTTCTCTTTCCGGCTTGGAGCACATCAGCATTCACTTGAAATACCTTTTCCGGCCCAACGAGCCGGTGGACTTGGACTTGTTGTTCGAGGCTTTGGAGAAGCATTCCGATACCCTCAAGTACTTGGACGTCTGCTTCAACACCATCGAAAATAATGTCTCGCCGGGCCAGAAAAAGAGACAGTGTTCTCTTTCGGCCAAGTCCTTTGCCAGGCTCCAAAAGTTCAAGGCTCTCGAGTACCTCAAGATTCCTGTTTTCCGGGACCAGACGGATCAGCTTCGGAACAGCTTGCAAAGCTTGGAAAAGCTTAAAATTGTCCAGATAGGTATCACCGACCCTGCGTCCACTAACCAAGGCGATACCCTTATTTACGCCCTATACAACACCAACTGCCTTATATCCCAGGACTACTTCACCTCGCCAAACTCGTTCACCAGTCTGATTCATGACGAGAAGAAAAACGAGTATCTGGAGTTGAGCAGGGTGTTCAAATCCTCGCTTCCACACTTAAAGTACATCAGGTACGACTTGAAAAACCAGTCGCTTGTATATGACTGTGAAGGCACTGTGGAAGCTGCCGAGGACGGTGCTGTGGAGAATTTCGATACTCTTGTGTCGTCGGTGATTGGATTTTAATTCATGCTAGATAAACTTACCCGTCCATTGCTGGACAAAAATGGACCGTTTGGTCCTTGACTTACGATGCTGACGAAGTGTCGTATCACGAAATTTGTAATGAAGATTTGATAGATTTGATGTAGTTCCCTTCCTTTCAAAAAAAAAAAAAAAAAAAAAAAAAAAAAAAACTACTCTCGCCATACCTTGGTTCTAAATGAAAAAGAGTACCTGGCGACGTATAATAGATGCCCCAAACTACTTAGATGGCCTTGGAACTTAAGGAATCGCTAAGTGTCCCCGAAATGTGTACCAAAGCAGGTGCTACTATCTGTAATTTGATCTGTTGGATTAATCTAATCATGTCTACTTTTAAGCACGACTACTCTATAGCAGGCGTGCTAGCCAATGTATTCAAATCCACTTTTTCCAGGCAAACAATAAAATTAATTGAAAGCAAGCCATTCTGGCCAACCAGCCCTTTCTTTTCTTGCGTCAATTGCTTGTCTAACATGCGTTCCAGAAAACACCCCAATCCGTTTTTCGACTGTTGAATAGCATATACGGTGCCATGTCAGAACTGTGCCTTCTGCGGACGAATCAGTGGATACACCTTCCAGTTCTTGTAGTTTTTGAGACCCTGTCCTCGAATATCCAGACTCCAAACCACTACACTCAAACCGGAAACTAATCCTCCTCCCCGTCATCCTCTTCCTCGCCCCGAAGCTGAGCTTTTCCCTTCTGCATGGTCTCCTTGAAAACGTCCAACGCACGCTGTCTGCCCATTTTGTAGTCCACAATCGGCTCCGGATAATCGTTATTTTTGGCAATCTGCTTCAGCGCCGGATGGTCCCACGGGGCGTGGATCAGCTTGGAATCCACGTCTTTAAGCTCAGGAACCCATTTTTTGATGTACTTGCCTTTGGGATCAAAACGCTGGGATTGAGCAGCAGGATTGAAAACTCGGAAGTAAGGCTGTGGGTCCACGCCTGTGGAGGCAGAAAAGCCCCAGCCACCGTTATTAGAAGCGAAATCTCCGTCGATCAATTGCGACATGAAATACTCCTCGCCGTAGCGCCAGTCGATAAGAAGGTGCTTTGTGAGAAAAGATGCCACAATGAGTCTGCCTCGGTTGTTCATGTGCCCTGTTTCTTTCAAGTTCCTCATGGCGGCGTCCACAATGGGGTAGCCTGTTTTGCCCTCCTGCCACTTTAAAAAGTGGTCCAAGTTGTACTCCCAGGGCAAATCCAGGTACTCCAAGTTGAAGGGCTTGTACATGCAGATGTAGGGCCAGAAACACAAGATGTTCTTGTAGAAGTCTCGCCAGGAAACCTGTCTGAGGAATTCAGAGATGCCAGGAGCTGCTGTTTCGTTGGCCTCCGTGAGCAACTCTTTTTCGTGCAACATCCAGAGAATCGTTCTGGGCGAAATAGTTCCTGAGGAAATGTGAACACTCAAGTTGGAAACACCCTCGGTGAGTGAGTTTCTGGTGTCTCCGTAACTTTTGATATCTTCCAGCGTCACCCATTTTTCCAAAGCCTTGTAGGCGTCGTCCTCGCCCACGTCTTTCCAGTACTTGTCGAAACGCTTTTCATCCACATCAATAGTAGGAAGCCCGTGGCCAGCTTTGAGCAACTCCAGGACGGAATTCTCGAGCTTTTTGGGCTCTTCGAAAATAATGCTGTCTTTGTCAATCAAGTGGTTGTTCACGTACTCGACCCATGCCCGGTACCACGGCGTGAAAACGGCAAACTGGGTTCCCTTGGATTTGGTGACAATCTCTCCAGGCTGAACCACGCAAGTATCGTGAACAGGCTCGAAATTGATGCCTTTTTCTAAAGCCTGGTCCACGAGCTTCGTGGAAAGACGCAATTCGTCGATTTCGTACTCCTGGTTGGTGAAAAGATGCGAGACCTTGTGTTCTTCCAAGAAGCTGAGAATCGAGGAAAGAATGGTAGCTCTGGACTTCGCCTCCACCGTCACAAAGGCGATGTTCAAGTCGGCCAATTTTTTGTGGAGCTTCTCCAAGCTCTTGACACGGTAGTGCATTTGAAACTTAGACTTCCCGTGGGCCTGGGTCAGCTCCTTGCAATTGACCCAGAAACATACCAATGGAAGGTTGTTTTTTGCAGCCAATTGTGCCGCCTTGGAGAGACCGTTATTGTCGAAAGTACGGAAGTCTCTCACAAACCAATGGGCTATGCAATTGGCTGGTTTGATCTTGGACCGGTCCTTGGCCGTATCCTCCACTTTCTGGAGCAATATGTTGTACGGCTTGTTCTCATCTTTGGTGTACTTGGTTGCAGCCACATGGGTGGGAATTTCTTTCGGGTAGAACTTGGACGAGAATTTGGGAAGCTGCTCGAGCTTTTGCTTTTTCGACATGCCTACGAATTGGCCAATTTCCAGCCTCGTCTATATAGCCCTGGTGGTTGCTATACTAGGATTGCGGTCATGTGATGAAGGCCAAATCACAAAATGAACTCCACAAAGCGGTGGGTGGTTAGATGGGTTTTTTTGGTAGCCAGCAAGTGACGGGCTGATTTGCCGTTGGTGCTAGTTATCGTTGCTGGTTGCATAGAGGGTTTTGTGGTGATGGAGTGGGGATTAGGGCTGGGTCTCGGGAAGCGGCAATTGCATGCTGAAGGTGGAATCTTGGTTTTGCAATTGCAATTGTGAGTCTAGTTATTTTAGTTGTGGAGGTTTGGTGAGGTTTGGTTGGATTGGGTTGAGGTTTGGTTGGATTGGGTTGAGGTTTGGGTGGTTTTCTGATTTCGCAGCCATTAGGACTCGCAGGTATCTATTATGATGATCGATTTATTTACATTTTCAATGGTGATTAATTAACACAGAAATTGGTAACGTAGAAATGCGTCGCTGTTGCCTGTAAAAGCCTGATGTAGCTAATGGTTCATCAAAGCTGCCATCGGAGTCTCTACATTATGGGAATCGGTTGAGTAGATCTGGGCCATTTTGTACCAATATTGTGGGAGATAAATGGTTAACCTCGATTTATGCTGGTTCTTCAGAGCACTTCTCAGAACTTAGTCATTGGCCTGCCACTTCCAAACGCCTGTTCATGTCAAAGTCAATTAAGGCTTCTCATTACCCAGTGAATACCTATAGCCAAATCCCTGGATGGAGGACTGAAAACGTGTCCCACAAAAAATCTCCATTTTGCCTCCATATCTACAGCCTCTATGACTCAAAAGCTAGATGGACTGTCACTGTTTCACTCAGCACCTAATGCTACTGAAGTAATGGCTGCAAAATGAGGATATCCATCCACCGCAGCAGAAGTGAGAAATTCACAAATATCCAAATTCCACCCGGTATTCACAACTTCGTGAAGAGTACACAAATATAGTTTTGGTGACCTCCACGAATTGATTCACAGTACTCCAAGGGTTATTCAGTCATCTGGGTGTGGCGCAGTCCAATACCAACAAGCAGCTGGGCCCTATTCCGCCAAAAATTTCCTCTACTTTACTTTCTTCCCTCCAAATCACACCTAATAGCGTCTTCACCTCCACAATTTCTCACCCCATCTGGCCCGGTCTCTATGTATCTCAAAGGCTGCATCTCCCACCAAGACGAACCAGCCCCATTCCGTCCCCCTCCTGTTCTCCACTTTTTCTCTGTACATTCCTAAGGTATTCTCCACATTATTCTCCATTTTCTTCAAAACTCCCTCCAAACCCGAAATAGCGAAACAGCCGCCTGATCCTCTGCATCAACATGCATACATGCGACGCAGAAGGGTATCTTTATTCGACGCAGAAAAGTGTCAATTTGCAGCCATCAAGATGCCCATACCGAGTCAATTCGAAAATCCCCTAAAAATTAAAGAAATTGCAATAAACTAAAAGACTGCCCCTCCACGCCCCAGCCCCTCCACCTCGCCACCCTTCCCAATCTGAAAAATGACTCATAATGCACACAACACATATATATAACGGTAGTCTGACCTTTCTCCACAGTATGGTCAGAAAAAAAGCACAGAGCCAGAACGAAATCGTTGCCACGTCCGAGAGCTCGCGTTTCCACAATGAAACGCTCGACACGCTCTCCAAAGATGTGGATTTAAGGAAGGTCTCACTTTCCGCAGGTTTGAAAGACCTCTTGGTGGACACAGACCTCCGAATCACTGCAGGCGCCAAATACGGGCTAGTGGGCCCCAACGGCTGTGGAAAGACAACTCTCCTCAAGTGCATCGGCTACAAGAAGATCCCCGGAATCGCATCCAACTTGCGGACGTTATACGTAGAGCAAGTTGCCACGGAAGGCACGGAGCAGCTGGTTTTGGAGACCGTCGTGGATTCAGACAAACAGCGGGTGGCTCTTTCACTGCAATTGGCTACTCTCGAAGCGGCCTTGGAGGCAGGCAATGTCGCTCTTGTGCAAAAAGCCATAAAGTATGTCAAGGTAGAAAGACAACGAGAGGAGCTTCAAGCAGCACAAAAAAAGGCCTCTGAACGAACAGGAACTCGTGGTCACCGGAGCCGAAAAGCCTTGGTGGAGCAGGAGGCCGTGCTTGAGCAATTGGAGAATCTATCGCTTGAGGATGTGGCTGGAGAGAATGACGAAACGCTTCTAGCGCAGGAGCTCGTTTCTGAAATATCTGAAAGCCTCGAGGGTTACGACAGTGTCGAGGTTATCAGAGCGAATGCCTCCAAGATCCTCGGTGGGCTTGGTTTCACGCAGAAAATGATGGACGAGCCAGCAAAGCTTCTCTCGGGAGGCTGGCGAATTCGGGCATCTTTGGCCTCTGCGTTGCTTATAAAACCAGACATCTTGCTCTTGGACGAGCCCACAAACCACCTTGATCTTCCCACGGTCTTGTGGCTCCAGCGGTATCTCCAGTCGTTGGACGACGTTCTGATGGTGGTGGTCTCGCATAACCGGGCCTTTTTAAACGAGGTAGCAGAGGAAATCATCGTCGTCAAAGACCAGCACTTGGACTACTTCACCGGTAACTACGACGAGTACATCGTGGACTACAACGATAAGCAGAGTTTCCTCCAGGCAAAAGCAGACGCCAACCAGAAGAAGAAAGACGCCTTGGAGCTGAGCGTGGAGAAAGCCCTAGTGGCTGCCAAACGCAGTGGAGACGACAAAAAAGTGCAGACGATGGTTTCCCGAAAGAAAAAGCTCGACCGGATCGGCATGGACGTGAATGAAAAAGGGCACCGTTTCAAGCTCAACAGAGACCGCGGAGGCTACCACGAGAATATCAGGGACGATGTGGTCGTGGATAAGCAGATGGTTCCCGATGTGTGGAAGGTGGAACCTCCGCCTCCGTTGAGGTACCAGGGCGATCTTCTTGTGATGAAGGGTGTGGGCCACAAGTACGGAGACAACGTCATTTTTGGAAGAGTCAATTTGGCCATTGGGCAGCGTGCCAGGATCGGAATAGTGGGTGCAAACGGAACAGGAAAGTCTACCCTAATACACCTTCTCACTGGCCAATTGCAGCCTACAGTGGGCACTATCGAACGGCCCGGAAACGCCTCAATTGGCACGTTTGACCAGTTCAACGCCGAGTCGTTCAGGTCCAGTGTGGATGTGGAGGCCACGCCATTGACGCTATTTTCAGACAAATTCCCCGCGAGCAAAGAAAGCCAGGTTCGGGGCCATTTGGGCAAATTCGGCATCCGGGGCTCCACGGCAGTGAAGCCATTGGTCAGTCTAAGCGGAGGCGAATTGGCCCGGGTCAAGTTGGCGCTTAACTTTTTCGAGCTGTCGCCAAACTTGCTCATTTTGGATGAGCCCACCAATCACCTTGACATGCTTCTGATCGAGTCGCTAGCCGAATTGGTGACGAACTATGAAGGCGCAGTGGTGGCGGCTTCCCACGACCAGCATTTCGTGGATCGCTTTGCTAAGGAGATTTATACCTTTGAGAAGAAGCAGTTGAAGCGGGTAGGTTCCGTTGACGAGTACGTAGAGGCGCTTCAATGATTGCAGATTGGTGATTGGTGCTTTTTGGAGATTAAGCTATTAAGGAGTCAAGGCTATTGATGAAATTGGGCCACTGAGTGGTTGTCTAAATCGGGGTCTAGCGAAATGTCGAATGCACGGCTGCTATCTGGGAATGCAATCTGCACTGCGTTACCGGGGTTTCAGCATGGGGATTTCTGGATTAAGTTTGGTTTAGGTTTGGTTGTTGTGTGATACCCAGGATAAAATGTACGAGGGGCGTTGAAAGTCGTGGTGAGTAGTTCGACTCATCCGTGGACTTCAGTAGCGAAGGTATTTCAACCACCACATGTTCAACTGAGGGCTGACGAAAGAAAAAGTAGTGTTTAAGGGGACGAAAGGCTTACAGAAAGCAAAGACCGCTTTTCTTGAACCTTGTGAATTTTGTCTGTGTCAGGCACTCGCTCATGGCTCCTGAGCCCAACGACTGCAATCACACAATGGTCGACAGAAGCATTAAAATTACACTTTGCAAATCATCCTTTTACTTGTTGGCTGGTTGTAACAATGCCCTCTTTTATATATTCTTATGGGTTTTCTCAAAATTTGGTGATGTCCTCTCAAAGACCGGTGATATTCAAACTCGGGAAAGCGAAAAGGCGAAGTGGAAGTTCCTCTCCAGCTTCTCTGTTTACTCGCAGATACCCCAATTACCCTGTTTATCCTCTACTCTGTTCATTCATGACCCACATAAACTGGAGATTACCAACCATGTAAACCCTTAAAAGCACTGAAACGCAAATACTTGACTAAAACGTTAACATTGTCTTCTCTGTATTTCTCCACTAACACCACAGCTGCTTGTCAGTGATTTTGTTCTTATTCTGATGTGAATGCAAGTTGATCGAGCCACCTTAACCACCAGTTCTTTGCCCCCGCCTTCTATACGTTTCTACCAAGCTCAATCCCACTCCGTTTTTGTGCCAATGCCAATTTACCCCATTTCCCATTTTTCCAATGTCAATCCTGGAACATTTCCCAACCTCTAGCTCAGCCCGCTCAGCCACCGAGAATCAGCCATATCCTGGAACATCCAAAAATACCTCTTTGGCTACTTGATCTTCAAAAACGCAAAGTCTCCATAATCCGCCCTCAAATCCAGGGATCGCTCCACTTTCCCCATTCGCCAATCTCCCCACTAGACCTACAAATGCAACTTTCTGAAAATTCCAGCAAGCGCTGAGCTTCCGTTTCTACCGCTGTAGAATGATTGCTGCGCTCTGCTACCAAAAAGGAAAATCCCAAAACCAGCCATTTTCTTATTGCACCCACGTTTCGTGAAAATCGCTCCATTCTTCAAAGCCTTCTCGGTGGCTTATCCCCTGTTTGACGATATAACCGCAGCAAAGCGCGTCTCGTATATTGCCGTCATCGCATCCATCTTTAAGTTTATGCATAGCCTACTTGCACAGCCGACCCCTCCATTATACAATTTAGAAGCGGCCGAATTTCGTGGGGATTAGCATATTAAGATCGTCAAAACCACCTCAAATCACCCAGGACCCTTTGTTTTTCACCTCGCTAACTCGACTTAGCTGCTCAGCCACGTGCACTCAAAAGTGGCATCCCATCATCACAAGGCCAATTCTCCATCAAAAAAGCCAATCGGTCCATGAAAACACGCAACCGCTTTGCAGTGGTGCTTCTCCTTGCTTTGGCCGCTTTTTCCGTGTACTTTTGGCCCCGCAGAACGCTACATACGGTTCTGGCTAAGGATGTGATTTCTCTGTCACATTTCCATGACCACGAATCTACAGAGGCCCGCTGTGCTTCCTACTTTGATGCTTTGGCTGTGGAGGCGCCTGTACCAGCTTCTTCCTCCACGTTTTTGCCGCTTTCTTCCATCACAAAGCACATAGAGCACCTCCGCATCTTCAACAGATGTTATATCGAAAATGGGTTTCCGCTCACGCCAGCGGCTCGATCCGCAGAAAAGCAGCTTCTACCGTTTTTCGCTGAGCTCTCTGTGGCTGCCGATAAGACCCTGTTTTTGCACGGAATCAAGACGAAGATGGACGGAAGAGGAATCGTTATAAGCATCAGTGATAACGAGGTGGGCCGGGCGCTGAACTTGCTTCGTGTTTTGAACCACCTTGGAAACGAGCTACCGGTGCAATTCGTTCATTTAGATGAGCTTTCGGACGTCTCGATCAAACTACTCGAACATGCGTCCATTCTGCCCCGAGCTTTGGGTGCTAACCAGCACATTTCCTTTGTGAACGTGGGGAACCACCTCGCCTCGGGCTTCGACCGCCACTTTGAGGGATACAACCGTAAATGGTTCGCTGCTCTTTTCTCGTCTTTCAAGGAAATGATTCTCATGGACGCCGATGCCGTTCCATATGTGCCTCCCAGTACTTTCTTCGACTTGAAGGGCTACAAAGAAACCAGCGCCTACTTCTTCCGGGACCGAGAGCTCAATGTGCTTCTCAAAAAGTGGAAAACAGACTTCTACAAGGGCCTTCTTCCGCACGGAGACTCGCCCTTTGGTTTTGAAGTGGATCCTGCCCAGCTCAAGAACAATTTCTTTTTGTTCAATTCCAAGCACGTTGCTGAGAGTGGCGTCGTCATCATGGACAGAGAGAGCCACCTCCTGGGGCTCGTGATCCCTGTGGCTTTGCTGTATTTCCGCAAAAGCACCAAAATCCTATATGGCGACAAGGACTTGTTCTGGCTTGGCCAGTTGATCAGCGGCAACTCCAACTTCCGCTTCCACCACAACACTGCCGGAGCCATGGGCCAGATAGAGCACACTGGCGAGATTTGCCTGGCGCAGATTGCCCACTATGGAACAGACTCTCTTCTCTGGTCCAACGGAGGCCTCACAAGGTGCAAGAAAAGCACGTGGGTCAAGGACTACTTCTGGTACTCCACGTTCCGAGAGCAGTACGGCCTGATTGCAAAGCTCCGGGAGAGCTACCACCGGCCTGTGGAGGTTTCGGAAGTTATCATTCCTGCTCTTTTGAGCGACAAAAACAAGCCTGGAACGGGGAAAAGGCCTGTTTCTAATTTCAACAAGGAAGAGAGCCGAGGCTGTGCAGCCACTTATTACTGTGCCAACGCCAGAGATGGCGGGGAGGTCGTCATTCTCGATCCAGAGGCCAAGCAGCATATCAACAAGGTGATAGAAGTGTGGAACGACAACCGTGTCTTTTGGGGCTAATAGGAGTTTTTGGAATTTACTTAGCATATTATAGACTTGTTATAAACTCAGAACGAAAGGTATACGTAGAGATTTCTCACCTCACTTCTAAGACCGTGTAAAAGTGAGAGGCTAAGTTTGGCAAAGGATGAAGTTGAGGCCTATAGTAAGGGACTTTGAAGATGGTATTTGTTAGACATAGTGGATCTTGAGAGATCGATACTCCAAAGTAATAGTATTAAGAGGCTCTATGTGTTCTGATAATCACTGTCTCTATGTTAATAGCCTCTAATATCTATCACTTCTCTCTATGCTAATTGAGACTCTATATATTAAAATCTAAAATTCACTTGTCTCTATGCTAGCCTAGCCTAGCAAGACGGAGACGTTGGGATGGAATCAGAGAAAATCCTCTGGGGAGATCAAGAGGAACTGTCACCCAAACTATCGGTTTCATCTGCCTCTTTCTTGGGAGAAATGCGGTTCAAGATATCGGCAACTCTAGTAGCTTCACCTTGTCTGATTCTGTCCTGAAGGAATCTGGCGATAAAAGCCGCAATGATGCTGACTCCCAACATTCCCACGAGAACCATGTTCAGACCCAAGTACAATCTGTTCTGGTCATCGGGCCATCCACTGTACAAAGCATATGTGCCAACGACAGAACCGAGATTTCCGAGTCCAGTGACCAAAGCAGCTGCACAGCTTGCACCCACATCACCATAGCGTTGTTGGAAAATTTCTGCAGACCAAGACATACAAATTGGGACAGTTGGACCCAATCCGTAACCGGCAATAAGCAATCCGCCGTAACGATTCCAAGGACCAAAGGCAAAAGTGGTGACCACCATTCCCACAATGATAATCACACAGGCGCCGGAAAAGAAGAGGAAACGGTACTTCTTGAAACGGTCTGCAAACGGAGTGATGGTAAGGATTCCGCCCAAGTCAAAGAGCCAGATTGGAGCGTACAAAAGCGAAACGTCGATATCCGAGAGATGGGGGTTTTGAACGGAAATGATGGTGGAACCAAAAACAGCAAGACCGTAACCCGTGCCCACAACGCCAAAGTACATGATCACAATTGGCCAGAGCCTCCAGTCCGTCAAAATCATCACAATGTCCCGCCAGCCCCAGTTGAGCTTTCTTTGTCTGTCCATCATATCTTTTCTGTGGAGCTCGCTTTCTTCAGCGGAAAGCGGGTGGGTAGGCGTGAAGTATTTCCGGAGAAACTTTCTGAAGACGCTTGTGGTTGGTTCTCTGGTTTTGAACGGTCTGTCTGGAAGCCACCAGAACATCGAGAAACCAGCTGCCACGGTAACACAACCATAAACGAGGTAGAGCCATTGCCAGCCTG
The DNA here is from genome assembly GCA_003708405.2 of Candidozyma heveicola. Classification (NCBI taxonomy): domain Eukaryota; kingdom Fungi; phylum Ascomycota; class Pichiomycetes; order Serinales; family Metschnikowiaceae; genus Candidozyma; species Candidozyma heveicola. The sequence goes on from PPOB02000004.1 coordinate 883,680, forward strand.
TAAAGCCACGTTCGCCGTCCATTTTCTGAAATCCAGCGCTCACAAGTCCACCCACAGCACAGGAAATCTGGGCTGCTGTGAAGTAGTATCCCACTCTTCTGGTCATTCTGTGGTTGGGGTACCACAAGGTGATGTAGTAGGACATTCCGGGCCAAACGCCAGCTCCAAGAACGCCTCCAATAAACTGCACAGCGTACAATCCCTTGTAGTTCTTCAATTCACAGTAACAAGCGTAGATGAGTCCCACAGAAATGACAATACGGGCCAACCAAGTCTGGGGACTCACCTTCGTCATGACAAGATTCATGGGCAAATCGAAAAGAATAGTGCCCACGAAGCCCAAAGCATTGGCGGTGGAAAGGTTCAAGGGAGAAAGGTTCAACTGCTGGGTCAACGAGTGGCCCTCCTCTCTGTTCATCGTCAATGTGACTCCATAAGTGTTGGAGCCAAAAGAAGTAAGGAAATAGAGAGTCCACAAGGCCGGGATGATTCTGAGATCAATCTTTCTGTAGATCCGGTCAAGCTGCTGCTGTTCCTCTCTGTTGGCGGATTCAAGCTCCACCGAACTGATATCCTCAGTTTTGGTAAGAGAGCTGGAGTCCTTTGATAATTCTGGAGGGATACTCATTTCGATGAAGAGCTGAAAAAAACTGAGGAGAGCCGGGCTATTTAAGTTGAAAATGCACCCCTAAGTCGCCTTACCAACAATTTTTTTTTTTTTATCTTTGACGCAGACCTTTTAGATTCGCAGTCATCAGGGTTTATTGTTGAGAAGACCCTGCCCACTATGTATGTTGTGCGGCTGATGACTACGAGTCACCCAACGTCAAAATGAGTCGCCCGTAATTTGTGACCAACAAGTGAAAAATTAATAAAACCGCTTTGCATTTGGCAGATTGAAGAAAAATAAGGTGGTTATCTGCATGTCCGATGACCTGGCTGCATGACTCTATTTTGGGCTTTCGTGCCAACAAACTTTAACAAAGAGTCTGTATTCTGGGTCGTTGATTTCTTCAAGACAAAGAAGACTGTCAGGCTTTCAGCAGCCAAGCCTTTAGTAGCTACCCCTAATTCATGGCCCGTTGTTCCGGGTGAGGGTCATGAAACGCTCGTTTCCGAGTATTGAATTCCGGCGCCCGATTCAACGGCGTTTTTAGTAAAATAGGAGAGAATGTTGCTTCAATCAGGCATCAGAAAGCCAAAGAAAAAGAAATTTGACTTCGGTAAGCCGGAGCCCGACGAAGTCCTCCAATCGGTGCAGTTTAGTAACCTATTTCCTTGAATATTCAATGCGTTCTTGGGTAACGCATATCTCTCCTCTTGCTGAATTCTTCAGTTCACCTTCTAATTAAACTCTTCAGCTTGGTCGATAATTCACGCATGCCGAGACCACTCTGGTGTCACGGTAATTTACCCCGATAGCTTTCCAGCCTTTTGCCAAAGCATGGCCTCTAATTTGCTTTAGCAGTGGAAATCCACTCAGGCAAAAGGATAGGTTGAAGCAAATTGGGGGGCACTAAGTGGGAAGCTCACTATCGATTCATTAGGAATTGTGGAACTGAAGGTGAAAACCTGATTCATCCAATGGTAACCTGATTCACACAATGGTAAAAACAATATGGCTAGGCTTGCCTCAAATGGTTTCAGCGTTTCGGAGATTTAACAACTGAGCAGCCTCGTACAATGTGTCTACAGAAAACACTTCAATCTAATCAATATCCTTAAACGACACCAGGTCGTCTATATTTCCAACAATCCAAAAATTTGAAGCGAAATCCACGGCTTCTTCAAAGTCATCATCACCTCCCCAAATTGTTCCACTTGATACACGACAATTCCTCGGGAATCCGGTACCGGTCTCCATCTTTGTACATGTACTTGTCGTTGGCACCCCAGCCAAAAGGCCCAGGGCCCCATGTGGGAGCATAGCAGAGCTCGTCCCAAGCACATTTGTTGTTGCACTGGATGAAAATCGTCCAGCGCAAGGCATCCATGAGCTGGTTGAGGTCTGCCTGTTTTTGAAGTATCACTTTCCTGAACTCCTCGTGATTTGCGCTCGATGGCTCCACGTAGATATCATGGAACATGGTCCTGGAAGCGTAGAAGGCGTCGAAAATCTGGCCCACTACCTCAGCAGTGACCTTGTGGATGGAAGAGTAGATCAAGCTCTCGGAGCTGGTGGTCAACGGGAAAGTGTGGAAGGCGTAGTCAGCCACGGCCGTTTTATAGGCGGTTTCCCGTTGTTCGTCGTCGTCCGTGATATCCCTTGAGGCGTACCGTCTCACAAAGTTGTATGTGATTCTGGACATTTCACCCACCACCGTTTCCAAAAGAGCACCAAGATCGGCCTCCTTCTTCAGCAGCTCCACCTCAAACACCTTAAAAGCCGTTTTCAACATCAGGAAAAGCGGCGCAAACTTCTCCTCGATGTGTTTGGTCTGCACCTGCCAATCGGTCTTTTTGAATGGATCCACAGGCTCAAGCAAGCTTTTACGTACATCGCTGACAAGCTCCGCCTTGTCCGATTCTGAAAGATTGCTGATCCGACGCAAGTACGGGTCGGGGTTGATCCACGTTCTGTTATGCGGAGTGACCATTCTGGAGAAATCAAGCAAGATGCGATCGTCTCCCTCGTTCACCAAAGCGCCAGCCTGGCCCCAGTCCCAGCCTTTCATGCTGGCCCAGTCATCGAGGAGCTTCTCACGTTTCTTCTCTAGCGGTGTTTCTGCGTCCCGCTTCTCTTCAGGCAACTGTGCCAAGACTGTTACATTGGACAAAGGCACATTGGAAACCACCTCAATGCCGTCAAAAAAGTCACAGAGCACCATCTCAAAGCCCACCTCCAAGCGTATATAGCCCTGGAGCCCGAAATCCTTGCCCCATTTGCAGATCCGCTCGGCGGCTATCCGCTCATTGACATGATCGAAACCATCTTGTCCGCTGAGAATGGCCTGCTGGTCCATTTCGCCGGTTCTTGTTTTGGCTGCCGACGCGCCCTCCAAGTAGATGAGCTTGTCCAATGGCTTGGTGTTTCTGAATGTGAAGAGGTATGGGTTGCTTCTTGGAGGACCTCCATTTGCGTGGGCTTTCTTCCCAGGGGGCTTCTTCGGCCGCTTGCCCCAGTGGGGCAATTTGCCCCTGGTGAAACCAGCAAAGCTGTAGCTGAACTCCCAGTCCATGGCGATCCACTCGAACGACTGGGGAACGTCAGGCAGCCCTCTGGAGTGGTACATCAAGGTGTTGGGCGGGATGTACGCGGGAATGAACGAGACGCCCACGGGCATTACGTTGCAGTCTTTCTGCTTCATGGCGCCGTGAACGGTGTTGAAGACGGCCGAGGCGTTGAAGAGGTCTATGGGGTGCTTTTCGTTCCACAGAGCAGCGTCGATATGGGCTGGTTCGTTTTGCCTCAAGATCGGCACATTTGGGAAATTGACGCCGTAGAGCGTGAACCAGAGAAGCACGGCGTTAAGCGCCGCTGAAACCCAAAGAAACGAGAGTGCCATGGCTGTTTTTCTTTCCCGAGTAGTTGGTGGCTTTTAGAGCCGAGCACGGCGCGAGATGGAAAAGATAACGGGGAATCGGGTTCAGGGAGCCGGCGGAAGTGTGGGGGTGAAATTCCGAAATTGTGCCGGCGGTTTATTGAAAGTATTTACTGGCTGCTCGGCCGAATGGAATTTTGATTTGAAGATTTTGGGGTTTTGGGGTGGGTCTTTTTGGCTGCAAACACATGAGACAGATGGAGATGTGGAGGGGAGTACGAAGGTTCCAAGTACAGGACCAGGGTGCCGTCTTTGATTTGAAGAAATGGGCAGGGTTTGGAAAGAATTGGTTTTTTGGGTCGGATTGGAGAATCAAGAGGATTCGAGCCTGTGGTTGTAGAGCGTCTAGTAGAACGGTGTCGGTGAAATACGCATTGGCTGGGATTACTGTGATCCAAGAATAGATAAATGGGCTTGTGGTTTGTAAAGCAGCAAAGTTTTGTAAAGCAGCAACTAGAATGCTCCGGTGATCGCTGGGTAGCCTTCTACGAAATCATGAGTGTTCGGTTCAACGTCCCCTTTATCTGGATTCTGCGCTGGCTTATATATGGATTTGAACGAGAGGGCTGGATAAGAGCAAAGATGTAGGTTTGAGAAGTAAGGGAGTCCAGGTGGACAATTAGCGACCTTCGATGACCTACAGAGGAAGAGGCAGAGCTTGTAGAGGAGGGGCAAAATTGACAGAGGATGTGGTTCTCTTCAAGAATTGGCAGAGCTTTTCACGATCTTTTTGCTACAAAGCAAACATCGAGGCTTGCTTGGTTGGATGAGAAGTAAGGGAGTAGCGGTTATGGGGCCTCTCGGTTTCGAACGATTAGTATTATGAAGCTGTGGGTTGTTCTGAAAAGTTGCTATATGTGAAGCCTTAAATTGCAAATCCCTTATGAGAAACCCCAAACCGGCGGACGCTGGTCGCCTTGTGGAGCTTTGCTTGGATTGGCTCTGCTTTTCAGCTCGACTCGGATCGATTCGGATCGACTCGGCTAGATTACTCGACCAACAGGAGCAGCAAGTGCGGCAGTACTGGTGAATTTTCTGGTAATCGATCATGTAAGGCTCGAAAGGAGGTTTTGGCAGCTTACTTCACGCTCCACGGGAGTTTCAACACCAATTAGCCCAAAAGCATAATCTCCTCCTCTTTGGCTGCAAAAATGTCGTCGCTCCTCAGCCAACTGGCCCCATCTCCACGATGGGAACCAAACATAAGACGCTGCTTTAGTCTCATTTGCCTATTAATATAAAGCTCTGACTCCTCCAATGTGGCCAGATCGAGCTCTGCTGAAGCCCAAAACACAGGCCCTACTGAGGTAGCGACGACATTGTCGCGCCTTGTTAAGACCATTAGTAGGTATATTTCACATTGGCGACTAAGTGAAGCTTTTATTTTTGGTACGTTGTGTTCCTCTTATCCGTAGGAAATGTAGGATTCGAAAGAGACAACCCTCCGCAATAGTCAGGCGTTTTCATCAGTGTTGGATCTCATTTCAGCAGAAGAAGCCTGGATACATGAGGCCATGACGGTTGCCAAAACAAAGCCGCAAGAAGTCAGTTGCGGCGAGTTAATCCCAATTAAATGTGATATAGCAGTAGAACAGTTGGGTTGTAAGGTATCGAACTGACGTCAATCCCCGTATCTTCTTGTATTCTGTAAGCATAGGACTTTTATCGACATTTTGTCCATAGAATTACATGTGTCACAGAATAAGGCAATTTTTCTTTTTAGAACTTTTTTTGCTGACTTCCTGCCAATTGACCGCCATAATATGTGCGCTTTAAGCATAAAAAATGGCTGCGAAATACAGAATCCTCTCCACACCCAAGAACGGCTCAAAAAGGAGCAATTAGTCTTCTGTGGATTATTAACGTTACCTTATAGAGGATGAAGGCTCTCTTCTTGGATTTCCGTAGACTTTCGATTTTTGGGCATACAATCGGGTTTTCCTGTTTTGCCAGTCCTTTGAATATCACAGTATAATCTGCAAACACTACCCAGGTTCAGACAAATAAAGAAATCACACAAAAATCGAAAAGAGCAAATAAAACACAATATTCCACTTTTTAACCCCCTTTGAGGTTCTGCCTGAGAAAAGGCTAGAAATTGAGAAGACCCAGCCCTCACTGCTACACCAAAAGCTACATTTGAACTTGAGGGCTACAACCAACTTTTACAGACACGAACAAGCAACCAAGCTATAAGCCATTTATCTGACACATGAACTTTCCACTGAAAGTCAAGAGCAGAATCAGAAGCCAATCCTCTGCAACTCGTCTATTTAGACCCCTCTTTCTGGAGAAACCATCTAAGCGCATACCAATAACCACTCTAGATAACGACCCAACGCAGACTAAGCACCCCTTTTCATTGGTTCCCATTAAGCCCCTACGCATACGAGTCAAAGTGGCCGACTTCTCCCGAATCCCCTGAATTGCAATTCCAGAGTCATCCCCTTGAATATCTACTAAATTACAAACCAGTACTGTTCTCAAAATCAATTGACATATACACTAGGCAGACGCAATGGCAGTGTCCAAGCGTCTGTAGCCACCGCAAGCACGGCACTCCTCCTGGATCTTGCCAATCAATCTCTGAGCCTCCAATGGGTCAGCAACCTCCTCAGGCTCCTCCCAAGAGAGATACTTGTTCAGGTAGTTAGGCTCGTAGTCGGCAGGCAAAATGTCCAATCTCTTGCCGTAGGCATTGACCTTTTTCCAGTCACGGTGCACGTTGTACAAGGAGTCGGAGAAGTAGGCGAAGCATCTCTCGAACATCTTACCGTTAAGCTTGGAGGTCATCTGTGGCTTGAAGTCAGAGTACAATCCCCAGGCCTCCTTGGGGTTGGCAAGCATAAAGTCGGTGGACTTCTTGAGCGCCTTCATGATACGACGGACCTTTTCGGGGTTCTCGTTCAAGAAAGTGTCGTTGCAGATGTAGAGAATGGTGCAGAAGCAGCAGCAGCCCAATTCGGCCAATTCGTCGATTCTGAGCATTCTGGCATCAGAGGGAGAACGGCCCTGCTCCTTGAGGTACTCCTCCAACTCGACTTGTTGAATACACTCAATGCCAATGCCAGCATCGATCTTACCCTCAATGATGTACTTGGCCACGTTCATGCCGCATCTGACAGCAGTGTAGTCCCCTGGCTTCATGCCAAAGTGCTTGGTCAATTCGTCGACTTGAATTTTGCCAAACTCGCCAACATAGCCGATTCTCTTACCCTTCAAAGAGGTGAAGTCGTCAGTGACACCAGAACCTTCCAAGTACAAAATACCGGTGAAAGGCTCATCCAAAAGCGAACCAACAGAGGTCACAGGGAAGCCACGGGCCTTGGCAGCCAAAGTGTGGACCATGGCTTTAAGACCCATGTCGATTTTGCCTGAACCAATAAGCTCGGTGACATCCGAGGGGTTCGAGGGCTCCAAAATCGAAACATCCACGTTTTCCTCCTTGAAGTAGCCCTTCAATTGAGCGAGGTAGACAGGGATGTGGTAGGGAGTGGCCTCCCAGTTGAGACAGAAAGAGACTTTTTCAGTAGACATGATAGAGAAGATAGAGAAGGGACAACGGGGAATTGGCTCGTTTAAATACACCGTGGAAGCCGCTTTCATGTAAGCGCATAGGGCTTTATGAAGCTTGGCCCCTGAACGGGAATAAACCTCTAGACCTCTTGGGCTGCCAGACAATGTCTTAGAGTCACTGGGAGCTTAATATGCGCGAGGCCTGGCCCGGTAAGCGCATATACGCTAAGGCGGCTTATCTCGCTAGCACCCTAAAATAAGATCGTAGGTATGCGCTTACGCGGCAGTATATCCTGAACCACGTTCTTTTTTTCTTACGAAGTAGAGCTCTATTTTGACGGGTTGACTCCGCTTGGCCAACGCAGGTACCTTTGTTTACCACAGTTATTGCCGGGAATGAGAATCCTTCCTGAAACGTAGAATGCGTGATTATCGTTACACTGAAGTCAGTTTCTGAGTTCGATGATTTTTAGTTGATGTCGACGAGAAACGAAGTTCAGTTGATCGCCTAATGGAGGCTGGAGGCGCCTTAGGAAAGAGGGACCCTTGACGTCAATCGTACAGACCCTGAATTGCCCTGGCATATCCACCGACAGGATCTCAGTTTTGGTGACGAGATTTTGACCGTCAGTGCCCTCATAGCTTGAAAGAAGCCAAGAGTCGGTCAAGCCATTGTAGGTGACCAGGAGCTTTAGCGTTTCAGGAAATGTCGCTCTTATCGGATCAATTGACTATTTTAAGAATGATATTCTCACAGAGGATAACTGGCGCATTATCTTGCAAATCTGGGGATTTCTGAGAGTCGTCATGAAGAGTCCTGCAGCATTTGTGCTGGTTTCTGAAATGATTCTTATGAGGTGAAAGTTCCTCATAATCAGGAAACGAATTCAATCACAGCCGGGAGCAGTAAAGTCAATGTCAGACAAGCTCACTTTCATACTCCAAGTTTGTTTCTCTCACCCATTGGTTGTTGGCTATAGGAGAAGTTACAGCAAACAACCTGGAAATAGCTCACAAGGATCTAGATTTCACCGTCAGAACAGAGAGACGTCAGCTAACCAGTAGTGATATCAACGGCTTGCTTCTCTCCAAGGGTCTCATGATTCGAAATATCCAAGGTACGGGAAGTATGGAAAATTTGTAAATCCATTCCTTCGAGCTGTCTCCAGCATAGGAACTTTCCTTTCTGATCCCATGCTGCTTTCCAGTTCCAACAATCTTTCACAGCAATAATGTACGAGACTGACTGTTATGGGGTCCCACTCGCACCAACGAAGGGCAGACACCCTGGAGGAGGCGAAGCAGAACTTTGACGAGATTGGAATACGAGCAAGATTAGCTCAATCTACATATGGCCAGGGCTTCAAGTACAGTTGGGAGATTGAACCACAATTGGCCAGGTAATCAGTGCCACGAATTTCAAGGGCTCAGAAACCAGACTGTGAATTCAGTTTGCTGCATCTGAAAAGCTGTGTGGAGCCCCAGAACTCAGGGGAGAAGGATGATTGGATTCTTGTGGTAAATGGAAACAGGTTTGTGCTTGTTTCTATTGTCTGAGTCTGTTAAAGTTACAGAGGAGGGAGCTTTCTTTGAGAGTTTTTGACAGGTGGATTAGTAGATTGGAGATTAAAGTGGATGTTTTATTGTAGCTTGATAGCCCGTGGGTATATTCGGAAATAATTTCAAAGCTCATGAGCTGACCCATAGAAGACAAATCATTTGAATTGATGAAAACGACGATTAGCAAGGTTTCCGAAGGCTAAATTCGGGAAATTGTGCTTTTCATTGCTGTTGGCAATGATGCTGGTGGATTGCCCTTTAGAGATCCACCAAACTAATTGAATTGCTAAAAGGATACTTTCTTCAAGGGTGAAAATACTTGCAAGTGACCGGGGAATAGCACATGGGAATCTCACATTTTTGTGTCACCGCCATTCGTGTCGAATTCTTTCATTTGAATGTCCTCTAGGGATTCCAGCTGGCTGGTTGATTTTACGGACGACTCCTAAAATCTGACTGCTTTTCAAAATTAATAAATAGAGCCAGAAGCCGAATTTAAGAGGTAGTATTCATGAAGCATTTACGAGTTTCCAAAACCCTAGCCGAAAAGAAATCTGCTCACGGATTTCTTCCTCCCTTGGCATTTGGTGTTGAGACTGAGGCTACTAAACAAAAAAGAACAACCAAAACCAATAAAGTATAGCTTTCGATTAGCAAAACAAATAAATAGAAGAAGACAAATCTTGTTTTGTAATATCCTGATCCTCTATTGTTGTGGCCAATATTCTCTGGAGTTCGCCGCATCTACCTTCCTCATTTTGGGATCTGTAATTTCCAATTAGTAATCCTGTATTCTCCTTAGCAGTCTCCGAACAAACCTTGATTTACTTTGTGTTTTCCTGGGGTATTCAAACCTAATCTTACTTCCAAATATTGACAAAGAGCAGATTCCGATGTTAGAGCTTGTTTGACAAAAATTAATCACGAGTTGGCAAGCGGCGGAAATTGCAAAATATCTATGCAACTCAACATGTTTTCCGTTATTGCGGTTAAATAAGTGTGGAAGCGCAAGTATTTAGGTGGATTCCGATATGGTCCGCCCGCTTTGAGTAACTAAACTAACTAATATGTTTTAGTTGCTACAATTACAGCATTTGAGGATGAACGCCAAACCGTTTAAAGTTTCCTCAAGGTGGGGTTGGATTTTGAGAGAGCTCTGGGAATCGCGAGCCAGTATGGATGGTGTGATTCCATTGCTTGAGTTAGGAAGGGAAACGTGCATAGAAATGGGCCCAGACGCTGGCTAGAGAATCTGAGTATCACTTACATTCTCATAGAGAGAGTAGAGGCCTATTATAATCCCACTCTGACTGCTAAACGAATTTGATCAGGTTGAAGCTTGGTCCGTGAGTTCCATTAAGTCTATTGAGTTAAACGAACGATCGTTCATAATTTGAACACTTCTAAATAGTTGCATTTCAGATCCCTATCCAGCGTGAACTTCACTGTTCAAGGATTTTAAAATCATTTTTGTAACTGTGGTATGGTTGAAAGGTTGGTGCATGAACCACGACTTTGTTAGTTAGCCACGTCTCATGCACGTAAGGTCATGCATGACGCATACATATAGCGAGAGGCACCATAAGCCTCTTCATGAGACTCGCTAAAATTATGCATTTCGCTTGGCCTGCACTACATCTACACTGAGGCCTTTATGAAGATCGACCGGACCCGCCTTGCCATGCCTCGACCTTTAAGCCCAAAAGCATCGGCTTTTTGTTTTCGGGGAGATTCTAAAAGGGGCCTTGGGGTATTGTCCAGTTCAAGGGCTAATAACAAAACTCACACGCCTGACTCCAAATTTCTAAGAGCTCACTACCAGCATTCCCGGTAACAAAACCAGACTTTAGAAACACTGCCTCAATTGAATACTTAACTAAAAGGGTGAAGCTTTGTGTCGTTCACATGGCCAGGATCACTGAAACTGTTCAAGTTTAGCCAAGCAGCAGTACCATGTGGACCTAGAAATGGAGCCGCCCAATACGAATAAGTCCTTGTTCTGGCAGGATTTGCCTCGACGCAAAATGACCGTGATTGTGGCCCGAAGTGTCTCAGTGCATTCGGCAGGAATCGGGAGGTTGGCTGATTGAGAGTAAGAGAGGGAGAGGAATTAAGAGTAAGAAACAGAAAAAATTGAGAGTACAAGATAAAAATGTGTTTGTTGTAGCCCCATTGCACACTTCTGCTTTCATTTGTGTTTTTGTTACAGCATTTGTGAATTGTTTCAACGGTTAAGCCAGCCATATAAACGAGACCAGGCTTTGACCCAAGCCTTGGCTTTCCAAAAACACTGAAATGCGTTCCTTGCAAAGTAAGACCCTGACACTATCATTCTAAATTTAGTGTTCTCATGTGGAGCCACACACCACCGATTGCAAAATTCTAGAGCCCGGTTCGGAGCCCCGGAGCAAACCAACTTCCAATTTGGGGCCTGGACATCCGAAGAGAGACAACCACGGAGTCCGCTTTAGCCCCCACCACATTCTGTTGACATCAACAGAACAGAAAGCTCCAAGCCTCTTTCTTGTAATTTCAGGCTGTATCGACTGTGTTCAGAACGCAGGCGGGGTGCGTTTTTAAGTTACTGTACGTGCTCCAAACCAAGCACATGATTTTCGAACTACCGAGATTGTGCCGAGACCAGCGGGGTCCACGAAATTAGAGCCACTAGAGTGTTTGTGTGGCTGCCTGTCAAGAATCCTTCAGTCTGGAGTCCTCAGAATGGATAAAAATGTGCACGGAAAAGGACCGTCCCGTGAAGGCCGTGATCTTCGCTTTGGCTATTTTTACAAACTGTCTGGCACTAAAATATTAGAGTTTAGCTTTCTAGAGCCTGCAGCCCGATCCAAAAGAGACCACCTGATGTTAATTCCAACGGACTGCGGAATTGTGACACCGGTTGGGAAGCCAGTACGGTCCGTCCAGAGCTTACAATTAAAAAATCGCAACCTAAACTATACATGCTGGTTTCTGCAATCAACTGGGATTCCGCCTGTTCCTCTTTTTCCAGACAAACGTTGGCAGATACGCTACCCCCGGTCGCATGCAGGGCCTGGGGAGCAGCGTGCATTTTATTAGACACACTGCAGCTGCAAAAGAAGCATCTCTACAGACGCATGCATACGCTTGGGCTGCATACCGAAGACAAGCAGACAAGTTTCGCCCATGGTGCCTCGGCCAGCCGGGGTTTATGCTTGCCGATTGAGTTCTAGAGAGGAAATTTGAAGCGAGGCGCTTAACGGCACGAATACCCGGCTAGTTTCTCATGTAACTGTCTTCTTAGACAAACGCAAAAGCGAAAAAGGGGCCTCTTTCGGGGAATTGAACTTCCCATTTCGAAAAAGCCGAGAAAGCAACTGTCTCGATCGGGGGCTGGTCGGGTACATGGGGCTCCTTGGGCGCCAGTGGCCGCAAAATCAAGTATGGCTTTTGCAGTCACCGTTCTCGAAACCAATGGGTATATAACCTGGGGCAAAATCCCATCATTTTAGCTTATCAAACTCATGACTTTGATTTCCAAATTCAGTAGCACTCTTGCTACCACACTCGCTTTATTGTCCACCGCCCACGGTCTCGATGTCAGAGAGGACACCGTCTACAAGGACCTTACTTCTGTGGACTTCCAGGACTTGTACATCGACCCCAATGTGTTCTTGACCCTTCTTGACATCTCGCAAATCACCAACAACGGTATTTTGTACAACAGAGGTGAGTTCTACGTCTCGTCGCAGAACTTGAGGGCCGTGAACTACAAGCAGAGAGGCACCGATTTCAACAATGATGGCAAGGTCGCTTTCGACCTGAGAGAGTCCAACAACGTTGGTCAGCTTGATATCTCCGTCGACAACTTCAGAAACAACGGTGATCTTTGGGCTGGTACCTCAGACTCCAAGTTCTTCCCCCAGATCAATCTTTACGCTAGTTCCACTTTCGAGAACAACGGTAAGATCTCCGTTGAGCAAGCCTACGGTGACAACGGTTTGGTCGCTTTCTCCGGCCTTGGAACCACTGTCACCAATAACGGTGCTATCTGCTTGAAGAACATCAAGTGGTCCCAGTTGGTCAACATTGAGGGACCTGGCTGTGTGGCTCTTGGAGAGAAGGCCGAGCTTGACCTCGGAAAACTTCTTACTGTCTCCGACCGCCAGACCCTCGCTTTCACTGGCGACGACTCCACCCTTTACATTTTGGGTTTGACCGAGGCTATCACCGGTACCAGAACCTACAACGTTGCTGGTTTCGGCACTGGCAAGCGGCTTGTGGTCAACCTTGGTTTCTCCTCCCACTCTTACGAGGGTGACACCTTGTCGCTTTCTTTCTTCCTTGGAATCTTCAAGATCGACTTCAAGATTGGTACTGGTTACGACGCCGACAAGTTTACTCCTCAGGGTGGTATCTTCGGTGGTGGTTGGTCCATTACCTACGACGGAGAGGCTCCAAACAGTGTGCCTGACTCTTGTTACTGTGACCCATTCCCTACTGCTAAGACCAGCGCTTCTGTCACTTCGTCTGCTGCTTCTTCTGCTTCGTCGGCTATTTCTGCGATTTCCTCGTCGCTTGCCTCGGTTGTTCTGTCCCAGAGCTCTGCCATCCAGGCTTCTGCTTCTTCTGTGATTTCCTCCGAGTCTTCCGTTGCTTCTTCTGTACTGACTGCTGCTTCGTCGTTGGTTTCGTCTGCTGCTTCTTCGGCTGCATCTGAGACGTCTTCTGTCGCTTCGTCTGTTGCATCAGAAACTTCCTCCGAGGCTTCGTCTGTCGCTTCTGAAGCTTCTTCTGTCGCTTCTTCCGTCGCTTCTGAGACTTCCTCCGTCGCTTCTGAGGCTTCTTCCGCTGCTTCTTCGGCTTCTTCCGTCGCTTCCTCAGCCTCCTCCGTCGCTTCGTCGGCTTCGTCTGAGGCTTCCGAGCTGAGCGCTATTTCTTCTGGCGCTTCCAGCTCTGCCTCGTCTGCCATTTCTGCTGCTTCGTCCGCTGCCTCTTCTGCTGCTTCTGAGGCTTCTTCTGCTGCTTCCGAGATTTCGTCTGCCGCCTCCTCCGCTTCTTCTGCTGCCCAGATCACTGAGGGTACCACTTACTCCACTGAGGTGCCCACCACCAACTCAGACGGCTCTGTTTCCTCTGTTCCTGGTGAGGTGATTGTCACCATTGGACCCGACGGCAACCCAACCACCACTACTGTGTTCGGCAGCACCACCGCTGGTCCTACTACTTACACTACCGATGTGGCTACCACCAACTCCGATGGCTCTGTTTCTACTGTTCCTGGTGAAGTCATCGTTTCTATCGGTCCTGACGGTAAGCCAACCACAACCACTGAGTTCGGTCACGGTGTTACTGCTGCTCCAACTACTTACACTACTGGTATTGCTACTACCAACTCTGACGGTTCTGTCTCCTCCATCCCAGCTGAGGTGATCGTCTCTATCGGCTCGAACGGCCTTCCAACCACTCATACCTCTTTCCCAGAAGTGGTGACTGATTCTAACACCTTGACTTCTTGGGTCACCACCTGCCCTGTCTGCCCTGGCGGCGTTTCTACCGAGTCTGGCTGGGTCTACACCAAGACTGTTGAGGGAACCGTTACTCTTACTACTGAGATCTGTCCTCCAGGTGCTACTGCTCCTACCGGTACTGGTCCAGCTCCTGCTGCTACCAATGCCCCAGGAGCTCCAGGTGCCTCTGCTCCAGGCTCTCCAGCTCCAGGTGCCCCAGGCTCTCCAGCTCCTACTGAAGGTGCTCCTACTGAAGGTGCTCCAACTGAAGGTGCCCCAACTGAGGGTGCTCCTACTGGTACTGCCCCAGGTGCTCCAGGCCACTCTGGTGCCCCAGGTGCTCCAGGAGCCGCTCCTTCAGGTACCGCCCCAGGTCACTCTGGCGCCGCTCCTTCTGCTTCTGCTCCAGGCGCTCCAGCTCACTCTGGTGCTCCAGGCGCTGCTCCTTCTGGTGCTTCTCCATCTGGTGCCGCTCCTTCTGGAACTGCTCCCGGTGCTCCAGGCTCTCCAGCTTCTTCTGCTCCTGGTGCCCCAGGTGCCGGTGCTCCAGCTCCTTCTGGTGCTGCTTCTTCCGCTTCCGCCCCAGGTGCCCCAGCCGTCTCCACTGTTGCTGGCGAGAGTACCTCTGCTCCAGCTCCATCTGGTGCCCCAGCTGTCTCTACTTACGAGGCTGGTGCTGCCAAGGCGGTCAACTACTCGTGGCTCTTGGCTTTGGGTGGTCTTGCTTTCTTCTAGGCTCCTTGAAGCACGCAAGTGCTGAGCTTCCCCGGATATTTTTAGTATTTCTTCCCCTCCATTCGTTCGTTCCGCTCTGGCTTGCCGAGCGCTGTACCTAATTTATGAATATAAAACAATTATATTACTCAAGCCAACCTAAAGGCAATTAAACGATAAGCTTTACTAACCTTCTCTTGTGATACAAACACGCTCGGGATTGTGCTCATTAATTAGACTTTCCGCCCAAATTTGACTATTCGTTCGGATTTATGAGTTCATTCTCGCCAAAGTCGACGGTTTGAATCCGCAATAACCCTGCTTGCCCTGCAGCTCTGGAAGCAGTCCCGTCGTGAACTTTCCAGCCTGCGAATTAAAGGTTGGGCCGTTGTTTCGTGAATTACTCGTCAACACCCTTTTTGTGGAGTATGCGGGAATATGCAAAGCACAGATGCCAGACCCTAGCGAGAAGATTAGGCGCATTGCATAAAGGACTGCGTGAACTTTAGATTCCAATCGACCTCGCTTAGGCCCCGCAATTTTGGTACTGAAAGTGCTATTTGAGAGCTGCACTATTTTGAGACACTTTTGGCGGACAGATATTGCACTCATAACCACTGCATGCGTTGCGAGACTCCAAGAAAGTGAATTACCCCGGGTCTGAGACGCCTTTCCACGCACAGCCTTTGACGTATGTAGGACGTAAGCGAGGGCGTCAAGAGGGTCGCCTCGCGCATACACTCTGCGTGGGGACGCATATTGTCGCGCATAGCCGTGCAGCCACACGCATACTCCCGATGTGAGCCCCTATTGACGAAGATCATGCTGAATTTTGATTTGTATCATTTTGCAATCAAACTGATGTTATAGCGAAAAGACGTGGGCGTGAGATACTGGCAGGGTTGAAAGGCCAATCAGATACTAGATATTTATTTTTGTGACTCTCAGTGCCGTTCGAAAAAGACCTCAGTACCGAGGAAGAGCTTAGACGAAGATGCGCAGCGCCAAATAATTTAATAGCTTCAATCTATTTTTTTGACTCTTATTGATTACTTTCCTAGGGAGCTTTCATGAAGGGAAGAGGAGCTTTTCCCATGCTTCGATTGAAGAGGCTATCCAAAGAAATAAAACCTTCTAATGGCCATAGAGGTTTACCAAAAAAATGCCAGATTTCTACAACGCAAGGGCGCGCCCTCTTGGGCGGGCCGGGCCCGAGGTGGAATTCCCATGAGATTTGTGAGTCTTTTGAGTGTAAGAGATAGTGAGGCAGCCTAGGGGAAGCTGGTCCAGACAGATTTGGATGGTTCTGGTTAGAACGAAGCAGATTTATCAGAGTAGCAGTTTGAAGAGGGTCAGCGAATTCTCTACGGAAAAAAAGAGGAAAGTTTTCCATACCATTCCACGGAATTCATGGCCGAAAGGGCATTGTCTGAGGAGTTTCAAGCTCACAGTGAGGACATCAGTCCCTTGAATAGCTCATTGGTAAGGTATTTTCACCACCGTCGGAGTAACTTATGGAAATTCCAGGTAAAGGCAAAGAGTTGCGGAATGGATGGTGACCGGATTAACCCGAAGGATCAGAAGATCATAGGACCACCTTCGAAGATTGTGCTGGTATAGTGCTCTATTGCCATGGCATAGCGACTCCGCTGGTGTGCTATTGAAGCATTTTAGATTGACATTAATGAAATCGATTCATCGAATTCTGGACTTATTCGAGATGTCCACTCAAACTTTACCCATCTCAAGGACATTGTAATGGTCATTGACAGCCCACCCAAGAAAAGCACATCAATAACGTGCTTAAAGAAAACGGAACCAAGTCATTAAAAAAATTCAGCGCTGCTAACAGGCAGCATTCATTCAACGAGCATTTTACTGTCATTGAGCATTGCGGTAAAATATGGAGTGTTGCAGCAACAGAGCAATTTCAAGACCTTGCGCTAAACGACAACACTGAAAAAAGAAAAGAACAGAAACACGCCACGGGAACAATGTCGTAGAAGTGCAAACACAAGGGTGCTGAGAATAAGGTGATGTACTGCTGGTCTGCCTATATCTGTCAATCTAGAAAGGCAACTTCAGGCTATCTCCATGTGGGGGACCCACTGTGTGCCCCGAAATTGCTGTATCTTGAAGCACATTTGGCGTATTGGCCCGGACATTTTTAGTAGTATTTAGTGGTCTTGATCTTTCCGCCTATACAAGCTGCCTGGTACTCTCAGATATGTTCTCTGATTAACTCTATGTTTACTGAAAGCCTCAAGACTCTCTCGCATCAGTCATTTTTGCAAGACCCCCAGCCATGAAGCCATAACAGTGGCTGCAATTTTGACAGGTCATGCCAGTAGTACTTGAATTCTACACATCAACACTCCACTAAACCCCAAAACCCAAATAATTCACTAAACTACTCATTTCCTCCTTTATCGGACCCATCACTGCCCTCAGAATCCTCTCCAGAACTCTCTTTCGAAAAAGTGCTGGACAGAACTTCACTGGACTGGGTCGATTTGACCGACTCTGGCGACACAGAAGCCTCCATTTGTTGCAACTGCTGCTGGATAAACGCCCTCCGTCCTCTTCTGTTTCTGGACTGCCAGCGCTGTTTTTGCTGCTTTCTACCCCGGGAAAGAACCACAAGAGGGCTATCTTCCGTTGACTGCAAATCAAACTCACTATTTCTCAGCCTGTTGTATTCCCATATCTGCTCGAGCGACGTGAAAATGAGCGGAGTTTTTTCACGCCGAATTTGCACTGGCACAATGAACCCGTGCTTTTCCACGAACCGGTAAATATTCGGATAGATGGGCTTGCAAAGAAGAGGGGAGGCGGACGAAAGTGGAGACGAAGTGGCTCTCTGTGAAAAGAGACCTGTTGGGCTGTTTTCGCTGAGTGTGGAACCAATCTGCCCTTCGCCAGCTGCCCCCATTTCTCCGGAGACTTCATTTCCATCTCAAGATTAAGCCGGTGTTGCAGACCTTTGATATCTCCAGATTCGCTGGAACTGCTGTCCTGGAAGCCTGGGATAGAATTTGAGTCCACCTGAAAGGGCACTGCTCCAAAGCTCCAGCGCCATGGGATATCTGGAGGTTCTAAACCTGGAGAAACAGAACTGTCGACTTGTCCAGCGATTTTCTCACTTTTATCGTCAGAGGTGCTTTTATCAAAACTGCAAGCACTGCCAGTAAAAGGCAAATCCACGGCACTCTGGACCGGCAGCCACTCTTCTGAAACCCCAGGGATTGGGACAATTTCTGCAGAAGGTGAATCCTCGGTTGGACTTTCAGATGCCTCGCTTTTCAAGTCCTCCAATAACTCCACCATTTGTGCCGCCAGCACAGAGCTGATCCAGTCCCGACGGTCTAGAATGCTCTCTACTTCTCTAATGTCGTAGAGTAGGGGCTTTCCAGAGGGCATAAAGCCGCCAAACCGGTACTTTCTTCCACCAGCGGTGATAGATATATCGGCACACTTCCCGAGTGGGTTCGAGGCGGCTGCAATAAAAGCAAGCAAGAGTGGAATGCTAATTCTCCTGATAACGCTATAAAGTACGGCTCTGCAAAAATCTTCCCGTTTCTGGGCCTTTTCAGCGGCACTCTTGGGCGACTTCTCAATGGCTGCAAAATCAGGCAAATCCACCGCCAGCGGGCGGTATGAATCCCTGGGAAGCTCGTCCCAGTCAATGGATACATGGCGGCGGATGGCGCCATTATTGGCGACATACGATAAGATCAACGGAAGGGGCATGGGAAAAGAGGTGGTAGAAGAAATGTGATTAGTGAGAACCTGCTTTTTATAGTCGGGGGAGTCAAGTTTTTTTGGATGGAGTAGAAAGAAGATTATTATTTGAGGAAAAGGAGCTTAGTGTCGGAATCTGGCTGGGTTTATGGGGAATGAATGTGTATTTGTTTCTGGTTTATCTATGGGACTGATCTAGGGAGACTGAGCACTTTCGAGGAAGGGAGATTCTGGAAAAAAAGATTCTTTCAATTAATGATTTAGAGGATTTCTTCATTTTTACTCTGGTATTCACCTGTTTCAGCAGTATACCTGGCTTTCAGCAGTTTTACCTGGCTTTCCTGGCTCTTCAGGCTTTTGTAAGCAACCTGATATCTAAACAGAGATAGAGCTGTAATTGTAACAAGTAGGCGCCAGCATTGAAATTGCAATAGCCAGCAACTCACACCATATCCGTTATCACCGAACTTCAGGATCGCTACAAACTGCTTGGGTCTGTGTTAGCTGCAATCAGAATCCCTCGATATTGAGCCAATAAGCACCCAAGACAGCACCAACGGAGCCTTCCTTCTTCTACTATTCGTAGCCAGCTTTGAATCAAGTCCGTGAGACGAAAGACTGCATTTTTCGATACGTATGGTCACCGAGTGGATTGAGAAGGATTTCCTCAAGAGATTCAGTTACATCGAGCATGTTAGATCAATGAGCTGTGGTTCAGCACAATCGTCTTAGATGAAGCCCATCTAGGTACTCATCAAATGAAGATTACTGCCTTATAGCTAAAAACTGATGAACACTGTTCTGGGCAACAGGTAAAGATTCACCCAAATGCTTCCGTACCAAAACAGCCCGCATTTATAACCGGCTAGACAGAGCCCGAGGCAGTCACAAGTGACCCTCAAACACCTTGGTCAACTCTTCAGGCAGCGAGCCGCTCGAAACACCGCCATCCACAATTCCATCCACACTCACCGTCGGAGTCACATGAACGCCAACGCCACGCAAGTACTTGGTGAAGTATTTGACGTCATTTGTAGCGGCATTGCCACCGTTGCTGGCGTCCAGCGCCGAGGAGGAGGCCGTGATTTCCAATTTCTTGAGAACCTCAGATTTCTCGAATGGGAGCTTCACTGCTGCGTACACAGTATCGTTGATTTTCTTGTAGATGTCGTTTCTGCCGAGGCTGACGGTGGCAGAGTCGTAGAAGTCCTCCTTCTTTGTGAAGAGAGCGTTGGATACACCCCAGAAGAGCTCGTTGGACAGCTGTGGCAGCTTTTCTCTCAACAATTGAGCCACCACCAACGAGTACTCATGCAAAAGCACGGAGTTAGGGTGCCAAGGCTGTACCACGTTGACAAAGACGAACTGGAAGCTGCCAGGGTGTTTCTCGTCTAGAGCTGGGATCACTTTGAGAAGTTTCTGGAACAACTTCCCCGAAAATGGACAATTGTAGTCGAGGTACAAGTTGACCACATGGGGAGTGGAGGTCACTTTGGAGCGCCAGTAGTGGGTCAATGCGTATTTTGGGGAGATCATGGTGGTGGATAAGTGAGTTGTTCAGTTCAAATGGAATCGCGAATTGTGGCTCAGGGTCCCAGGGTGAACAATGAGGAGCTCTGAAGGACAGGAAATTTAAGGGTTTTTGTGATAAAGTCGAGAAAAATTTAACTTTCAGGCTCAGTTATACTCAAAATTAAGGAATTGAGCGAAACAGCCAGATGAATGGGAGCCACGAGCCGTCAGAGTCATTCTCAAGACTCGGTTGAAGAGAACCTCATGACCGTATTATGTGTAGTCGAAGATCGACACTCCTGTTCGACTCTTTACTCACATCCACATGCCGAGGATTATACTCATAGGTTGAATTTCAAGATTTAAGGTCTTCACCCGGAGCTGAGTTTCAGGGCTCGAGTACCAAGACAACCTATGGCCAATTGTGGGGAATCGATTCTCTCGGTTATGAGAACCCAATTGTAGAGACTTTAGACTGATTACCCAAAACCAGGTACCTCAATTCAATGCCACCGTCTTTCAACATAAAGTAGTGAGTTCATCTCTCTGTCCAGATTGACCAAAACCGAGCTCTCAAGACAGTCGTTCTCAATTCACGACAATCAACCCCAAATACTGTCACCTCGACTCAAGTTCAACTCTCACGCTTTCTCAACCTTCACAGACTTCTCTAGCTGCTTCCGACGATCTTTCAACTGCTGGGCAAGTGATTTGCGTTGCACAGGCACTGGTGTCATGACTTTGTGGTACATTGGATTCAACTTTATCCGTTTGTTCTGGCCCGTTGACGGATCGGGAGTTGCCGGCTTGAACGTGGAAGGAAGCGTTCCTGCTTTAAGCAGCCTTTTCGTTGATTTTGTCTCAGCAGGTTTCTTGGGTGTTACTTCATTTTTGGCTTCTTTTTGGGAGCTTACCGTTAGATGGCTTTCAGAAAGCGGAATTTCTCTTCCAGGCAAAATCACACTTGATTCAGGGACCAACAACTGGTCCTTGCTCTGCGACGAAGGCACTGAATTTGTCTGGGACGAAAACTGCTTTTCGTATGATTGGGAATGACTCCGTGGCAGACTGAGAAGAAGTTTGCGGTTTCTATTCAGACCTCGGTGCAACGGACTGGATGCTGTGGATGGAGCCTTGTAGGTGTGAGCCGAAGAGGGTGAATCCTGAGAAACAAAAAGGGTCGGACTTCTTTCTGAATCAGGTCTTTGTGCCTGGCGTACCAGATTGGGTAAACTGCCACCGCTTTCAATAGCAGAAGTTCGGCTCGGTATTATGGTTGTTCGACTAGTGGGCGGATCTGTTGATGATATCAGAAGAGGAAGACCACCAAACCCACCTCCAGGTGCCAGCGCCGGCGCTATAGGATACCTGTTGGTAGGACGGATGGGTGTTAAAAAGACCTCCGTTTTGACGCGGACTTCAGACGTTTTGGAGGAAACTGCCTTTGATTTCTCGGACCCCGATGCCTCAGTCTGCGAATCACTGAGTCCATTATTCAAAGAATGACGAATCGGACTAGACTCCGGTGCAGACTTGTCCAGATTCTCTGCAACGTTCTTTTGCAGGTTATCGTCACCTTTGGAGACCTGGTTAGGCGTCTCCTGACTGGATCCAGAATCCACCGCTTCACCAAGCAAAATAACATCTGCGTCAAGATCCGCCTCTTTGGTCCATTTGCCGGATGCATCTCTATGCAATTCTCGTGGTTTTCGGACTTTTCGTAGCTTCTGGTTTGGAAGGGCCTTAATTACCTTGGAGTTCGACCCACCATCTTCCTTGGTCCCCTGCGTCCTGTGGAGACGTTGTTGAAGTAGAGCTCTGTTGACTTTGGGCAGAACACCAGATACTCCCGGTTGGTCGGGACTTCCGAAGGCTTTAAGACTTTCTTCGCTTTCTCTCCTAAGCCGCTCTTTGAGAAGCTCTTTGTTCACATTGGGCAGTTTGCCAGAATGCACTTTCCGAGTCAGAGGAGTACCAAAACCTCCCCGAGTTTTTGAACGCCTCTGGTAAACAGTTTTATTAACCTTTGGGGTTTTATATGGAGTCAGGGCATTTGCACTCTTAGCTTTCTTGAGACGCTCTTTTAGAAGCGCTTTATTGACTTTGGGCAGCTCATTGGTGGGACGATTTGGGGATTCCGACTTTTTTTCGGAGTTTTGATCCGTTTGAGGAGAGTCTGCATGGCTAGGCTCATTCAGTGAGTTGTCCTTTAATTTTCCATCATTCTGAGGCTTTATGTCCTTTTGAGGGTTTCCGTCCTCTTGAATAGTTTTATCGTTCTGAGCAGTTCCATCTTTTTGAGGACCTTCTTCCTTTTGAGAGTCAGAAAGATGGGGTTCGGCCAGCTCCTTAGGGGGACTATTCCTAGAAATTGACTCTCTCCTTTCCTGATCTTTGCTAGGGTCAGAGGAACCTGTTTCCACTGAAACAACATTTTTCACAAGAACATCACCATGAACAGCTGGAGACTCGGACCGGGACTCAACCTCCTCGACTTCCGGACCGTCCAGGTCCCACGATGCCACCTCGGTCACGTCCACAATGTCCACAATGTCCATCTTTCCACACTTCTCCTTCGATTCTCTAGTATTCTCCCCGTGAACCTTCATGTCGGGAATTTCCTCCACCACTTCGTTTTCTGCTTGGCTCACTTCTTCTTTCTGGCTTCCCGTTTCGTCCACCTCGTCCTCGTTGTCTCCATTCTTCAATTGCCTCTCCAAATCGCTGAGTAAGAGAGCATCCATTTCCTTCAAGGACTTGCTGCCTTCCTCAAACTCCACGACCTGCGAAGGAAACTCATTGTAGGGCAAACTGTAGAGGACTTCCTCGGGAGAATCGTCCTCCAGTTCCAGCAGTGGATTGATGACTCTTCTTTTGGCTGTAACGTCGTATTTTTTGAACCGCCTTCGAGCCCTCTGGGCATCTCTCGGCGTGCTGGAGACAGCTTCCTCTGTATTCGACGTTTCGGGGTCATCATGGTCTTCAATGACCACATTCTGAACCTTCTTATGTTTCTGACGATTGGCACGTTCTTCCTTCAAAAGGGTCCTGGCCAAGTCAGAGGCGGTGATTTCACGACACCGTTTCTTAGTGCCCTGGCTTTCATGGTGATTAGCCGGCTGGGGCTCGGGTTCTGGGGAACTGCTTATCCGTTGATAATTGGATGTGTTTTCAGCTTGCACAGGTTCGCTATTTCCTCTCGAAAAAAAGTTTCTAACACGCCTGAGCATCTGTATTTTCAGGCTTTATAGGCTATTCAGAAATTCGAGGCCTCTGGAGCTCCAG